>CANNZV010001196.1:0-173900 GCA_947561585.1 Caprella mutica | reverse complement strand
CTTTTTGCAATTAGGTGTTGCTTATTGCAGCGAGGGATAACCTTATTAATTAACTGAGGGTTGTTTGGTGAGAAGGTTTGAGGTATTTATACAAAGTTATTGATTATGTATGGTCCCCACTCACTATTCTATGGCTTCCACCATAATTTATTAGTGGGTTACCACAGATTTCTATACTTCAACTCCCTTTTTCTCTTCTTTTTTGTACTCTATAGCGGGTTTCTGTTAATGAATTAAAAGGTGGCTTTTAGGTTTAATTTTGATGTCGCCTGATCACTAAGTGCTATATTTACATCAATTAAAAGTTAATTCAGAAGTGGATTTATCATAATAACTAATTAGATATATCGCTACATATAACATACAGCACTACTATATTCATTCTAACCTATCTGGTCGTATAAGACAACTAGATGCTTATAATAAAGGTCGTTGTAGACGAAATAGACTGTGTTAGGTATTCATATTGGATATGAGATGAAGATAAATGCGGTTATGTATTACTTTATAGGTACTGTATTAGAATCAGACTCATCGTCGCATGGTATTGTGTCTATATTATTCATTAACAAGTCCTTCTTACACTCATCACTCGTAACTCCTGCTACAGTGTAAATTTTACAAAAAAATAAAAAAATCAGTCATGTTTTTACATTTTCTAGAGCATGACTGATATCAACTAAAAGTTGTAATATTTCATTGATAAATGATTTGAGTTAGGCCATGTGATTCCGATTGACAATAGTAGTGGTATTGATAACCGTTATAGGATCTATAAGGCTATACATCAGCTCCTCTAATATGAAATACAGACTAAATTATTACAGCTCAGGACCTGTTCATTGATGTCAAATAATGCCAACTAGAATCACTAAAACCCTACCCATCACTGAAAAAAATTATCTAGTAATTATTTTAATTAATTAAGGTTCAATTAAAGACCTAATTTTTTCATAAATTTTGTAATTTTGAATCGTTTTAAAAGTTATGAGAAACAATTGAGTAAATATAAAAGAAAATTTGTATTTCCGTTTATAAATTTTATAAACTCTCACAATTTTTCAGAAAATTAAAAAAAATTACAGTTACCATCAATTCATTATTTCTATCATCGGACATCTTTTACGTCGTTTTTAGATTTCGTATTTTAAACTATTTACGAATTCAAGTTTTAGTAATTGGAAAAACAAAAATTCATTTCACCCGTATTTGTTTCACGCCATTCTGACGTCACAGCAGGGTGCGCAATGACTCTTTTTTTCCTTGTGAAAAGGCCTGGTGTCGATTCAGTCCGTGCGGTTCATATTAGATGGTCTAAACGACGCCGTATGATATTTAGCCGTAAAGCGGATTTACGGTCTTCCATTTAGGTAATTTATGGCGGCGTAATTTGCAGCATTCGTTGTCAATTTGGATCGTAACCATTGGTTTGCGTAATGTGACGTCACAATAAGAGGATGAACCTATTTATCGGATATTGCGAACTGTTGTAATCTGTGAAACATTCTCGTTAGTGAATTAGTAATGATTTGTTGGAGCTACAATAATTTATTAAATGATAAACCAAAGATAATTACGGAATACCAACGGAACTAATAGTGTAAAATTGTATTTAGAGTGTAGACATATTAGTTAGGTTTCATTTCAAACAAATAATTTAATATTGTTTCATACTTCTTTAGAGAGAAAGTTATGGTGGACCCATAAAAAACCTGCTTTCCATATTCAAAGGATTACTACATACCCTCTCTATACCATACATAAAGCGGTATTAATCCTTTTTATATCACAGAAATATATCCTTGTATTTATATCAGAGTATATCATGCACCACTCTCTGGTTACCTATAAGTTAATTACAATTACTTACGTAATGAGAATTCTAATCCGCGCTGAGATTCAGTTACGTACAATCAATTTAATTATTGATATCATCTGCTGCTCATGTGTTCAGTGTTATTAAGTTTATCGCCTTGAGCTCCATTACTTATTCTATGATTGCTCTGGAATAGATATATAGATTTGTGGAATTAATATATATATCTTCAGACGTAAATAATAATGCAAAGCAATAAAGTGTATAGTAAAGATTTTATTGCAATATTTTGCACGCGATCAGATACTATAAGATTAGTATATGTATCTATGTTCTTCAAAATCTTATAAATTTCTTCCTTTTCTCATATTGATTACGAACCATGAAGAGATCATGACCTCTAAGTTATGACGCAATAAGTGACTGACGTCTCATCTTTTTTCATGCAGGTCTTCACGGCGATCTTCACATTAGAGTGTACCATGAAAATCATGGCGCTGAGCAGAGAATTCTTCCTGAACAACTGGAACGTGTTCGATCTGATAATCGTGTTCGCGTCCCTACTCGACCTCGGCCTCGAGATAGGATCTGGATTGTCTGTACTCAGAGGAATGAGATTGGTGAGTCTTATGATGAATTTGTGAGTCTTGTGATGAATTAGTGAATCTTGATAAATAGATTACCATATATCTACCGAAATACCTAAAGACCTATCAGACGCATTAAGAATAATATTCAATGACTTTCTGTAGTACCATTATTCTATTTCCTCTGTTCCCTTCCAGCTGAGAGTTCTGAAATTGGCTCAATCTTGGAGAACGATGCGAGTTCTGCTCTCCATCATCATATCCACTCTTGGTGCTCTCGGTAACCTAACCTTCGTGCTGCTCATCATCATTTACATCTTCGCTGTGATCGGCATGCGGCTCTTTGGAGAGAATTATACTGCGGCAAATTTCTATCCTGATCCTGTTCCAAGGTAAGAAAAACTAACTTCTATTCCGACCCTGAACCATGGTTAAAAACTAACTTCTATTCCGACCCTGAACCATAGTAAAAAACTAACTTTTATTCCGACCCTGAACCATGGTAAAAAATTAACATCTATCCCGACCCTGAACCATGGTAAGAAAATTACTTTATCCCGACTCTAAGCCATAAGAAAAACTTATGGTTCAGGTTCTTGTACCAAGATGCTAGGAACTTTTTCTTCGAACAGTCAACTTACTCAGGTTCCTATTGAAATAAGTTCAACAGAAGAAACAGAATTTAATTCTTTATCTTTTGATGGTACAAGTTTATAGTTGGTGTATTGAATTTTCTTTAAACGCCTCATTTTTTCACCAATCATTCTGGTTTTCCTTAGATTTAAATTCATAATTTATGAATTGTTCAATTGACATTTTTTAGAATATGATAACCCAATTTATAATTGATTCCAGATGGCACTTTCAAGATTTTTTCCACTCCTTTATGATGATTTTTCGCATTCTATGCGGAGAATGGGTGGAGCCCTTGTGGGACTGCATGAGAGCTGAAAAAGACGGGGTGAGTTTGTAATTATGGTATGACATTTAGAATTTCGTTATTGGTGTATCTTTCATTATCGATCACGTATCTCTAATAAATAACGTACATCATATTGTTATAATGTTACTTTAATTTTCAGGGATCAGAGACATGTCTCGCTATTTTTCTCCCAGCGCTCGTGATGGGTAACTTCATGGTGCTGAACCTTTTCCTCGCCTTGTTGCTCAACAGTTTCAATTCAGACGAATTGAAATCAAGGCAGGATGATATGGAAGAGGAGTCGAAAGTGGTGGAACTTCTTGTTAAAATGCTCGTGAGTGATCGAACTGTCACTTAATTAAGTTGCTTATCGCTCGACAGGATTAGGTTTGACCATAGAATATTGATGAAATAAGCCTGTAACCAATTCTTAGCTCAAAAATTATTTTGAAAGATAACATAATATGACTTGGATAATAGTTATTATATTCGTGCATAACTTTGATAAAATGTGAAGTGATACAATATCCAATGGATTAAAACTTCAAATTAAATATAATCTATAATGTATAAATTATTCAGGAGATCCTACTTTTTCAGAATGTCTTCCTGCCGAAGCGATTCAAAAGAAAAATTATGACCGAGGAAGAGAGAAAGGCCGCTATGTTGGCAGCAGAAAAAGCAGATGAGGAACTGCAAGCTGCAAGAATGAGAGAACTCTTCGGTGACTTCAAGCAAGAGACCACTGAACTGATGGTGGACATGGATATCGAGGCTGCCGAGCCAGTGAAACACGTCACCATTGAGGAAAAGGATGCCATGCGAGAAAAAAGTAAACTAAGGGAGATGAGACAAAACTCAAAAGAGAACAGGAGCGAGGCTGAAAAAGGTGAGTGTTCATTCTTTCTGGTAATTTAGTCACTCTCTCTCACTAGTTCATCTTCGCTGTGAACTTTTTACTCGTCTCCATCCTCCAACTCAGCTCTACTACTTCTAGCTATACTATGAAAACTTCCTCTTCTATGATGGAAACTATAGTTAGGTTCCAATGTAGTGTGAACGCATGGTGTGTTTTGAATTTCACGCTGGTATTGGATAAATTTAAGAGGATTTAAATTCGCTCAGGTTTAAAGCAGGCATTCAGTGAACCTGAGTTACGGATTAAAGAAGAAGAGAGCGTAATGGAAGAACCTTCTAAAAAAGGATATCATATCATGAACTTCGGTTTCGGTTAGTTTTCTTCACAACTATGGATTAGGTATTAGGAATACTTTTATCAAAGGCTTTCAAATGTCTACTGATTATTTTGACCCATATAGATAATTGAAGAGTTGAGCTGAGTTTAGGTGGGTTAAATTTTAAACTTTGTCAATTAAACATAAGATACTTAACTTTTTGGGATATTCGTTTGATTTCCAATTCTTTTAGGTGATGACCGATATTCAGGCCGGCAGGAAAGTATTGAGCTCAACGAGATGAGAGAAGGAGGCAAAAGAAGAAAGGGTCGAGAGTTACCTGCGGAACCAAGATTCGAGGGATCTGGTGGAATGAGGGACTTCAGAGGTCAGCGGAGTGACATGAGAGATTCCAGGGATCCTAGAGAACACAGTGACTTAAGGGATCCTAGAAATTCAGACAGACTAAGAAGCGACTTCGCAATGAGAGGAAAGTACAGAGGAGGTAAAAACGATTGGGATGCTGATGAAGGAAGAGTAGGTACATCAGGCGGTATCATTGACAGACCTCTAAGAGAAACGAGAATATATGGCGATGAGAGAGACCTCATGAACGAACGCAACTCTAGAAGAAATTTTGACCGTTTCGCTTATTTACGTGACACAAGATTAGCACTTGACACTAGTGGCATCGGAAATCGGAATGTTAGCTCGAGGTATGGGCTTCCGTTTCGAAAGAACGATTCTCTCAATGATCTGCGAGATGAGAAGTACATGTTTGATCGCAGTAGTGTTAGGCAATATAGGGGTGACCCAAATCGCTTTCCTCATCATCACAGTATGCGAGAAAGTAGAAGAGACATACATGATCGCTTGGACAGTAAGAGAAGAGCTTATTCTGGTTACACCAAAGGGGACCAATACAATTTTAGGGGTGGCTATGATAACGAGAGACTAGCTACTTACAGGGATGGCTCTTCGGCTAGGGATTACTTTACAAGAGAAGCAGAATACCTAGAGAAAATGAGGAGAGCAGATGGAACTTTTGCTGAATCGTCCTACCATCACAGTCTACCAAGAAAAGATTCTTTGAGAGGCCAATACAACGACTACCCAAATAAGGGTTTTCCCCCTTCTCCAACTCCACCTTTGATATACGATGAAGATGGAAGACCTACTGGAAGAAGAGGACGCTACAATTTTGATGATAGGTATGGGGGTTACACTGAAGATATCTCCGACATCAATATGTCCGAAAGCGTGCTTCCAAGATCCAAATTGAAGGGAAACGTAAGTTATTCTTGTCATTCAATCAAATTAATCTGGTCTTAATTTCTAATATCTTAAACACTTTCAGGGAATCAAATAATAGATACTATTGAACCTCAATAATAATGGTATAGTTTCATCTTTTTTTTCTTCTGTTCAGTTCAATTATGAGACAGATGGCTCTGGTGACAACTTACCCGAATTGGCCTTCGATGATGACATAAAAGAAGATGGAAGTGAACCAACCACTCCTTTGGGTAATGGAGGTCCTGGACTGAAATCTGTGCAGGTAAGATTTTTTTTTGTTTATTCTGACTGATTACTCTTCGCACTAATCTCCTATTTCGATGTTAATTAGTAGTCAATATCATCTTAAAGAAGATTTTTGTATGTAAAAAGTGATTTTGACTAAAAATTATAAATAACATGTTTTTAGTTCGAGTCGATTAAAGTTATTCAGTTGGAATATGAACGATTTCATGGAAGTCCTGGATCTGCCTTCTAATAATGATACATATATAATTTAAAAGTATTATTTACATATTTCAGCTGAAGTAATAAAATAATACAAAATTAAAAGTTATATCTTGTGTGTAGAGAATTAGATAAAAATTAGAATTTATGAATGTTTTAATGAAACCATTTTTTGTGATTGTATCTTATAGCGTAAAACTTTTTCGTATGCAAACACTTAAAGCAGCGTACAATCGAAAAAATTCTTGACTTTCATTGTAACAGAAAATTTAGCTATGGCGTGAAAGATTAAGAGTGGTCCCGCCTTAATTTTCTGTGGCCCTTTTTTAATCTTCGATGGCCCCACCATAGCTTTTTCTCTGGGATGCTATGAATATGTTAAGAAACTTCACCTGTGAACACCACAGTATACATACGATTATAGTAGTGATAATCCAGCAGTTTGTGCACGTGACGTCATCAAATCAACACACCAAACCGAAATTAATTGTCTCCACAATTTCAGCATAAGAATAGATTTGTTTTCCTATATAAACAATAGCAAATGAGTTTCTTAAATTAAAATCATTAAATTAAAAAAAAATGATCTTAAATTTGATTTCAAATTGTTGTCTTGATGACGTCACGTACACAAAACACTTTTATTGTCTCTACTGTGTCTAATGTGTATATCTCGTGCTTCATCCTACATCCTGCTATTCAATTCTTGTCATGCTTTGCAACTTATATTTAGTAGAATAAAAAAATAAATTCATTAAATGATACTAATTGTAATCGGAAAAAAATTTAAGATAAAATAAACTGAAGCATGAATCAAATATGTTAACACAGTACAACTTTTTGCAATTCGAATTCTCACAAAAAATCATATGGTTCAGAAGATAAAGTGTATAACACACATTCTGTATGCCACTTATAAAAGAATAATATGTCTTATTGTTACGATATATGCCATTTTTTGATCACACAATTAAAAATATAATTACACGCATGACCATCTAAACAATCCAGAGTGGATGTATAGATTAGGTGTCCTTGAAACTATCCTGTGAATGCTAGCAAGTAAGTTGATTCACCTTTGGGATTTTTAAATTGACACCTTTTTACCCCCCAAAGTGGTGATTCAACTGATTTGTGTCAAGTGTTAGATGTCTATAGACTGTAGGTAGCTTACGTTATTGTCATTTTTTGTAGTTAAAGCATAGCTGTTCACGTCACTTTTGCTGATAAATAGTGACAAGAGATCACCCATAACTCTTCCTCTTAATCAAATTGTTAATGACCGTGATTAAATAAAATGCCTGAAAATGACAATCACGTGCTACCTGTCTCGATAAATTTCTAACAGAGGTAGAATGAATCATATGACGTCATACTAACCTGTTGTTTGCTGTAACTTTAGTCGGAACTCCAGACAGCTGCGAAGAAGTCCAAAGCTGCTGAAGGTAACAAGAGCTGGGGGGCAGTGATCAACTATGTGGACGAAATCACCACCGGTGTCAAGGATGATGAAGACCCCAGATTCATGAAACCGGAGAAGAAACAGAAAACACCTCCCGACTGCTTCCCTAAGATGATTTACAGCAGGTGATGCCTAAGAATTGTTATTGTACTTCCATTTGTTTGTTTTTGTCACTGAGTAACGTACAAGATTAGCAGAATAATAAACTCGTATTTTGAAAACTTGTTTGATTGACACTTTCAAGAATATTGTAAGAACCACTTTTCCATGAAATTGTCAAAATATGGTGAACTTTTTAGCAATACTCTCTTTTTTCAGAGTCGGGTGTTGCAAATCGTTCACGACAACTGGAGTGTACAAAAGATGGTTCCGGTTGAGAACAATTTGTCTTCGAATCACCGACAGTCCTTATTTCGAATGGTTTATCCTCGCCATGATCATGGCTTCATCGATCACTCTCTGCTTCGAGGATGTCCACTTGGATTCTAATCCGGATCTCGCGGTCAGTCGCAACTCAAGTTATTTTTCTTTCTTTCTCAAAACTTTTTTCAATTTCTCTAATCCTTCAAAAGTACGATATACTAACTACAAACATTTCCTTCAATCCTGGGTTATATTATTGCCATATTTGCTGATTCGGCCTGACGAAACCCGAAAGATTTTCAGCTGACACCATAAGCTATAGACTTTGCAATATCTGACTGCATGGCATGTTCTAAATAACAAGCCCAGAACGTATCACTTAAAAGGTGAAAATCCAGTGATTTAGTGTACTTGAATATGGTATTAGAAAGTGTTAGACATGTAGACTATTTTACTATTTCATAGATTTTATTGTCAGATCCTATTTTTTTGGAAAATGAATTATTTCCCACTAGATGTCTAGATAGGATTCCATTTATAGAGAGTATTGACCATCTTCTATAGTTGTTTCATTTTTTGTACTTAGGACAAATTTGAAATTGATATACTTGGATTGATAAAGAAAATCAAATTTAGATTTTAAATCAAAGGGCAGTGGATAAATTATCATTCATGTCACAGTACCTCTTGATCGATGTTTCCATTTCTTCTGACCAGCCAACCTTAGTAGGGTATTCATGTTTAAAAACTAGGAGAGTAACAAAATAATAATTTTCAAGTACCCGTCTAATTCAAATTATTAATTAGAACGATCATGGATGGATCTCGTCGAAAAAATTGTGAATTTATCACAGATAAATGCACGGACATTTTTTTTTCTTTGCATCCATGAAATTGCGCATTACCTCTCACCTAATATGTCAATTTATCATATATCCTCAAATCCAAATTTTGGCTTTGGCAATTTTGAAACTATAAATAATATCTCTAAATAATACAAACTGTCTCTTGATTTTGAATTTCAGAATAAAATTTTTGAAGTTGAAAATCTTCAGTATTTTACTTTGAAATATTCTTGGTTACAGAAAAATTTATATTTTTTAATCAACTTCAAAATAATTAATGTCTGCACAAAGCAGATCATGATAGAAAATCCTTCCTTATCATCCTATATTTATTCCTCCTTAATTAGTAAATAAGAGTTGCTAAGAAATGTTGTTCATGGATTCTTTTATAGAATTTCCTCTGCCTTTATAATCCAATTACTAGATTTCTGTTTGTTTGTGCTGTGTTTGAATTCTTCAATATAGAAGTGAAAGTTTTCTCGAAGGGTTTTAGTCCATCTGTACTTACAAATGAGTCTAGATTATTCTAGACTGACCTATCACATTGATGCCATACTAAATATCTTTATAACTCCTATGCTCTTCACACAGGATCGCAGGGTATCTATCAAATTACGTTTTCTTTTATGTTTTATTATCATTTTCTATATTTCATGTTTGTCAGTATGTTTTTCACCACTCCACACACTTGGCCTAAATTCCTTGAATGCGTTGACGTCATGATGACGCAATGAGCTTGAGAAATAAGTCCAAAGTAACATACCACACCCCACATCACCACTATTCGTTCTAACTACACTGATACCTGTAATACTATTGCCCCTGTAGACAGAATTCATTTCAAACATTTGTATTATAAAGCGCACAAACACTCCACCTCTACTCCGGTAAAATCAGCAGGAAATTTGAGACCCAACTTTTTTTTGTAAATTTTATCCCACCACCAACCATCGTAAGCGAAATGTTGTCTCTTCATCTATCTTGCAGTCCTTTGTATTAAGTAAATAAGTATGAATAATGAAAAGCAATCACCCTGAGATAATTCAATTTTCTAATAATGCTCCCAGTCCTGTATATCAATTGGATAGTTATAATTTCGGAATTCTTCTGGCTGAATTTATTACCAGAATAACATGTAATGAACTTGGTCTTGCGAATGATCCACCTTTGACTATTAAATCTTTAGATACTTTTGTCTAATGAATAGAACTCCCCAAACCCCTTTTGTATATAGATATACTTCTCCCCAGCATATTTCTGTGTAGATCCCTTTTTACACTTCATTATTTTGACATAGTATACCCTACCTACATTCCCCGTAACTCCAAACACCGTCCATGTCTATGTTTTGTCTAGCATGAAGATCTAAATGTTGTTTATGTGCAATGAGGATGCCGAAGAAGTAAAAGTATACCTGCATGTTGCTCGTCAAAATGTTTGTACATAGATACCGCAATGAAATTCCTAGTCTTCCTCATGAATGTGTTTCATCAATTAGAAAAATAAAACTACATCTGTATATAGGATAATTGATAACTTAATTTTAATATCATTTGAGTTTAAACTTCAATTGTATGTATCAATGATACATCAGATTTTTAAACAAAATTTTAAATACATGCAATTGGTTATATTTATGGTAGATTAATGCATAAATTATATTTCATTAAATTGCAGAAAAAATTTATCATTATAATGGTATTAACGTCCTGAAGCTACCAATAACCGTTGTCCCGTCCAGCATGCAACTTGCCTGCCTAACTCTAAACTGAGTTACTTTTGGTGTTAAATTCACAAGAAGCAAGATTTTGATCGTTCCCCAATCTTTCAATCAAACTTATGAAATTCATGCGACGTGAAATTTCTAAAATTTATCTGATCAAGGTCATGCTTCAATGATTGTTGTTTAGTTGACTGTAGTATTGTGATGTTTTCTAGTCGATGTTTGGGCCACTTTGGAAAATTTGTCGAAATTCAGCTAGTCCATCAGTTTTATTCTAGATAAATAGTAATGGCACATGCAAATTATCCGAAGTGGATATTCGTAGAATGTTTTCGTTCGTGTATGTCCATATATATATGTGTTAGCTTTTGTGGTTGAATACTGAAGGAATATTACCTTTGGTGGTAGTTTCCTAGTTCTGGTTCTTCGAGTGAAAATGTAAGTATTTAAAAAGATTTATCATATTGTATTTCAAATGTTACTTTTGAAATAATATCTAAAAATAACCGATTGGTTTAATTTGTGCTCAAAATTATTAACGTTGAATTATTAATTTGTTAATTGTTTCATTATATTTGTTCTGAAAATTTTAATGCATAGTTTATTGAATCACGATGAAGAAAAATCATCAAAATTTTTGTCCCTAAAAAACCTACTGTAAGAAATTCGAATTCGTTTCCAAAATGAAAATGATATCACAATCATAATATAATTGCGCAAATTTGACGAAAATTCGACATTCCCAATCAATTTTCAGGAAAATCTGTTCATTTCAATGCATAAATCTTCAATTCCTGCAAACAGAAAATCCTGAGCATTCTGAACACCTCCTTCGCCGTGCTTTTCACCATGGAGATGCTTTTGAAGTGGATAGCATTCGGCTACGTCAAGTACTTCACTTCAGTCTGGACGATCTTGGACTGCTTCATCGTGATGGTCTCTATATCGAGTCTGTTCGTGAAGCAGGACAACCTCATCGCTCTCAGGAGCTTGCGAACTCTCAGAGCCTTGAGACCCCTCAGGGCGATATCTAGGTGGCAGGGGATGAAGGTATAGAAGCCAATATCTATCATTGTTATTATCATATCACTAGGAAAAGCTAATTAGGGTGAAGTAGGTAAATTGCGTCACACTAACTATCTTCAGCCTCATACCACAAAATCACTAATAAAAATCATTGCTTCAAAACACTCATAAAATTTATAAATTATAGCATGCATTGTGCTTCCCTTTACATACAAAATTAAAAAAATTAATTCAGTTCATAAGGATTAATATAATGTTTTTCTCTATGGAGAAATGTTGCTTAAAGTTAAAGAGTTGCAATTTACTTGTGTGACCCAAAGTAACATTAACATTGTTAACAAAATTTTATTATTGTAACTACTATTAACCTTTTGAGGCTATTTTTCAGATTGTGGTAAATGCTCTGATGTACGCCATTCCGTCCATCTTCAATGTGTTGTTGGTGTGTTTGGTGTTCTGGCTGATATTCTCCATCATGGGTGTTCAAATGTTTGGAGGAAGGTTCTACAAATGTGTAGATCGGGAAAGTGGGGACAGAATCGATGTCAGTGTGAGTGAAAATAAAGCAGCATTAAAAAGGATGATAGATGTTTTATTTGATATATAGATATTGTTAATTTACCGAAACCTAACGTTTTTCCTTTCTTTTTAATATTGTAGATTGTTAACAACAAGTCTGAGTGTCTGGAAGGTAACTTCAGTTGGGTCAACAGCAACATCAACTTTGATCACGTTGGGTATGCCTATCTTGCTCTATTTCAAGTGGTGAGTGATACTTAGATTTAGAGGAACAGTTATTCTCAACTTATTCAAATGTTGTAAAGAGCAATAATCTCCTGAACTTTTGCTCTAATTTGGTTTAATAAAATAAAAATAAAAATATATTTAAAAAATTAGGTAGACTTATTATTTCTATTATTGTGCATCTTCACAGGCAACGTTCGAAGGCTGGATGGAAGTGATGGCTGATGCTGTCGACTGCAGAGGGATAGACCTTCAGCCTGATAGAGAAGCTAACATGTACGCTTACATCTACTTCGTGATCTTCATTGTCTGTGGCTCATTCTTCACGTTGAACCTCTTCATTGGTGTCATCATTGATAACTTTAATGCTCTCAAAAAGAAGGTGAGTCATCACATATTGTTGTAGTCTCTCATTTCTCTTCTATATAGTGATGTGAAATATATAATATTATAAATATTCCTTAGTGTTTGAGAGTGAGTTTGTGATTGTCGTGGCAAAGTCTTAGTCTGTGCTTCCTATCTCTGTGTTGTCCTTACCCAGTCTCTTACTAGCAGTAATCTTCTTATGCGACTACTAAATCCACTTCTGCTCAAGAAACTTCTACTTCTTGTTAAGAAGTGGAAGCAGTGTTAGATAGACTACTACTAGTGTCATGTCTGTTTGGTATACAGTCCTATGTAATTCTTCCGTCCACACCATTCATATTTGTTAATATCAGATTAGGATGATAGTGTTTGTGCTCTTTTCTCAATCTCTACTTTCACTCAACAAATGTATAGATTGAGGACCGAGACAACATTCTATGTGTATATTACTAGGTTGTACGTCGTCATTTTTAGACTATTAGCGCATTGCATAGCTAGTGTCTTTGTGCCAGTATGCTTGAGAAATGAATGAGTAACCTACCTACCTACCAGCCATTTGTTAAATGGTGAACACTCTACCTCAACTCACCTAACCATCTCCAAGCGACATTACCATTTCACTGCCAACCACAAGTTCAATTTGATGCTTTTAGCCAGTCTAGTGGTCTTCCACAGCTCTACGAAACAGTTTATACAACAGATGGAACCAATTTGTTTCGTTAGAAAAACTGAGAAGTTTCAGGAGCGCTTATGAATTTGTTCAATTGTTTTGAAGAAGAGAGGCAATTATAATCGGCTCTATATATAGTGGATTTTTTGGAAATAATATGTTGTAAGAATTATCCAAATTTTATCTGCTCCACTCATTTATTGCTATAAATGATTTAATATATAAATTCCACTTGTTGTTCCTGCTTAGGCAAGCTACTTACATATCGAGTTTTGGTAATTCAGTTAGTTAAGATATCTGATTATTGATTATCTTTTCATAAATTGTATAAATTTTCGTATGAAAGTTAGCCAGAACAGAAATGTCTCTTCAATGGTGGTTTCCTGATATCTTTTCAAAACAACTGAACTGCAATATGCAAAGTTTTAAATCATAATTGAAATACCGATAAATTGGTTCTCCCTGTTCTGTTATATAGCTAAGATTTGCTTTGCCAACCATACTGATTTAGTAATGAGAGGATTTTTTGATGAGATAACCTGCTCAGTTTTGAGACAATGATAACTAGTTAATCCAGAGACTGAACTAGCTATCGCAGTTGTCAGAAATCACTTCAGAGCTTTACCTCCACTGCGACAAACTAATTTTGGAGTCATTTTTCATTGAGTTTTGCATCATCACTTTCATAAAGACATTTTTTCTGAAATATCTACACTTTCCAATGATGGTAGCACATGTTTTTTTCGTCAACTTGAGGAGTGGAAACTTTATCCTTTTTATCAAGATTAAATGCTCGCACAGCATGGAAGCACTGAGTAAATTTTGGAAAAAACATTCTTTCATGTTTTGTGAATATGATAAGAATATGAAAATCTTGATTATATTCCATTTGTTTAAAATATTGAAAAATTCTCACGATTTCTAACTTTTGCATGTCAAGACACCACACATTCTGCTACTCAGTTCACGTCCAGAGAAATTAAGGGTATTCCTTAACTCGTTAACTATTACTCAACAACATTGCAAATAGGTCTACAATTCACCGGAACTACAAATAACCTATTCCATGATAGATATCAACACTCTATGTTCAACACAAATAGGCCTATTTGATCAGTAATAATTATTCACAATTGTTTTAACAAAAATTATTTGATAGAATATTGACCAATTGAAAGATTCTCAACAGTATTCATGGGTACAGTGTTTCGGATAAATTGTATATTGGTTGTACGTTGGTATATTTGCAATCTGACAAATATTAGTTAAAGCCTGAGAACTACTAATAAATTTCGTGCCAACGTTCAACCAATAACACTGCAATCAGTATCCAAATGTTGTACCAATGATTTATGAATGTTGTCATACAAAAAATGCTTTTCAAAATATCATTTTAAGCACACCAGGAACATTCGAACCAACTCACAAACTCATCGTGCCCTTGTTTTGTCTGTTTTTGTAATATGATCTGTTTTTCTGTACTCTAACTGCCTCCTCCTTTCAATCCTTACTACGGTTTTCTTTGGCATCAATAGATGGTAAGTCCTTTTTACTTATTGTATTCATTAAAATATATAATCAAGATGGATAAAATCATCGCTAGTTAAAAACACTACCCGTCCCTTTTGTACGAATCTCTTCGGTTGGTGTCGACGTTAATTGATTCAGATGAGACTCTAGAAGCTCTTCCTGAGTCCTCTCTAAGTCTTCTTCTCCTGTCTCTTTCGCTAATCTTTTTCAAATATCATTTTAATCTCAACCCCAAGGAGTTGAATCTCCATGAAATGCTATCCCCAAATTTCTATTAATTTCTTTTTAGCAAATTTACTTACAATGAAAAAAGATTCTCGCAACTCATCGTATTTTACTCCCAATCAGTAGTACTAGATTATTGTTTGAAATATCATCGTCCTGAGATTTCTATTGAAGTTATTCTTTTGAATCAACCAATAAACTGTCCTAAACGCTTTTTCTTATACTGCGACTAAATCGAAGTTACTTTACATTGATGACATTATTTTCAAGAAATTTTTAGAACATCGTGCATGGAGCCTATAAACGTTCACTGAGTAATAAACTATTGGAGACACATTTATTATCAATTACATTCTTTTCTAAATTGTAGCAGAGAAAGTATAATCAAACCTTTCAATCCCAATTTTCAATAGTATTTGAAGTACGTTAAATTTATCCATTAGTTATCTTAAACTTAATGAAGCTAACTATAGTAATCTAAGCCCCAAACTTTTATCATAATCATGAGGTTACACAAACCTAATATTTAAGGCTTCATTCAACACAATCAAATTCATTGATACATAAAAAAAAATTCCCCCATGAGAACCCTATTTGCTTAAAAACTGGAAAATGAAGCTGCTACCATTACAGGGTTTGGAGAAAATTAAATCCTAAGACTTGATGCCCATTCTTGTTGTTTAAACTTTTAAAATTTACTGAATTTGCTTAATAATTCTCCAGATTCTAAATACTTTACCTAACATCCTAGCTTTTGTGAACCTGGTCGGCTTCTTGTCACGATCATCAGTTGTGTGCGGCTGAATTTTCCAGTTTAAATCTTAATACCATCTGATACTTTAGTAGATTCAAATCACTGGAATTGATCTATTATTACAAAAAAAGTCAATTATTTTGAATATAAATCCCCAAATATAATAGAAATGATCAAACAAGTGTTATTTATGGATATTTCAGATAGTCCCTATTGTGAATAGGTTTTCTTGATGTTCGGTATTACCTACCTTCTTGATACTATCACACTATATTTATATAATTGACATGGTATACCTTGCAGTTACACCACCATATTGTATCTATCTTGTGACTCAAAAGAATCTACATCATTCAAAATGAAGGTATTGTCTACCACTACATTGGACCTAACTACTACCTACTATTTAAAAATCTACAAATAATATTACTACTTGGTTAGGTATTTTATTTGGGTAAAATTCTGATCAAAACCTATTTGAATCTACTAACGTATCACTGGTTGACCATACATTGATTGAACCCTCTTAGATCACTCGGAAAGAGTTCTAAATATTTGATGGGAAACTGACAGTCTAATATTTATTTTCCGCAAACTAGAGTTACGAGGTAATTATTAACCACTAATTCAGTTCCTTTGAACGATACGAGTCACTTGCAAATTCATATCTGAATGGAATACCATCATCAAAACTTGCATGTATGCATAAGATGCAATAGACTAATCTTGATGCCAGAGTGCAAAGTGATGCGAGTGTTATGCTATAGGGTTCAACGCCACAGTTTACAGAAGAGGGAAGAGTGTAGCTTCAAGTTATACTTATCTCCGCTCTCATTAGGATTTTGTGTCCTCAAATCATCAAAATGTTACAATTATTATCAAATATTGTATAAATCGTCTTTACAGTTAAATATAGTTTGAATTTAGCTAATATCTAATGTGTAGTTTAAAGAAGGAAACCTAGGTATGGTACATCTAACTTTTGAAATGAATCTTAGGTTTATGCGGTTTGAAATGACATCCACACTCATTGGATATATAAGATTACGTTGAAGTTTATCGAATTCCCTACTCTATAAACTTGGTTCAACACTGATTGCATGACATGAAATCTATCAAACAACTTCATATCAAGTGAATTACACACCGCAAATTGCATTTAAGTCTTACATACTTTTGGTGATGATAGTAA
This sequence comes from Caprella mutica, assembly GCA_947561585.1. NCBI lineage: Eukaryota > Metazoa > Arthropoda > Malacostraca > Amphipoda > Caprellidae > Caprella > Caprella mutica. The sequence continues at coordinate 156,757 of CANNZV010001196.1, read as the reverse complement.
CCTGCATGCCGGCGACGATTCATACGTTGGTTTTTATCGAAATTCAGATTCTAAAATCATCTGTGATCTATTTGTAAAATCATGAGAACTTTAAACCCTAATGTTAATTTCAAATAAATTTTCAAATAACTCACTAATGATTTATGACAATTGATTGCATTATTGCATATTTGTAAAAAAAAAGTAATTTACAATTTGTTGTTTTATCTCTCTTTGATAATTAATCACCCATGTCTTGTGGAGATTTTACCTTCATACTTATTTTCTAAACCAACCTATCGATCGAACCAACCAACGAATTTTGCTTTGCGTCTATTTTGAATGCTTTCAAGTTTCATTTAGATGTTTTAGAGAATGATTTACAAGAAATACTATGCGAAATTTGGAGCTATGTGGGCTTTTTCAAGAATGCTGGTCTATTTTGACCTAGAATTAAGAATTACAATATTTATTAAACTTAGATTTGATATTTGAGAGGATCGTAATGAAAATATATTTTCGATAATTTCCATGTTAGGATTTTTCTACTTTCTTACTTTCGTAAAACCCTGTATTCAATTATATGATCTTGTAATTTGTTGGCATAATTCTTAATATACAACCTATCTTGCAAATAAACTATAGGTCTCTGATGCAATTTCACATATAATATATTATTCAACTTATTCCACCGGTCAAATTATCTGATTTTAATTTCTTTTTATATTATCTATATGTTTTAAATGTTCCTGCTCATCGGTATAACCATGAATTTTAAATAAGTCACACTTACTATCTATCTGTAGATTTTGAATATCATGATATAAAATAGTTTTATATCTGAATTTCTAATATAGTACCTTTATGTATATATATAATTTATCGCAGTACCAATCTACTTTTGAATGCTGACCTATTATTTGAAGAATCTTGATTATGGTTGACGAGTAACGTTAGTTTTCAAGGCACAACGTACCTAGTCAGACGCTAGAAGAATTTAGGTTTCAAATGGAAGCAGAAAACCGCAGCTTATCATCCAATTCTTTTAAATTTGCCGGTAAATTCTTTCCAATGAAATCCAAGCTGAATCCTAAAATCTTCTTGAGTCTGCCTCACAGTTGATCAGTTATTCGGTTCTCTCTGATGATATTTGATCAAATGTCAACAGTACGAAGGCGGAGTGCTAGAGATGTTCTTAACAGACTCTCAGAAGAACTACTACACCGCCATGAAGAAACTAGGCAGGAAGAAACCTCAGAAAGTGATACGAAGGCCAACTTACAAGTATCACGCCATATTTTACGACATAGCGGTATCTAGAAGGTGAGATATCGGGTTACTGAAGTCAAAAAGGTAGGTTTAATATTAGAAATAGCTTCCAGGTAATATATTATTTCATCCAGTGTGAGCTTATGGAAATCTTAAAACCTATATTGTGGTACCAACTTCTATCTTTTTGACGGCAAATCTAGGCATGGTGTATCACAATATAACATGCGATATTTTATTCTCAAATCTTTTGGATTTTAAGGTTTTGTAGTGGCCTCAACATGAGATGACCATAATCTATCTAAATTTACCCTATATAGTGTATATAGATATTTTTAATTAGTTCATGCTCCTATATTGAAAAAAGTGTTATACAGCTAACCCTCGTTTGCTTCATTTATAATTTTGTTAATGGCTGAGTCTATGCTAAAAACATTGAAGTGAAAAATTACAAAAAACTAGATACAGTAATGACTATGCTAATTTCTTTAAGTAATAATTTAATTGGAAAATATTATTAACTTAAATTTGAATGAAGTTAATGAACATCTTGTTTCAAAATGTTTCTTTCCTACGAAATTTGTTATTTTAGTCTCCTTAACTCCTTGATAAACAAATAGAGCTATCGAATTATCAGTCACTCCACCACGTCTATATAGAAAACGGTGTTGGTTTAATACAAACGTACAGAATTGAGTTTTATACTAGACCAAGCTAGCTTATACGTAACTCTGGTCTACTACGAGGGTTTGTTGTATATTTCATACACAGTTAGGGTGATTTTATTGACTTACGCATTCCCACAGGTTTGAGATCTCCATCTTTGTTCTCATATTCCTGAATATGGTATCCATGGCTATAGAACATCACCACCAGTCTCAGCCTGTCTCCTTCACACTAGAGGTTTTCAATGCTCTCTTCACAACCATATTTGGACTAGGTAATCACCATCATACATATCTAGTGATGCTATGGAAATTCTTTTGTAGTTAATCCTGACGCTTTTATAATTTTCAATATTTATTGTAAGAGTAGAGGGTCTATCAGAATCACATGGAGTTTATAATTATTCCATGTTTTTAGGTTATTTCAATACCGGCAGTTATCAATTTTCTTAATAATCTACCTTACATTTCCTATTATTACCAAAAATTGAAAACTCGATGAATTTTCAAATTTAACTCTTTATTTTATGATAGATTTAGTTCTATAAATACATTTTTATTAGAAAAATTAGGTCAAAATATGACATTCTTTAACCAATCCACCAAACAGAGGCCATAGTGAAGATCATCGGACTGAGGCACCACTATTTCACGGTACCATGGAACCTCTTTGATTTCATCCTCGTGTTCGCGTCCATCACAGGCATCTTGCTGCAAGATGTACTCACAGACTTCCCCATCAGTCCCACCCTCTTGAGAGTGGTCAGAGTTTTCAGGATAGGAAGAATATTACGTCTCATCAAGGTAAGTGTGTTGCCAATCACTCACCTAGATGTATTCAGATGTTAGTTGCTTAGTTGGTTGGCTAGAGTTGGAGCCACTCTCCTTAGAGTGGGAGAAGTAAGATGTAAATAACGCCATCTTTACATTTCGAGAGACTCGAAACTGTACAGAGAGAATGTTATGGTGGGGCCATATCAGATTAACTAGGGCTCCTCTTTAATCTTCCATGGCCTCTCATATACTCTTTCTGTGAAATATGACATTCATGCACAATATTGAAGGGCTCTTACGTTTAGTGATTTATGTGTTAAAATAACTATAATGTTAGGCTTTTGGTCTAAATTTCCTAATTTTTGACACATATATCATTAATGTTAATCTCCTTTTAATTCCTTCCAAAATCACTCATAAAGTTGCTTTACTGAAGTAATTTCAAATGCACAATTTTTTTCCATCATACTGTTCTCTTACTCTATGAGCCGTGGTTAAAACACCATATATGTTAGTAGATGAAGCTTTAAAGGTAAACAACATGATTAAGCTAAAATGTAACTTATTCTTACTTCGGCACATCAATATTTTGGTAAGAGCTTCCTGCTTCTTCCTCTGATCCTTCTGCTCCGTAAGCCTAAAACAAAATTCGTTATTTTATCTAAATCAATAATCTTAGGTACATCCGTACATGTCAGTTATTTCAAATTTCTTTGTTTTAACTTCGTTTTATCGCTTCCTTACCTTCTATTTGGCCACGGAATCCTTGAAGGAAAGTTTTTCGAAAGTGCTTTCAAATGTTATCAGTTCGAAGCATTGATATTTTTTTATCATAATCTAAATTTATCTATTTTATATCTTTTCCTTTATGCTGAATCATCAAGCTTTGCCTTACAAATTCTCTACATACAATTGATTTTTTAAATCATTTCTAATCATTTTTTCTCCGCTTTTGACTGCATTGCAGTATTTTTGAACGATATAATTTAAGAATGAAATATCTCCTAAATTTTATTTTTGAATATGAAGGTATCCTGGAAGTAGGTACGGCTCACATATTTTTTATCACCAACTAATATATATTCCAGTATTTAATTTAGTTTGGTTGCTTCTTCCATCACTGTAAATTATTTCACTTTTGAAAGAATTAATCTTGCAAGAAAATTTATTTTACGTTCAAAACTGAAATGTTTAAACAAGCAGGAAGAATTTTTTCTGGAAAAATAAGGGAATATCTTACGCAAGAAGGATCTGTTCCTTGGATATTCTCTTGATATCCCAAAAATTAATCCTTCTTTCCTTGATTGTCGTACCACTTGGGACATCCTCAACTTGTAAAATGTCTAAGTCAAAATACCTTTCAACATGTAATATTTTTAAAATTATTTTCCTATCAATCAATGAAGAGAAAATGAATAAATAACCCAAATAACTTAAGTTGAAAATCTTGATGATGTTCAAAAAAAGTGGCACGAACCCATGAAAAAGATTCAATTTACCAAGAAATAATCGTCTATAATATTACAATGAATATGAAGCAAGAATTTTCTTCAAAAGTGGACCAAATGTTAATGCCTGTCAACCAAACTTAATATTTGCAAGATATTATCATCTATCTTTGGAGGAGAATAATTATCATACAAGTTGATGGACAGTGGTTTGTTTCTGGCTGTGTTTAGTGTCCTCTAAAATATTCTTTGAACTGTCCCCCACTACAGCCGACCGTCAACGGCAAGAATTCTTTCTTCGGTCAGGTAGAGGAAATCGAAACTTTCTGCACTTTAAATCACTTGCACCCTTCTCTATAGTTGATATGGCGTGTAACGCCCCAAACTCAGTGTGTCTTATACTGTGTCCAAACGACTCTGATAGTCAGTCCTTCTAATCGTCCAGTATGACAACTTTTAAAGACAACTAGACTTTATTTTTTTAGCAATACGAATTATATAATTACTTGATATCTTCTCTCCTTTAATATATTTTCGTGTATTAATGTGAAGTTTTCTTTCTGTCTATTAGAAACATTTGCTGTTCTACTAACCAGTTCCGAATGTATTAGCTCAGTTTTGGACATATTTTCCACGTAGACTAGCTCTAAATTGATATCTTTTTATTTACCTATCATGGAAACAGCAAACCTTTCTCTGAAACAAGAAGCAAAATTGTTTGGTTGGCTGTTTGTCATTATACTACTTCCCAATCACAGTGTCGCGTCCATTTTACAACTAGTGAGAGACTTTGTAACCTGACCAGAATTTCGGAATGCTACCATTTGTCAAAGCTTCTATCTACAAGAAGGAGATATAAAAGAGAAAAGTAAATCTAAAAACCTAATTCAAGACAATTCGCTAATTGATTTATACAATGAATCGCAACATATGCAATGTGATCCATGAACATATGACCTTTTCATTTATTAATAAAATCAAAACTAAGATACGCAGAGTATTGAAACAACTATTTTTAGAAAGAAGTTAACTTAGAGATTTGTTTATATTGGGATTTAAAAATTTAATCCTTTAAATGATAGCCACACTTTTCTAGACAAAGAATGTTCTTTTCACAGTTCAGGTAAAAGAAAAAACTAATACGAAAAAAATGATGAATCCATAGGGTTTTCTTCTATAAATCTTAGGTTTTCGGTACTTCAAAACACAAAATTTTGTCTATTAATATTCCCTGATTGATGAAAATCTGATTTATCTGAAATATTACGTTCTTAATAAATACATTTTCACAGAGGAGAATAAATGAATGCCTCTGTGCAATCCAAATCATGAAATGAACACTTCTTTGTCGAGAAAAGTGTGGCTACCTTTTAGATTTTAGAAAGATATTATTTTTGAAACCTAATGTAATTAAATCACCAAGATGTATTCTTTCTAATGAATTTGTGTCAATACTCCAGGTTTATTAGTTTTCATTTTATTAATAAATAAGGTTCAGAGGCTTATGGATCACCCTCTACTTCACTATATTTACATATTTTTGAAGATTCCACTTAGAAAAATACCGATATCAATAGTTTCTCTGCAGTTCTTGTCAGGATTTTTTGTCGTTAGTGTCATAGGTAACTGTATTGTGATGTCTTACTTGTCAAATGCAATTTGTACACATAAGAGACTAGTAATAGATTGCATGAATGCATCTTTTATCAAATTTTCGGGTACTCATTGGTCTGGAAGAAAAACTTGCACTTATTTTTTTGCGAGATGTCATACGGCAAACTTAGTTCAATCCAAATTTTTATGAAATTATTCTCATCCACTGAACGTATATTCAAAATTTTAAATTAGAATTAATCCTTTATAACAAATTTCTGAAAAACTTTATTAAACCTTATAACTGTATTTACTATTATTTCATGTAAAAAAATCACTTCGGCCGTAGTGACACTTCTCGCCTTTATGTTGTTGGTAGTACCACATTTTAATGAATTTGAGAAGTAACTTTATAACATTGTATATTATTTCAAAGTCTAGTGCATCAGGAAGGAAGAATTCGAAATAGTTCTGAAACTTCAGTGGTGTCGGGCAACATTTACGCTAAAAGTTCATGTTTCACGAACTGTTCTGGAATCTGGTTGTACGTCTTATGCACATGCAGAAATAGAGCTGAATAAATACCAGTCTGTGATTGGCTCATCATATCAACTGTTGAGTTACACTTCATGAATGCCAGTCTCTGATTGGTTCATCATATCAACTGCTGAGTTACACTTCATGAATGCCAGTCTCTGATTGGCTCATCATATCAACTGTTGAATTACACTTCATGAATGCCAGTCTCTGATTGGCTCATCATATCAACTGCTGAGTTACACTTCATGAACACCAGTCTGTGATTGGCTCATCATATCAACTGCTGAGTTACACTTCTTAAATGCCAGTCTCTGATTGGCTCATCATATTAACTGCTAAGTTACACTTCATGAATGCCAGTCTCTGATTGGCTCATCATATCAACTGCTTAATTACCCTTCATGACTGCCAGTCTCTGATTGGCTCATCATATCAACTGCTGAGTTACACTTCATGAATGCCAGTCTCTGATTGGTCCGTTCACACAAGAGCTTGTAAACCAAGATTGCTGACGTTTCTATGAAAATCACAATATAATAAATTGGTTTGCAGCAATATAAATTTGCTAGAATATTGTTAGGTTACTTCTCTCTTTCGTTATTACTTTATGTGGCAACGCACTGCGTAGATCTTTACCAATGTATACCTACCTATTCGATAGTCACACGGAGGCTTCCACCACTTCTTAGTAAATCACTTTGTGATAGAAATGGCTTCAAGTGCACTAACGCAATCCAGAGGTTGTCCAATGAGTACCCGAAAGTTTTTTAGCTAATATAATTGATACAATTTTTCTGGTATATTATAACTAGTAATCTAGTAATAAAGTTAGTTATGAAACTTAGTGAAAAGTTTATTCTAGTTAAATCTTAGCTATTTTAGTTCAGAAATTTATCTGATTGCATTCACGTTATCACAGTTTGTAATTTTAGATAGTTTCTTAGTATTATTAATGATAACTTCAAAAATTTCCTACTGTTTTAGGCTATTTTGTCATTCTATTGAGCAATCTGTTGTATTTTGAATTTCAACATGTAGACTAGAAACACTCTTCCTATTGACGTTAATTATAACAATTACTAATCCATTCTCCAAACCAAATATTTATTTTATCCAGGTTATCCATCCTCCTCTATATTGAACTAAAGACACCTAACCATACATTTTCAATCTCTTACCTAGATAAATGTTCCGTATGTTTTTTTTTCAGATGTTCCCTGACTTTAAAAGTCCTCACTTCAGCTGCCTTAATCCAATTCAGTAGATACTCTAGTTTGGAAAATAAATTGCACTCGGCATGATTACTAAATTTATAAAGTAGTCCTACAATTAAAATGAAAATAAAACTTAGAGTAGCATTGACACGGTTAGAGGCAAACTATATCTACTGAGATTATTTTAATTCCCGGGTTTTCAAAATATGTTAACCCATATTAATATTTTGAATTATTGTTTTTAATATTAAATATTATCTAAATATTTTTATTGTAGAATATTTGCCTTCAGCCGTCATTACTTCATTTTTGTAATAAGGCTACAAAATTCTTCTTGTCCTTATTCAAATTTGCAATATTTTAGAAATTTAGACGATAGTTGAATGAAACATATAGCTGACATTACCTGTGTAATTAATATTAAATTTTAGTGGTTGAATATTCTAATTTCCAATTAGAGTTTTAAGTAATTTATTCTCCAATTAGATTAGGTATAATCACACTTCACAGAATGACGGAAGTTGGGTCAGAATTTGAACAAACTAGCAACATTTTCGAGATCTGCCATCTTGGATGGAGAGTTCTTATTATCAACGTTGACGGTTTTTGTGGAATCCAACTTTTGAATAGACATCTCTATTCGAAATTTCAATCCCTACGTAAAATCCTCCAATGTTCAGTTTATATCTACCCTCTTTATAATATGGAAATTACGTTGAGTATGATTATCGACGGAATTATTTGGAATATTATTATGAATCTTATTGTGATGTCACTCAATGGAATCGATTTGATAGATCCATCAACGTTATAAATCTTTCGAATATAATTTTCTTTTTTATGCTTGATGCTTTAGAAACGAAATTTTTAGCTTCAATGATGATGATTATTACATGAAACTTCCAATAAATACTCAAAAGTGTTTAGCATCAAATTATTGTCAATGTTATTGCTTATTGATAGCATAGATACGTAATTCAATGATACGTAACTCTTATGTCACGATAGAAATTCAAAAGGGCGCTATATAATGACTTGGGGTACAACTTCCCTTATTCTAAGAACTGTGATACAGTGTAGATAGATTCTGATTGTGGAACATACATATACTTTAAAGCTTAAATATGAAATATGTGAATACTTTGAAATAATTCAGTTGAAAATAACAAAATATTTAAGTTTATTCACTCGAAAAGGGAAAAATATATTACGTTATTTCACCTACCGAAAAAAAGTGAATATGTATTTCATTGATTAAGATTAAATTTCCTTAAATTATTCAAATAAAGTAATTGGAAGCAACGGTGTTGACCCTACTTCGCTTAAATCAAATATTGTATATACTTAATCTGTGAACAGTAATTCATAAATTTGAATTGTACAAATAACCCCACCAATATCAGAGATAATTAGAATATTTTTTGCAAACTAGTTCTACCAACTAGTAATAATTTGTCGTTCCTATTATTGTTCTTTATCAATTGAGTTTAATTTAGACATGTATATTTTATATTATTAAAACAAAGTAATCTAACTGTACAAAAATCCGTAGACTGTAGTCAAGTTCTTTTAAATCCAATAGTTGTAAATGATTCTAGAGGTACTAGGTTTGTAATAGCAGTTTATTTTTACAGTCTACAGTATACTAAAGCTAACTGTGTAATTATTTCTAAATCCACTACTGTGATTCATTGCAAACTGATATGATGTGATTGAATTCTTAATTTGAATTAACCAACATATTTTCAAGTAATTAACTACATGGCTTTAATTCATGACATGTAAATTAACCTAATTTTTCAATCTTGTCATATGAGTTGCCAAGTAATCACACTCGTTCCGATCTGTGGCTCTCTGTCCTCAGATAACTTCTCATTTCTACCGTTCTTTTACAGGCTGCCAAAGGTATAAGGAAGCTTCTGTTCGCCTTGATTGTCTCACTGCCAGCCCTCTTCAACATCGGTGCTCTTCTCTTTCTCATAACCTTCATCTACGCCATCATTGGAATGGCGGTGTTCGGTCATGTTCAGAAAAGAGGAGCTCTGGATGATTTGGTCAACTTCGAAACCTTCCAAAGTAGCATGATGCTTCTGTTCAGGTGAATAATATTGTGGTGGAATTATTTTTTTTGGCTTAATGTTTTGATGCTGGGTAGATCATAAATATGATTTAAAAAATACATTTATACTTACGACCGTAAATCTGTTATTGAAATATGAGTATAGTTTAAACCGTGTGCGAACATTTTGCCGAATGACACTTGGCCGAAAGAAAATTGGCCGAAGGTAGATATTTCGTGAATTTGACCGAACGGACATTTGACCGAAAGACATTTTGACGAAAGATAATTGGCCGTAAGTAGATTTGCGTAAATTTGGCCTAACGGACATTTGGCCGAAATACTTCTATTTAATGTGTATCCATATAATGATTTGTAGCCAGTTTAATTTAATTAATATTTCTTATTTCCGTGGAATTGAAAGTTATTTTATAAAGAGGAAACTAGACATTTCAGATATGCATAATGTGTATCCATATTACGAACTGCAAGCATATATTGCTCAACAATTTAAATATTTTCCTCATCATGGATTTCATCGCAACTATTAGGTGAAAAGAGCTTCACTCGCTTACATCATGGACAGAGAATTAGCCACGACAACATATCAATACTGTTTTATACTTCCTAACTTGTTATTATATTATATAAAATCATTAATTTTATAATATTAAATAAAATTACTATCCGCTTTTTTTATTTAAAAATATAGAATTTATGCCAAATGGCTGTTCTGCCAAATGTCCGCTCTGTCAAATTTCATTCGGCCAAGTGTCCCTCAACTGTTTCAACTGCCTGAAGGATTTGATTTAATTTGAGAACTATTGTTTTGTTGGATACTAACTTCACGATGACAGCCACCGAATGATGTTATATAACTTTTTTTATCAATACAATTCGTTCTCTGACTTCTTCTTTCAGTCCTTTGTCCTACTTTCAACCTTAAGAAAGTAAGCTTCATTTCGAAGCAGACCTCAATCCTAAATCCAATTCGAACATTATTTCAGTTTGTATTCAACTCTCTCTTTTTTCAGGTTGATCACTTCGGCCGGTTGGAACGATGTCTTAGATCCACTGATGGCCCAGCCTCCAGATTGTGATCCAGACTACAAGAACCAACCCAACGGCAACTGCGGACACCCTGTGATTGCAATAGCTTTTTTCGTCTCCTTCATCATTGTTAACTTCATGATTGTCATTAACATGTACATCGCCGTCATTCTGGAAAACTTCAACCAGGCGCACAAAGAAGAAGAAATCGGAATTGTTGAGGATGATTTGGAGATGTTTTACGTCAGATGGTCTAAGTGAGATATATTTGTAGCTAATACTTTTTTGAGGGTCTCACACCTCCAATAGGTCTTCTCGAGAATATTTGGTTTTGGCTGAGAAATATATAGATGAGAATGGTCAATCGTCTGTCAATTTTTGTTTATTTAAAGCAGAAAGTAAATATTTGAATCTTTATTTCATCATGAATAGTAATCTAATTCTTTGTTAATAATGTAATTGGTAGTAATTATAAATTAATAAAGAATCATAACAAATATTTTATAGGTGAAATTTACAGGCTTGTGGCATCGATTCGAATATTTTCAATTTTTAGTTTAATTTTAAACATTTAGTTGATTCAAAAAATATTATTTTCAGGTATGATCCTCATGCAACTCAGTTCATTAACTTCAGTCAGTTGTCTGATTTCATTGCAAGTCTGGACAGTCCATTCGGCATACCCAAACCCAACACCGTGGCACTGGTGTCCTTCGACCTGCCTATAGCCAAAGGAGACAAGATTCACTGTTTGGACATCCTACATGCCTTGACCAAACACGTACTGGGTCATGTTGAAGAAACTGAGGAATTTAAAAGGGTATGTTTTACCTAGATTTAAAGTGACGGCAGCAATACCTACACTCTTATATAAAACATGATCATCTGATTGGAATAATTTATATTTTTCACTGGGTAATAATGGTCTTTCGAATCAATATAGAAAATAATAATCGGGAAGGTAGGCATGAGTAGACTAAATGATTGAGGTGGTGGTTAGAGTCGGTAATTTTCTTTTAGCTGGTGGTAGATGAGAAATGGTGTATGAATGTTGTACTGGTGTTCTTATAGAATATTCGTATTAGGTTCTCCTGTTTGAGATCTCTAGCAAAATGGTAGTCAGTGGTTCATCATATGATCTAAATTGAAATCCTGTTTTGATATGGATGAAGAAACAGGAATATTCAATTTACAATCAGCATAATATTGGTGAATTTGATTCATCAATAGTCAGTACATGGCTTACTTAATATACCATAACTTTAGTATTCCATAAACGATAGACCTTCTAATTTGATATAGTTAAAAGCCTTGCCTTCTATTTCAAAAATAGAAATGTATTGAATCAAACCGTTTATATTACGTAAGCCATGGCCAGTATAATCAGTATTTTTTTAGTTTATTATTTGTTTTGGTGAACCATTGTCGTGAGGGTAGTGTCTAGTTCCTGTTGGTGATTTACTCTCTATCTTATTCTTCATCCAGATCGAGACTATTGGTCAAGAATTTGAGCCATCATAGAAGGGAAACTCTATTTTCAGTTGTAAATAAATATTCCATAGAGATTGGGAACTAAATATAACGTAAATATGTGATCCTTATTATGTATTCACTCGAAAGTAACAACTTTCCCATTCTGGTGGCTGAAATTCTGTGCCAATGCTCCTTTGGATCCTGAGCACTGGCCATGATTCAGCACTTTAACTTCTCTTTAAAGTGGTCTTCTATTCCATTTTGGTATATTAAAAGAGTTAGTACCACTTTTTTCAATCCCTATATATGAACATTTTTGATGATATGCTGCCATCTTTTTCCGAATCTTCCATAGTATCTCCTAGAAATGAGATGTGTGATACTTAAATTCCCCATTAATACAAAACCAAGTCATCAAACAGTTCTACCTCAATTATAATAAATAACTGAATGTCTTCACCACCATTGAAATAATAAAAAACAATTAAGATATCTGATTCTCATTTGAATTTTGTGAATAGTTACTTTCCGATTATAAATATGTAAGCTCAACCAACGGTATTTTCTTGTTTATAATCTAACTTTAACGAGATAGACTACTACCTTTCTTTGAAGTATTAATGACAGCTAGCCATGTGAAGTGTACAAATTTATTGGTTTGTAGCTATTCCATCTTTCAAAACTATATATACCTAAAATACTCAAAATATACATTTTAAATTAATCTGCTATAATGGCCGTCATTAAACTACTTCCAAACAACTGATTTCTTCTTTTTAAATCACATCATTAATTCGGAACGTTAATGATGGTCACTGATTTCACCTTTTCTGTTTTGTAAATCACAGAGTTACCAAAACTGGGAAAAAAACATTCAGAAAAAATTCTACCTGGAACTCTCTAATTCTACGATTCCATCCATTCCAATGGAACCTTCACATATTCTCTTAGGTGTTTTTCTTCTTCTCACGCTTACTTTTCCAATAGGATTGAGGAATTTGAACATTCTAAGGACAATTGTGTTGGAAATTCTTTGGAACATTTACAAATGATCATTTCGCTTAGCAACTTAGCCATTTTTCATGATATGGGGTGACTGCTCGATTACCTGTTGCAACTAAGTTACTTGATGGAATTTTTCGAATTGTCATTAATTAAATATGATCTGTTGAATTAATATATATTCACTGTGAGTGACAAACTCGTCTCGACTTAATGATTGTATTTGAATCAGCCATATATTTACCTAATGACAAAATGATATTTTTCAGCTGGCAACTCAATAGCTTCCGGTATTTGAATGTTTACCCTATGTGATTTATGTATTGGTCACTCTTTAGACTATATTATATATGATATATTAACTAATAAGAGCTCTCGAGCTTAATATCTACATTTTGCAGCATCTACAATCGTAGTTGTGTTGTACTTTATGTAGAGTAACACTGCAGGTGCCGTATATACTAACTAATTCTTCTTATTTAAACTCCTTCTGCACTCCTTAAATATTATTCTACTTCAACACGTGGACATTAAAGTTGTTTAGTTTTCATATCAACTCATAATGAATGCCTGCAGTAGTTAAATCAACATATCTAACTAATTTCATGCCAAGTAGTAACTGAAATATATATTAAGCTTTAATAGCGGTCAATTTTTGTTAAACCACAATTTTTACGGCATGAAATTAGTTCTTATATATAATGTTTACATATACTTTGCAAACAGTTGAAACACTAAAAAATCAAAATAGCACAAGACCTAACACCAAATTCTGCTATCTGGATAAACTGTTAAAGTATCACTATAGATGAACCCGTCTAAACCCGCATGGTTGTACTAAACCGGAAATCTTTCTTTGGTCGTACTATAGATAACAAGCAATAACGTCGAAGAGAGATTTCTGTATTTGTGTCAGTAGTGTTTGGTTTCTCCACAGTGGTTAAAAAGCATGTGTACACTAACTTACGTAGATATTGAGTGATCTGAGCATATTTTGAATGTCGGCAGATTTTCGTAACCCTTGTGTGTCCAGCAAACAGTAACTTGCCTAATAGTCATCTGTTCTTCCTGTTGGTCTGCGGTTCTTTGTAGATGTTGATAATCTTCTGTCATATTTGTGAATACCGCCACTATACTCGCATGGAAGATGCAACAGATCAGCGGCAGATTTCCTCTATGATTGTTAGATTAAAGGAAAATGATCAAACATTCTCCTGATTTCAACTTTGAAAAATTTATAGAAATCTAACGCTGTTCGTTCTGCTGTATCTTTCTAACACATAAACCTAATATTGTAATCGTCTTCTCACCTGCGAAACGTCATTTATGTGTGTCCAATCATCGTCAGTTTCACTAGTGATCATATAATATTAATCAAATTTATCTGTGCTAACTTTTTCTTGACTGTTAGATATTGTACAATTTTTTATTTTCAAGATAGGATTTTGCTACAATATAAAAGGAATGGTAAGTTGTTAATCCATGAGAGAAAATATTTTGACAACAGCCAATTTTCCAAAGTATGATTTCACCTTAACTATGCAATCATTAAATTTTGTCATGCTATACTTTGCAATGTTCTATTTATTTAATAGATCATGACGCATAGGTTTTTATATAAAGAGTGTTCTTGTTTTCCTTTTCTCATTATTCATATATCCATATACACACATGTGCTCTCGTCTCAATAGATTTGATATCATATATTATGCACAACTGATGCAAACGTATTTACTAACTAACTAACGTACTCTCTATATATTTTTGTGGATATCCTATACCTGTATACTACCCATGTGTTTGCTTCTATGGGTGGGAGATTCAAAACCAAATTACTGATGATAATATTAACAAATCAGAACATACTGTACAACGACTCATCTTCATGATTTCGTTCAATCAGAATCATTGTACCTCAATAAAATGATTGGAGTTAACCGACCAATCAAAAACTTTATTTTAATAAAAGTAAGCAGCTCGTAAATTTTTGTTAAAGAGGACAAGTGTTGGTATTGAGTGTCCACCCATTGTGTATTTTGAATAATACTCCTCATTGCGAGGATTATCCTATGCTTCTCTTTCATTTGCACGACCGCCCTGCAGTGTGCTCATATATTTAAAATGTCGATGGGCGGTCGTGCGCAACGGGGACTTATTGTTCAGTTTTATAGTTCCCTCCACAGCTTAAACTACAGATGGAAGAGAAATTTAAGAAACAGTTTCCGACGAGGAAGGAGCTGGAAATTGTCAGTTCCACGAGAAGATGGAAGAAGATGGAGACTGCTGCTAGAGTTATTCAGATATCTTGGAGGGTTTTCAAGCAGTGAGTAGCTTACACTTTATTCTCTTGCATCAAGAGGTTAATTAAACTCAATGTTGAAGTTGTTTTGGTTTCAAGCTTTTGAATACCTTCAATGATGAGTTTAAATAACCTCTTGATAACATAGAAATCCTGTTGATTATGAATCTTTTCAATTACTTTGCTCTATCTTTGAATATTTAGCTGATTTCATTGAAACAAATATATATTTAAACGAGTTGATTTAATAAAATATAGTTGATTTCACTGATTTTATCATTAAATATTATCTATATCCATATTTCTATGAATAAGGAGTATTATTGATATCAATTTGAGAAAGTCAAGAGATAGAATTTTTACCAAGCCAATATCTCCTATTTTTTTTTCTCTCTTTAAAAAAGAAAATATCTAAAATCTTCGTATATTTCAGACGAAAACGGGACCAAGATCGTCGAAATCTTCTCCTGGAAGAGGCCCAAACACAAACTTCATCTCCTGGAGGATCTTCAATTCGTTCAGGTTTCAGGAAGGTTTCCAATCTTCTTTCTGCAGTTCCACTGCCTATGGGCGTCCAAAGAAGAAGATCTGTCACAGTTTTACAGGTAAGACGATGTGAAAAGCAGGTGAGAAACAGATCATCCATTTCTCTCTCTATACATAATTTTTCAAAGTAATTCATTCTCTCTATCATTTTTCGTATTAGAAAATCTAAAGGTAGAAAATAAGTTTAATCTGAATTCTATTTACCTAGATAGGAACGTACCTATAGTTTTCTAGAGAATTTCTTGTATTTTGATGAATAGTTTTTTCTTAATTAACATGTGTCCATTTTTGTAATAAACTTTTTTTCAATTTTTGAATTTGTGTTAAATGTGAAGATATTTTTTCGTGTAATATGAATCTTTTACCGTCTGAGATCAGAAACCATCAGACTGTTTGAGACGATTTACCTGTTCAGTGTTTCACTGCTTGCAAAGATAGCTAACTTGAGCACTCTTATAATCACTCTTGTATTTCATTGTTCTAATTCCTTTATTGTTGTTCTCTCCAATTCTCCCTTCTTCTTCTTCTTCCACTCTTCTTCTCTCGTATCGTTTTCGTTGCTCTTGTTCTACAACTGACGTTCTTTTGCTATTACATTTTACATTCGCACTTCTACTGTCGCTTTTTCGCACAATTCACGTGTCTATTCTTTTGCCATCACGTACCCACATTATGTTGCCTCAATGTAATTGACTGTGCTGGATATAACTCTCCGAAAACCCAAACTCTAACCCTGCTCTCCTGAGTTATGATTTCAAAACTTATCTGTCCATTCATTTTGATAATGTTATCGTATCTTTTGTACCCGTTAAATGGTTTGCCTTATTATTTTGCTTATCGTCTGCTGTCATCCTCTCTATCTTCCTCCTCCTCACTATTTCCCTCCCCCTCTCTCTCTTTCCCTCCTCCTCTCTATCTTCCTCCTCCTCACTATTTCTCTCCTCCTCCCTATTTTCCTCTTTTTGTCCTTCACTCTAACAACCACCTTTCCCCTTCCTTCTTCTATTCTCCGTCTTCCAATCTATGCCAAACCTTAAAATTCCTATTCCATCATCCTCCCTCCTTTCCCCACTTCTTCCGTTCTCTTATTAACCCCCACCTCCACTTCCAATCTTTTTTCTCCCACCTCCACTTGTTTTTATCCCACCTCCACTCTTATTCTCTCCCACCTCCACTCGTTTCTTTCTCACCTCCACTCGTTTTTCTCCCACCTCCTCTCGTTTTTCTCTCACCTTCCCTCTTCCTCTTTCCCACCTCCACTCTTTCTCTCTCCACCTCCACTCTTTCAACCTTCCTCTCCTCCACTCTTTCTCTCCCCCACCTCCACTCTTTCAACCTTCCTCTCCTCCACTCTTTTTCCACCGCCGGCCTATCCAGCTATGTTGGTGTGAGCACGACAGGTAGGAACCATTTCATCTGTCAGACATTCTTACCAATCAGTCATTTCCAGAATCTGTCACCCTTCTCACCAATCAGTCACTCTTCTCACCACCAATCAGTCACCCTTCTCACCAATCAGTCACTCTTCTCACCAATCAGTCACACTTCTCACCAATCAGTCACCCTTCTCACTTATCAGTCAGTCTTGTCACCAGTCAGTCACTCTAATTTCAATAACAGAACACACTTATTTCGTAAAACATTCACTAATAGGATATGCCGAAATTTTTACCATTTCTATTGTAACTATTGTATTTCTAAGCCAATTAATACAAGTTGGTATGTAAACACGGGACCCAAAATTAAATCTATAGCTCTTGATACAATGGACGGGGTGGCACCTCTAAGGTTAGAAATTAAAAGGCTACTACCACTAAGAATATAGTTTTAAAATATTGTCCCTTGCGGCTAAGTTTTTTAGGATAATGTTTTTAAAGTTAATAACTCATTGATTGGCTATGTAGATTGACCAATAAGTGTATAGGGGGTCGTTTAGTCCCACAAACCCTCCTACTGGGTCATTAAAGAAATCTTGAATTGTGCAGTACAACTAAGTAGCGGATACAAAAAACTACATTACAGTCATCTATGTTGAATTTTCAAAGTTCTTATTACTTGAAATGTAATTCAAATCAACTCATTATTATATGCAAGAAGGAGGAGGAGCCAATAGTAGCACTAACGGTTTAGTGCTCCTCCTCCTAACCGACCCATCAGAGAAGAGTTATCCTTAAAAATATTATGCTTGCAGCACTTTATCGGTAGAAACTTATGCGGTGTTTACTATATTAAAAAAATAACGAAAGAACCATAATCTTTTTGGGCACACTGCAATGAACGGATGAAATAAAGGCATTATATTTCAGCATCGTATATTATTCTTTTATTATTTTAGTACTTACGTACATTTCCGATAGAGCAATTATAAGAAGAACAAGATGGTACAGTAAAAATTGGCCTGATATGAAACCACCGTCAAGATGACGAAGAGGAAAAAGAAGTAACAACCGAATATTCTTTAGTGGAAGAAGCGTAGTCACTAGTCAGAGCTAATTAAATATATCAAGAAAGAGGACTAACTGCGAAGTTCTCCATCAATGGAGGCCGTTTACATACGCGTGAACAATTTAGCAGGTAGTGGGAATCTTGAAAAGAAAGAAACAATAATTCTAATTATTGGAGGACAACATCGGCCAAACAAAAACAGTTGATTGGAGGACAACATCGGCCAAACAAAAATAGTTAATGGTCAGCGACTTCAAGATATCTTAGGTAACCTCTTCATTCAAGTATTGAATACAATGAATATTGCAAATCTCTCCTTCCAGCAGGACTGGGCAAAGTACTACACCACAAAGGTACACATAGGAGGTGTACATCCTGAGTAACTAGTTTCCTGTGACGCTTATCTCAAGATTCGTTGATGAAGAGGATCTGCAATGCATTCGAACATTTCAAAATAGTCCAAATAAAAGTTCTTAAGATTATATTGCCGCATTTTAAAATCTCTCCATTGTATCAATTCGATTAAAAATTGCCGGTCCCGTATTTTAAAATCATCCTGCATTACAAGAACAACTCTAAATTGTTGAAACTGTAGAAGAGCTAAGTGATATTGATGAACAATATGACTATTTTTGATATATGAGCTATCACTGGATATTGAATCTAATCGATTTTATGTAAACTACAGAATATGAAAATATATCTGCTTACATTCAAATCATCACTTTTTAGTCATTTACTGACACTCTCAATTTTTATATTAAATTTCTAACATGAAAATACATTCATCGTTTACCCTGTATTCCTCTTACTCACGAAATAGGTGCAGTCAGTATGGAACATTAGTGACAATCGAGTGTTTTGTGTACGCTACGTCATCAAAGCGACTCATTGAAGTTGAACATTTGGGGCTAAGCAGTTTCAATAACTGTGTTGATCTACATGTTATAAATCTCATATCCAAACAATGACTTATAAGTCTGACTGAATCAAATTGATTTCAATTACCTTAAATCTGGTTGTTATGATTATTTCACGTAGACAATACATTCGATCGTCATTACTTTGTCTATTCAGTGTACTTTGTTCTTTTTTCCATCTTCACTCATAGTTGTTAAATTCTAAGCGTGTAATGATATATTCTTCAAATTCTTAAACACTATAACCCCCGATTTCTCTTTTTCATGAACCTCGTGTTGAAATCCTAAGCTCAATCACATGTTCTACACTTTGTTCGTCTGACATTCATATGCCATCTAAAGTCTTGTTCACACTATGCAACAAAACGTGCGCATATTATGCAGTGTGCAAAAATACCGACTAAACCGTTAGGCCAAATTTATAGTCGAAATATTCCTTCCATGATCTAACGAAAAATTTCGTTATTGCTTCAGATATTATTTCATCTGGTGTCAAACAAAACTTGTTTGAATGTGTTAAAACCTGCTTAGAATTGCTGAAATTTGTGTCATTCCAAAGAATCATGTAACTCGTTCTTTGATAATTGATATAGTTTATTGCGTAGTGTAAACAGGTCTTAAACCATTGATAGTTCAAAAAGTCCACCATCACTTATTCATCATTTCATGAAAACCATGGCCATTTTTATGAGATATAATTCTACTTGTTGGTAAATTATTATTTCATTATAAATAATCTAAATAGTTATTTTATTTTCACCTTATTATATTTTTATGAAGTATTCAAAATCCCTATTTGTGTAAAGTAAAGTGCATGGTGAAAGAAATAGTTTTTGAATAGTTTAACGAACTGAAATCATTTAATAACAATATTCAACTTGAAGTTCTCCACACTTATCACGCATGTGTTTCTGTACCACTGAAATATATATACTCCCTACACTTCATACTCATCAATGGGCTTCAAATTCTCAACCTCCCTCTTTGTGTTCAATAAATGTGGTGAATTGTTACAAACATTTTAATTTAATTTTATTTAATTTTATTGTTCGGTAACCTGATTATTTGGTTTCCTTGATTGATAATCGTATTACAGGTTGACAAACAAGGAGGATCGAGAAGGAACTCGAGAGCATCAGTTAAGGAGAAAACTCCCTCCCCACGAGGATCCTTCCGGGGATCCTTCTTTTTCCTGCCCCTATCACGGAGGGCATCAAGATCCTCGGTTACACCCTCGGCAGCTCCCAGTCCCCCCGCCTCGCCCATGGTGTCCATTCAAGTCCACCATGATTCGCACATTGACGGCCATCACCAGTCCCATCCTGATGGATATTACTGCAGAGACGCATCAGGCTATGGTGGACCACATGATGGAAGAGAGCAAGCAACCACCTCTTCAGTCTGTGGTGCCGCCCCTCCTCCCACCTCCGCCTCGCAAAGAGCGCCCCACCATCAGAGATCTACAGGCAAGAAGCTACCAACAATCATCCAGCAGCAACCTTCGTCAGGCTCTGGTAGCCCCGGTGGAGGAGGAGCCTCGTCATCGTATCAGCAAGGTGAGCAACCGGAACGCAGCTGACCATAGTATGTTCGCAATCACTCACGTCTTTGACTGACGGGCTAGCCTTCTTAGTCGTTAATCTATTTTGGATCTGAGGAATAAATCTCGAATTCGAGGATCGTCGTGAGCTAGCTATTGATGGAATGAAATTTTCGTTAGATTTCAAACATTGAGAGATGGTTGTAAGCCTTTGAACGATTAAAGAAAGTTCTTATGTTTCTGTAATGAGGAACAATTCTGAAGATATGAAAGGAGAGGCACGTCTTTACTTCAACGAAGAAAGAATACGTCTCAGGAAAGCGCAAAAAAGAAGAGAGATGTTGCGCTATAACCCGCGTGAAAAAATACGATGGTTCGTGCTACAACTTTGTGAATGTGCTCTAAGTTTGAAAAATGAAATAGGTTAATTAGAATCCAAATGAGTGTTTTATAAACATATAATATTGATATCTTAATAAGACATGATGCCAGTAATCTTTCCTCTAAAATGTACAAAGCTTATTAAACATTACTGCGTAATATGAAATAATTCTTGGAGAACTTTCTCTGAACAGTGTTGACAGACAATTTGTGAAGTGATTCCCATGCTGCAAAAGCAAGAAAACAATTCTCACTCTAGTGTGATTCATTTAATGTCTACTAAGAGATAATTCCAAGTCTACTAATTCCCAGTGTAATAGTTGAGAACTTTTAAGGGTCAACTGACTTCATTTTAGAGTCAATTTGACTAGATTTAAGACAAGGAAACGTTTGTTGATAGGAAATTCAATTATTTGTTAAAGTTGAAAAGCAATACTTCTTCTATTTTATTATTTGAAATGTCGAAAAATTATATTTGTTTAAAGTAAATGTTTGTTGACTGAAATACTGAAAATGCTATTTCTTTGATTATATACTATTTGTTACTATATGAATTGTTAATCTTATGATATTTCTATTTAACATTATCATATATTGAGATGATCTTTATTGAAAAAAATATAAAATATGAACGTATAGGTAAAATACAGTTTATTTAAAAAATCAGAATAACAGGTTTTATTCAGTACTATAGAATGATTTTATTTATAAATTTTATTCTACTTTCTTATCGAGGTTAAAAGTTTTATTCTAAATTTGACTAGTCACTATTCATTAATTTTATTTATAATAGTTTGACATTTTGAACCTTTTTATATTATTAAAACATTGATAAATTTTATTCAAATATTAGCCAGTATATATATATTTATATATTAAATTTGAAGGGTACCAAGGTAAACTATCCTAAATCTCACATTGAAATATAGGGTAACTATCCTAAATCTCACATTGAAATAAAGGATAACGATCCTAAATCTCACATTGAAATAAAGGATAACGATCCTAAATCTCACATTTAAATATAGGGTAACTATCCTAAATCTAAAATTCAATAGAAGCACATCTAAAAATTAATAAGATCTGATGAATTAGTACTATGCTAAATCTAAAAATTCAATCTTGAAATTCTGACAGAGGGTAACTATTTTTTTTTTTTTGTACTGTGACATTTCTGGTTTTAAACAATTTTATACTCTTTGGTAATATTAAGTTGCGTTAAATTTGTAACCATATAGAATATTTAATGTCCTTATTATATTAATTGTTTCTAAACATTGTGTTCAGTCTTTTTTTGAAGGTATAAGTTTGTTTTTGGTGATGTAGGTGGAGATTGCATGACGGAATGCCTCATTTTATTGTTATATGCAAACTATTTTCAAATGTATCTAAACTCTGGACCAACAGAATAACATTATAATCTCTTGTCTCTATAATAACCAAATTATTACATTTATTATACTAAGTGTAATACATAAAAATAATATATAGAATTGGAAGAAGAATCCATGCCTAAATAACGATGTATTTGTACATACCAATCAATTTCATTTCTTAACCATTCTAAATTAGTTTTCTTTTCGATGGACGAAAGTTTGAGACAATAATTATATACTTGAGAAATTTTTATTGAAATTGCAATGTAGTAAAATAATTCACAAGATTATTTTCTTTATGAATTTGTTTTCAATATTTCTATTTTACTTATTGTAGAAGTGAATTAGAAAAGATGAATTATTAAATTATTTATCAAATAATACAATGAATAATAGTTAATAAATTGTTATTAAATTATGGAATTTAAAATGTAGTGGTCTTGGATTATTAAATGGGTGTTTCTTCTCTATATCGTGAGAAGTCGAAAGAATTTGATAGAAATTGCTCTCTTCAATATTATTATAGATTGGCTTCGTAAATTACTAACTGTTAGACATTAGTGAAATTTTATCCGAGATTAGACTGCTACCGATTGATATATTTAAAGAAATCTCTATCTGCATATCTATTTATGTATTCATTTAAAGGCTGGTTCACACGATTGACATGGAAGTTGCTAGGTGAGATTTCGGTAGAAAAATATATCGGTTTGTGATTTCTCAACATTCCCTATATATGAATGCGCTTCAAAAACTGAAGATTTACTGTCAACTGAAAAAGATTCTATTCATAAACTGAATATTTGAATCAGCAGCAGAAGATTCTCCTCATAAACTGAAGATTCGAATCAACAGCAGAAGGTTCTCCTCATAAACTGAAAATTTGATATCAACAGCAGAAGATTCTCCTCATAAACTGAAGATTCGAATCAACAGCAGAAGATTCTCCTCATAAACTGAAGATTCGAATCAACAGCAGAAGATTCTCCTCATACTCTGAAGATTTATTATCAACAACAGAAGAATCTCTTCATAAGCTGAATATTTATTAATTACAAATTCGTTCTACTAAGCTTCGTCAGGTCGAGCAGAACAATTCTTTCCTAATACAAAAAATTGTCTGATTCAAGTAGTGATCAGTTTGTTCCACTGAAACTTGATTTTGAATTAAATTCAGCAATGCGTGATCGTGTGAACCAAGCCATGTGAATATTCTAAGGATATTATCGAAAGTTTCATCGGTCGACTCTCGTCGCTCTAATCTTTGCGTTCGAATAATTAACTTTAGGGATAATTTTTGTATAATTTTCATACTTAGATATTACTCTATACCGACCATATTGTTGATAGACTATGATCACATGTACAGCTCACACGAATGTTATTACGACAAAGATTACGGCACAGGTTGGTTTCGATAGACACTACGGATAAGATTTACTCGCTCATCATATTGTTGATTTATAATTATATCACTATTGTATAGTTTCTATATTGTTAATAACACCATTTTTTGAACTGTTTCCTTCTAATAACTATTCATATTGAACATATATCGACGAGTTTCTTCATAGATTATCCGTTCCATAAGATATATATAATTATATATAAATATATATATATAATGCATATTAATACTACAATGCCAAATATTCGACTGAAATAGGGGTCGATTCGGCCTTCTCTGAAATTTGATTTTGAAACTAAAAAATGAATCCTATGGTTCCGACAAAACTGAAATGTTACAATTGCTGAAATCTGCCCGTGATTAAAGCTGCAGCTGTAAACTATAAATTCGAATATTACCATTCCTAGTTTGACCAATAAACAAGCATTTCCATGATCTTACAAACAGGGTAACTGGCTAAACTGTTAATTAAACAATTTCCGCTGGACAATTGTATTAGGTAGAGTTTCTAAATTGGTACCTGTACCCGCGACTTCGATTTATGAGTGCAGCTTTCTTCACGGGGTTAAAGGCACAAAGAATTCCACCTTTAATAGTAGTATTCTGGTTATTTTCCCATTACTCTATGTAACATAAAAATGAACCAACATTTTTTGGAACAATCATGTTTCTGTGATAATAAAAAGAATAAAACAAAAGTGGTGATTTTAATTCAACATAATGAATTAAGTGACGAGTGCTGCTGATATTAAAAGACAGTGTTGTTATATTGGAAGCGAGAATTATTACTTCGGTTAACAATAGAAATTACAGGTTATTATGAAAATTGGTCGAATAGAAGAGTTTCTGCTACAATATTTCATAGAAAACTACTTTTAAAAGAAAACTATACAGCTTCTAGATTTTAGGGATAACTTTTCTACTACTATGAGTTTATTTCAAATACTGTTTCATACTTGAAATTAGCATTGAGAAATAAAAATTACAACAGCTCTGGCCAAAAATTAACCAACTTCCTGCTATTCGTCCATAACAGACAACTTTCAGAGGAAGCCCCTGGAGAAGGATTAGAAAAACTGTATTTATAAACACAGAATGAAATGGAATAGTTTCGAATACAGAAAACAATTTTTTTTGAATAATTAAGTTTGCAAATGTTCAAATTGATTACTAGGGCTGGGACAATATGCTCTTAAATTCATTGATCCCGAAAATATTATAGACTGAGAGAATTAAACACTATTGAATGTTCTAAGCCAGAGGTATATAGTATTCAATACCATTTCATTTCGTTTCTATGATTTTAAGAGCATAATGTCCCAGCCCTGTTGATTACCATTATTGCCCAGATAACGGACACCAAAAGATTGAACCATTGAATACCCTGCGTACTTGTCAGAAGTCACACCCATGGACTTCTTTTTATGTGGATATCTCCAAGACAAATTTATCGTATTAGACTAGGACTAAATTATCGATGAATAGAAAAGGAAAATGTCGTGCTATTCTCAAAGGCATGTTTCGTGTCGTTTACGAATTTCTTGTTGCGCGTTATTACTGATTAGCATTTTCTGGACAATAATGGTTGTTGTTGTTGTCGACTCCGCTCCACCACTGACACAGTGATGGAGCTCTCACATCGAGAGACAGCGCAGCCTCTCGCCAGAGTTCCCCAGACCCACAGGCGAGAAACCCCACTACCCCCAGCCGGAAATGCTGAGTTTCAGCCAGGACCAGGTGGCGAACATGTGCACTGGGTCGGCTGTATGTTTGTGTGGTGCGTGTTAAATGTTATGCGTGTTGGTGAAGTTTGTGTGTTCCTTTCATGTGCTACATTCCCCCCATCCCTCCCCTTACGTTCCCAGTAGAGCTACCCACCTGTCTATAAGGGAGGCAACTCCAGTTGGTGTTAGTTCAGAGGTTTCATGGGGTAAGGGTGGTAGGGACTGCAATACAGTTGAAGAGATGTTTAGTGTCGTGCGAGTTGGTGTTACAAAGTGGACAGTGTGGTGTTGGGTGATATCTTGTGTAGGTAGCTGTAGAGAAGTGGTGATTTGTTTGTCCTAAGTTGTGCGAGTTGCCTGCGTGTGTGTTTGGTTAGTGTTTGTTCGTTAGTGTTGATGTCTGGTGGTGTGGCGTTCAGAATTTTGTTTATTTGTTTAGGTATGTTTGAACTGTTTGTGTGAGTATTATTTTCATGTTTTGTTTGATGGTGTCTGTTGATGTGGTGTATGGTGCTGTGTCTAGATTGATTGTGTAGTTATTGTTGTTGTCATGGATGGTCTGTTTTTTGTGTCTTTGTGAAATGTTCTGATGTGTGCAGTGGGTGGTCAGGGTGTTGTGACTTTTGTCTGTATTGTGATGCGTGTAGTTGTAGGTGTTGTTTGAGAGGGAGGGTTTGTGTTTAGTCGTGGAGATGTTGTATGTTTGTGTCTCGTGTGCAACTTGTGGCTATCCTAAGTGCTGTGTTTTGTACGATCTGTAGTGTGTTAATGCTTGTGTCTGATATGATGGGTGACCAAACTGTGTTACTGTACTCTAGGACGGGACGTGTAATTGTTTTGTGTGTATTTAGAAGTGTTTCTTTTGTTTTGCACCAGTGTGTAGATGTGAGAGCTGGTCTGTTTGACTTTTTGTGTTGTGTGTTTTATGTGTTTTGAGTATGTGAGCTTGGGGTCAAAGGTGACTCCAAGTATTTTGGGGTTGCGTGTTGGTCTGTGTCTTGTATTTTGAGTGTGAGTGTTGTGCTGTATTCTGCTGGATCAGGAGTGAAAAGTGTTGTTTGTGTTTTGGAGGCGTTGAGTGTTAGTTGATTTTGTTTTGTCCAGGTGTGTATCTGTTCTAGGTATGGTTGTATTTGTGCCTGTGCTTGTCTGTGGTTCTTGTGTGATGAGAAAATGGTGATGTCGTCTGCGTATGTGATGAGTCGTACTGTGGGTGGTGGTGTGGGTATGTCAGATGTGTATATGTTGAAGATTGTTGGTGATAGGACGCCTCCTTGTGGTACTCCTGTCTTCATGTGTCTGTGTCTGGAATTTGTTCCGTTGTATTGTTGCGTCCTTTTATGTAATTGGCTATGAATTTGATGACTGTGTGCGAGATGTTAGCGTTGTGGATTTGGTGAATTAGTTTGTGTATGTTGACCGTATCAAAGGCCTTGGATATGTCCAATGCCACTGACACGGTTCTGTCTGGTGGTTGTTTCTTGTTGAAACCTTGTGCGATGATGTGTAGTACTGTTGTTGTGGAGTGTTTGGTTTTGAAGCCGTGTTGATGTATTTGTGTAGTGATATTAGGTGTTATGTACCTGTTGAGGATAATTTTTTCTATTGTTTTGGCTAATGGTGAGAGTAGTGAGATTTGTCTGTAGAAAGTGCCTGTGTTTTTGTCTTTGTTAGGTTTGATTATTGGTATGATTTTGGCGGTATTTAACCCTTGGGTATGTTTCTTTTGTCTGCGCTGAGTACTTTGTTTGCTGTGTGTATGTTTGTGGGTGTCTCTGTGTTTAGTAGTAGGGTGTCTTCTATTTCTTGTGTGAATTGTGTCCAGTCTGCTTTGTGGTAGTTCGTGTATGTTCTTCTGTTCTGGTGTAGTCTGTAGTTTATTTTTGTGCTGTATTTGATGATGATGGGTAGGTGATCTGAGTTGAGTGCATGGAGTGTGTTCCAAGTTAGGTGTCTATGCAGTGTGTCTGTGGTGATGTTTGTTGTTGGTTTGTGTTGTTTGGTACCCTTGTTGGTGTGTTACTATTTAATGTGATGTGATCGGAATTTTCTAAGATGTCTGCGATAAGTGTACCTCTGTGATAGTCTGTGTATGAGTGTCAAAGTGTTGAGTGTGCGTTTATGTCGCCTGTGATGATTGAGTTTGTTAGTGTTGTTAGATGTGTGAAGCAGTTTGTGATGTCTGTCTTCTGTTTGGTGGTTTGGATCCGTTGTGTTTCGTGGGGCTATGTATATGTTTGAATTTTGATGATTTGAAGTTCTGTTTTTTGTGTGTTGATGTGCTGTGGTATTTTCTGTTTTGTGAAAGTGATGGAGTTATGTATGTATGTGAGAAGTCCACCACCTTGTTTGTGTGTTCTGTGTGTGTAGTTTGGTATTTAGGGTGATTTGTGGTGTGTTGCTAGTTTTGTTTCTTGTACTGTGATTATGTCAATGTTGTTTTTGATGATGGTGTGTTTTTGTGTATGCCTTTTATGTTGATTGGTAGTATGTTGAGTGTTTTGTTTTTGTCGTTTTGTGGGGGGTTTGTAGGTGTGGTGTTGTTGTTTGGGTCAGAAGTGTTAAGTATGTTGTTTGGCTGGCTTGCGTTGGCATAGTTGTTGTTGCTATTATTGTTGTTATCATCTGGTGGTTGTGCGTTTGGTGTGTTGTTTGGCAGGCTTGCGTTGGTCATCATTGACATCAATTTGAACATTTGCGAAGTTAATTCTTCAATCTCTTTTGTCTTCTGTATTCGAAACCATTTCACTTCACTCTATGTTCATAAACACAGGATCTACATTTTGATTCGAAGTGTGTATATTTTTAATAGACCCTATTGAATTTTAATCACAGTGTACTTTTTTCTGTTAGCTGATTTGAGGTTCAATAAAAAGCAATGTAAGCAAACACTCTCCTTTTTCACTCTGAAGCAGACGGTTCATACAAATATATACTAAACCTGGTTTACAAAAAGTCTCTTAACCCTAATAATAAAATATGGAAGCCCATTTTTTATACTGGAACAATACAGTCTCGCAAAGAACATCTGAAAGTCTCTTTTTTAAAAATGTTAAATTTGAATAACGGAATGTATGCTTTGGTACCTAATTCCATTGAAAAATATGTGCGAAGAACTTAAAAGTAGATAAATGTGAACATCAATAGGTGAGATGGATGAACAACTTTCATAAAATCTGATGCATATAAAAATGGTCAAAAATACTTCTTTTGTTCTTAAATTCTTTAAAAAAATTGTATCTAAATTATCATTTAACTATCAAACTATCTTATAAATTAGTTTTTTCAAGATCCAAAACAATTGATAGAAGATAAGTTATAAGTAAAAATAATTATATTAACGGTTGGTTGTGCCGCAGAGTTAACTTCATTCAAGGCTAACTATCTAATAATTTTCATCATCTGGCAAAATTTCTAGACATTAAAATAAATCTATATCAGTAACAGTTAATTTGAATGTTGATTCTATCTACATCAACACAAAATATAAAAACCTACAGATATTTGATCCATAATTAATTATCATAACAGTAAAGGAATGCAGAGTTCGTCATTAAATAGGTATATAATGTAGCTAATGGAAATGTAGTTTGATAAATAATGCCTTGAAATAAAACCAACCACAACCCAATAATAAATAGAAAGCTAGTGAAAACATACAACTAAATAAATATATTAATTAACTCGTTAAGTATTGCACTATTAGTTAAACTTAACAAAAAGTAATACCAAAAGGAAAGATAAATTGCTATAAAATTGTAAAATATTTTAGTGATTTGAGGTAAAACAACAGCAGTTTTTAAAATATTGCACCTAACATAATTAGCTAACTTTATTGAGAAGTGTTGTGAATTCATTGTAATTATTTATAGAAAAAATGAAGTTTAATCTTCGTAACTAAGTCCGTAATTAAAATTTGGAAGCTCATTCTTGAATCACAGTTCTTCTTTAACATCTCTGCAAACATCAGTCTCTGTTTCACAAAATACTTTCTGGGATTCTTCAATGTTGTAATCGTCTTTGATTTTACTGAAGTATTTCAAGATTTCTTCCTCATAATCTTCCGTGATGCTTTGACAGTAATACTCAAGTCCCTTGTTAAGCTCTGGGTCAGGCACCATATCGTACTCCGAGAAGCGAGGATTCATTGCCCCCGACTTGGTGACTATCTGAATGACTTCCAGTTTACCGGTCTCTTTGTGACGACCTTGCGCATAATCTTTGAAAGTTGCACAGAATGTTTCCAGAACTTCTGTCATGTGAGTCTGAAAATGTTCACTTTTTGTTAGGTTTGAACTATAATAAGATATCTACCTAACAGAATTTAGCAAAAATTAGAGATATAATAATACTATTCAGCTATATCAGTAAAAATATCAATCTTATTGAGCATCAGATTTCAACTAAGAAAATAATGTATCAAAATCATACAATTTTTATTGAAATTATATATCATAGATAATTGAATTGAATTTGCACCAGTAATTAGGTACTCATACTAGTTATAAATGGGGTATTACTGAATCTCTAATGAAAGTGTTGTGAAAATGAATGACCAATAGGGTTCAGCTACTTCCTTTTTAACAGCAGTTAGCTATTGGGTAGATTTGAAACAGATCAACTGATAGGAAGTCAGCTATTTGTGACTTACTTCAGACCCTGCATACGGACGAGTTGCAATGTTTTGATTTCCATCAGATTCTATGCGGTAAGATCCAACATTGATCTTCTTTCTCTTATCAACCTGAAAATAACAGTCACATATTAGCTAATGAAGTTAAAAGTATTTTTAAGGTTTCTAATACTAATGAAAAGTAATAAGATTTTAGATAATAGTAAGATATTGGCTTGCAGCTTGAGTAAAGAGTGAAACTATAAATGAAATAATTAAAATTTATTTTAAACAATAATTTACAAATATACTTGAAATATTTTAAATCATCTTCAAGCTTACCTTATCAATCTCATGGTGTAACTCAAATACTAAACTATGGCATACTGCACACTTCAGAACCTGGAAAAAACAGTCAGGAATTAATCATATCTTTATTCATGGAAAATTATGAGAAATCTCCATTCTCCCTCAGCTAAAATTGTGAATTAATTCTTATGTTCTCATGTTAATTTTGGCATGAAATCTTCAAAATAACCATAAATTGGCATGGCTCAGAAATTTTGGCTAAAAATTGGTTCATATCTTGTAGTTTGCCAGCCTCTAAAACATGGGCAGCTAAGAGGTCTCAAATTTCTAAATTTTGGCTCAGATTTGTCACAGAGAGTTTTCAAAAAATGTTCCATATCATGCAGACTCCAGAGGCATGTTGATATGTTTGGCATGAAGGTATGTTAATATTGCTAGGATAATAAATAATTCAATTCAGAATAGTTAATTTTCACATTTTAATACATCAATCTAGTGAATGTTGTAAATAATATCATTTCATATCCCATTAAAAAAACATGAACAGAAATAAACAAAGTAAAGAAAAGGATCTTTAGAACATCAAGAACATCTTTAGATCCTTTCTAAAAAACATCTTTAGATCCTTTCTAAAAAACATCTGTAAATCCTTTCTAAAAAACATCTGTAAATCCTTTCTAAAAAACATCTGTAAATCCTTTCTAAAAAACATTTTTAGATCATCTCTAAAAATATTTATAGATCATCATCTCTAAAAACATTTTTAGATCATCATCTCTAAAAACATTTTTAGATCATCATCTCTAAAAACATTTTTAGATCATCATCTCTAAAAACATCTTTAGATCCTTTCTAAAAACATCTTTAGATCCTTTCTAAAAACATCTTTAGATCATCACTAAAAACATCTTTAGATCATCTCTAAAAACATTTTTAGATCATCTCTAAAAACATTTTTAGATCATCTCTAAAAACATTTTTAGATCATCTCTAAAAACATTTTTAGATCATCTCTAAAAACATCTTTAGATCCTTTCTAAAAACATCTTTAGATCCTTTCTAAAAACATTTTTAGATCCTTTCTAAAAAAATTTTTAAATCCTTTCTAAAAACATTTTTAGATCCTTTCTAAAAACATCTTTAGATCCTTTCTAAAAACATCTTTAGATCCTTTCTAAAACATCTTTAGATCCTTACTAAAAACATTTTTAGATCCTTACTAAAAACATTTTTAGATCCTTTCTAAAAACATCTTTTGATCCTTTCTAAAAACATCTTTAGATCCTTTCTAAAAACATTTTAATATCCTTTCTAAAAACATCTTTAGATCATTTCTAAAAATATTTTTAGATCCTTTCTAAAACATCTTTTGATCCTTTCTAAAAAACATCTGTAGATCCTTATTAAAAACGTCCTTAGATTCTTTCTAAAAATATATACAGGGTGTCCCAGAAAAAAGTGTACCAAACTTTAAATTGATACATTTCAACATCTGCTGAAGATACAGTTTTCTTTCAAATATCATTTTCTTGGAGAACAGTTTACAAGTTCCTACAGTCTGGGATTAATCCACAAATCCTGCTGTACTTTTCAAACTGGACTTTGGAGACAGATTGGAATATCGTTGGAGAAAAATTGTCCAGGTGATAAAGAATGTCCAAACTCGCCATTTTAATGACGATTGGCAAGTTTGTGACAGTTATTTCGAGCTATTGTAATGCAAATGGCAAGAAATATCTATTTTTCTCCAATGCTACAATGTTATTTTGGAGAGAATTTATGATAATTTGATCATTTTGGAGAGAAATTAGGCCATTTTTGGAAAGCTGGTCCACTGGAGCCTTAAGCCAGTCTGCAGAGTGTGGCAAATCTGTCTCAAAGATTTTATTTTGAGGACAATTTGTCTACAAAGATGTACAAATCAGTCTTAAAAATGTCTCAAATATATAAAAATGTCTCCAATATATATATATATATATATATATATATATATACATAGAAATTAATTGGGAAAGTGTCTCCAAGATCTAACAAAGATACATTTTCACTCAAAATATGCCTCCAAAGATCTTAGTGTGTGACAGTTTTTTTTTTTAATGGCGGGTGTGTGACAGTTATATTTTGCCCTTCAATTGCAAATGGCAAGAAAAATCTATTTTCTTCTATGCTACAATGTTATTTCGGAGAATATATGATAATTTGATCATTTTGGAGAGAAATTTCCAGACTGCAGGAACTGGTAAACTGTTCCCCAAGAAATCCTCCATTTTGCCAGTCTGCAGAATATGTAACATTTTTCCAAGACTCTCTGCAGGAGTTTTTGATTGAGTTTTAGAAATTAGAGATCTCTGCAGGAGATCTTGAATTAGTTCCTATGTTACGATTAATTTAGCAGAGACAGATTCTGAATCTGCTACTGAGAGTCAGAGACCAACTGTCTCTCAAATTAAAATCAATGCGTGAGAAGAGACGCATTTTGCAGACTCAGTCAGATAAGTAGGTATCCTCAAACCCAGGATTTTTCACAGAAATAATGAGAAATTGGGATTTGGGCGCAGCAAATTACATGGAAACATAGGAATTAAATAGGACTTGGGTCCAGGGTGCAGGATTAATCCACAAATCCCAGACTGTATTTCGTGGTAAATTCCACCGACTTGTCAGTGGAATTTTTTCCCTTTGAAAATAATATTCTGGCAAAGTCGGTGGATTTTTAGCTATTTATTCCTATGTTACCATTATTTTCGGTGGAAAAACGGGTAAAATGTTGGTGGATCAGCCAAATTACTGGAAATATATAGTGGATTTTTTTAGCTTTTAGAAAAAGTCAGTGGAATTTTGTGCACCAAATACAGACTGGCACAAATCCTGCTTTACTTTTCAGACAGTCAGACTGACTGCCCAGTCTGAAAAGAAGGTCTCCTCAGTCCCAGGATTATTTGCAGAAATTGGGATTTGGGCGCAGCTAATAACGTGGGAGCATAGGAATTAAATAGGACTTGGGCGCAGGACCAGTCTATTTGGTGCAAAAAATCCCACGGACTTTTTCATAAAGCCTAAAGCTGAAAAAATCCACCATAAATTTCCAGTAATTTCGCTGATCCACCAACTGTCCAACATTTTCCCAATTTATCCACCGAAAATTAATGATAGCATAGGAATAAATAGCTAAAAATCCACTGACTTTGCCAGAATATTATTTTCAAAGGGAAAAAATTCCACCGACATGTCGGTGAAATTTACCACGAAAAACAGACTGGCTGAAAAGTAGGTATCCTCAGACCTAGAATTTTTACAGAAATTGGGATTTAGGCACAGCAAATAATTTAATAACATGGGAACATAGGAATTAAATAGGACTTGGGCACAGAATTAATCCACAAATCCGTCTCTACTTTTCAGACTGGGTGCAGGATTAATCCTAAAATCCTGCTGCACTTTTCAGACTGGCTGAATGCAGACTGGCAGCATTTTTTGGCTTCTGTTCTCAGTAAAATACATGTAAATATAGGAGGAAATTAAGGGTTGTTCACACAGAAAATGTTAAAAATGTCCCTGCATGATGCAGACTGGTGATATAGGTATGTGAAAGTAAATTTTTATTTACTTGGCAGATTAATTTCATAATTACCTTTGCAGTAGGAGGAGCAGCTGCAGTTTGTGCATGCGTGTAGGAAACTAAAATACATATTAATAATATGTTCAAAAAATTACAGAAGTGTTGCATTTTATATTTAAATAAAACAAAAATAAAGAAAAATACAGCTGAAAAAGGGATTTTATTAGTAATCAACTACCTGAATACTTTATCAATAAGTTCAGACTTTGGTGTGAACTTGTGCAGGCCACATACCGACATTCAAGTCTTCAAATTCAAGACACCTTTAGGTCATTAGGTAATTGTTTGTTCAGTTGCGGTTGTTTGGATAGCCTCTAAGCTCTTCAGCGGCTCCTACTCATCATCCTCTCCCCATTTTTTTTCTTTTAGTCCACATGCTCACAAAAACGGTGGTCTTCCTCTGTCGAAAAATCATATCCCATTGCCAATGTCCAATGAGGTATATTTGCAGAGGTCTCCTTTGCTGTCAGCTCTGGTCTGCCACCCGGCACCCAACAATTTCAAAGAGTTAAAGACACGTAATATGACGTATCTTAGCGTATATTAGTAGAAATTAATAAATTGCGGAAAATATTGGCCAATTTAATAATATATAATGAAAGGTACCTACAGTAAACCTTAGTAAATATATTGGCACTTTCTGTATAAAAAATTTGGATCTCCTTACTTTTGAGGTCAAAGAAAAAGTTCGGATCGTAAAAGTAAATAAAAAAAAAAGTTTGGACCGTTGAAGTAGATCAGAAAAAAAGTTGAGACGGTAAAAGTAAATCTAAATCAAATTTCGACCGTAAAAGTAAACAATAATTTTTAACAACGGAATTAAAATCAAAATTTGAAATCATAAATGAACCATTACAATTTGAAATCAAAATTGTCACTAATTTTTAAACATTTAGGCTTGTAAATATGATACAGCTGATATGCGTTGACTAATACAAAGGGGTCCTGCTAAACACCGCCCGGAGCCGCCCGGAGCCGCCCGGAGCTACCCAGGGACAAAATTCTACCGCCCGAGCACATTATATCGTACAGTTGAATTTTGGAGACGAAAAAACGATTCGTTAATGAGTAAAATCATTTCATAAGTGACATCATTATGTCTTACTTTTTCAGCACCGCCCGGAGCCTTGCGAAACCGCCCGGAGCTACCCAGGGACAAAATTCTACCGCCCGAGCACATTATATCGTACAATTGGTTATGATTGACCTTTGTACGAATTTTGGAGACGAAAAAATTATTCGTTAATGAGTAAAATCGTTTAATATGTGACATCATTTTGTCCTACTTTTTCAGCACCGCCCGGAGCCTCGCAGGACCGCCCGGAGCTATCCAAGGACAAAATTATACCGCCCGAGCACATTATATCGTACAGTTGGTTATGATTGACCTTTGTACGAATTTTGGAGACGAAAAAATGATTCGTTAATGAGTAAAATCGTTTAATATGTGACATCATTATGTCTTACTTTTTCAGCACCGCCCGGAGCCTTGCTGAACCGCCCGGAGCTACCCAGGGACAAATTTCTACTGCACGAGCACATTATATCGTACAATAGAATCGTACATAGAAAATGTACGGGGTTCAGCTATGCGTGGAATAGATTAAATATCCCTTCCAAGATATATTAGCTTTGAATAGTACTGATTATAATTATTA
Source organism: Caprella mutica (assembly GCA_947561585.1). Taxonomy (NCBI): domain Eukaryota; kingdom Metazoa; phylum Arthropoda; class Malacostraca; order Amphipoda; family Caprellidae; genus Caprella; species Caprella mutica. The sequence goes on along the minus strand of CANNZV010001196.1, from coordinate 120,854 downwards.
TTGATTGAATAGAGTTCGTATATGTATAGATAAAATATAAGCAAGCTATGATGAAGGTAATAAGTCAATTATAATTATTATCGTGTGAAATAAATTATAATGAACAATAATTAATCATTGTATTATAATTGTTAATGTAATTAGCTGAAAATATAGAAAGTTGACATATATACTTATACTGTGCTCAATTATGGGTGTGATGAAACTGAAGATATTGTGATTAAGTAAATAGCAGCAATGTTCAAAGTTCAGTCCATCCTGTTAGTAGTCAGTCGTGAATAGGGTAGAAATGTGCGATATATCGAACGTACACTCATGTTTTACAAAGCTAATAAAATACTGACAAATGATAAGATTCCTAGATCTGTAAAGCAATAATATGTTACAAAAAGATAAAAAGCAGTTCCCAATTAGAAGGAAAATAAATGTTATGATAGTTAATGACGTACCATCAGTTAATTTGCAGTGTCCGGTACCGCCCGGTAGCATCAAGCTAGTTTCATCCGGTATCTCCTGGTAGGATCTAACAGCGTCTGGTACCACCTGGTAGAATCTGGTACAGTGTATTATATATCTGATCATTTATAGAAACATAATCAATATTTAATTAAGGAGTGCATTTTAGTAATTGATTGGCGGGTTATCTCTTATTTATTTATTATTAGTTTTTCATATCTGACTCCATTTTACTTTATCTCCTTTTAATTACATTTTGGCTAAACTGATAATTGCTTGGATTGAAATGAAATTTCGAGTTAGATAATCAAGACATTTATTCAAATAAATCACATCACCTGGTAATTACCATATGAGAGTGGACTTCGGATTCTCTTGAGGATGTTCGTCAGCTAGCTTCGTGTAGTAAAAGATAGCGCACACAAATATTGTGCAGGAGTCACGAGGAAAGTTAGTTCCAAGAAGATTGCGTGACTGTAGGTAGAGCAGCGTGGGTATCTTTAACTCGGAGTTAGGACGAAGGCTGGAGTTCCACAGTTATACTAGATGAGTGAGAATTCGTTATGATATCCAATCGTGTGGAGATGCGAAAATTTTCTAGTATGATGTTTATTACTGGAAGCAGTAGTGTAAATAGCATCAACATTCAACAGGTGTTTGACCCAGAAGCAGTAGTTGCTGTGATTGCAATAGCAGCAGAACAGTAGTAATGAAATCAGTATTCATCAACGCAGAAGCCAGATGTATTCTAACCAGTAGCAATCAGAAAGACTGAAACCCCCTGAAAGAGATAGTTTGGAATAATTGGGGTTCGATATATCTTAGCTAATAAAACACAGATAATGATAATTTAAATGAATTGCCTAATTATCATTCGTTATGAATTCAATTGAGCTACTACTCAGATGAATAGAATTACTATTGAAGTATTAATTAAATAATTAGAAATGAAATAGAACTTCTGTTTATTATGAAGTTAGCATGGAAGCAGAATGACGTAGTCTCTGTTAAAACTAGTTTTCTATAATATAGAAAACGAGACGGCAGAGTGAACGGGTCACTGTTCTAGAATTCATTAAAACTTGATACGTACGTCGGTAGGATGTTGAATAGGTTATCAAGAAAGGTTATATATATAAGGGAATATATATTCAATATTTACTAATAATATTATTAAGATATGAGAAATGAATAATTAGTATTGATATTGAATATTACTTAGAATATATCCTAAATAATATATTAATAAAATGACTACTGATATGAGATAAAGAGAAATAAAGTTATTAATTTATTATTAATATTACATGCAGAGAAATGATAAATATAGATAGGAAAATATTTACCCTTAGTATCAGTTAAAAGAATATATAGGGGGGGGGGTTGAAGCTGTTGTCACATTGTCGTTTAATTCAGATAATATATATTATTATTAAATAATCCTGTAAATATATGTAATTAGTCTTTGTATATATTGTAATGACAATATATACCCTATATAATCACTCAGTTGTGTGGTACAAAGCACAATAGTAATACGCAGTTAAGTACTGGTACTTTATATAAGAGACATGAATTGACCGTGTTCGAATATCTAGAAATCACCGAGGTAAATGAGGCGGAAAGATGCTAACATCTTGATAGGTTTAAAAGAGGGTAATTGGCAACATGAATGTTTGATATAATATTCTAAACAAAATGTTGAAATCGTGATGCATTTATATTAGAGAAATGTTGTTATTAACAATTGTAATTATCTTACTCCGTTTTGAATATTATAAGAGAATTTAAATGCGTACTATTCTCAACTTTAAATTGAAACATTATGGTGATATATTGGGCATCTTTGAGGGTAAGATATGCGCAGAGTCTTAGAACAAAGGGCTTGTATTCGCGGGTAAAGAAATATGCGCACTTTGATGCCATAGGTAAATAATAAATATTAGTTTGTAATATTTGAAATATATAAGATATCATATTTTATACAATCAGTGTGATATAAATGTTTCGTTATAAATATCAGTTATCTTAATTACAATTGTAATTTATATATTTATTTGTATACTCGTTAATTGTATAAATAATGTGTCAGAAATGCTAAATATGTAGTTAAGTATGAAATATGTATGTTAATATATGTGTAGTGGAATAAGGTGATCACTACAGCATTATGGCAGCACTGGACGTCATTAGATGCTACCGGATGGTGCCGGACGCTATTAGATGCTTCCTGAGGACTGCATGCTGCTAGATAATACCGGGTACTACCGGAGGCTACTACTACTAGATGCTACCAGGCAGTACTTGAAGCTAACGGACGCTGCCTTACGGTATCGGAAGCTTCAAGTACCTGTATATATATGTACTCAATTAATAACTAATCTTAAATTTGAATAAGTTATTTCTTTCATTTTATTTCTAATATTAATTAGTATGACGAAATCTCTCATCCGATTTCATCATTTACTGTAGTGTTTTGTATCCGCTAGTTTGATGTACTCCACACCTCGTGATTTTTAATGACCTGGCAGGGGGAATGGAGCGTCGGACTTATATGGTGTCGGACCAATGGGGTGTTGGACTAATAGGGCGTCGAACTAATATTAATGGGGCGTTGTACTAATGAATGATAACTAATATAATGTACCCAGGCGGTAAAATTTCGTCTTCGGGCGGTTATGAAAAAAAAGTAAGACATAATTATGTCACATATTAAACGATTTTACTCATTAACGAATCATTTTTTCGTCTCCAAAATTCGTACAAAGGTCAATCATAACCAATTGTATGATATAATGTTCCCCGTTGGTAGAATTTTGTCCCTGGGTAGCTCCGGGCGGTTCCGCAAGGCTCCGGGCGGTGCTGAAAATGTAAGACATAATGATGTCACTTATGAAACGATTTTACTCATTAACGAATCGTTTTTTCGTCTCCAAAATTCGTACGAAGGTCAATCATAACCAATTGTACGATATAATGTGCTCGGGCGGTAGAATTTTGTCCCTGGGCAGCTCCGACCGGTCCCGCGAGGCTCCGGGCGGTGTTTAGCTGGACCGATACAAAGAGCTTTAGATATCAAATTTATTATTCATTATTATTCAAGATGGAACGTTCCTCTTTGAAAGGTCATTATTTGACACAAAACGTCTCATAATTACATAGAATGAAATTCATGAAAATATTTATAAAACAAGTTCAGACCGTAAATTAAACTAAATCACAAAAATTTCAAACCGTATGGCCCCCTTCACACACGAATTTCTCAACGCCGTTCTAAAAAATGCTCAATTGGCATGTGTTCACACTTGCGGTAGAAAAAATGCTCATCTTAACATTTATCTTTGGTTATTTGGGATACCATTTTTTCTGGTAAACATTTTCTCGGCTTATCATTTCACTCTGGTTACCATTTTCTCTGCTAATCATTTTTTCTGGCTATCATTTTATCTGGTAATCATTTTATCTGGTTAAAATTTTCTCTTTTTATCATGTTCTCTGATTATCATTTTCTTTGGTTATCATTTTCTCTGGTTATCATTTCCTCTGGTTATCATTTCCTCTGGTTATCATTTCTTCTGGTTATAATTTTCTCTGGTTATCATTTTTTCTGTTCATGATAAGGAAAAAAGTAATTTGGCATGATAGGGTATGTTCTGAATTATCGAACAGTTCCACATTTTCGATCATCAACAAATAGCAAGTTAGAATGTCATATTAATTATAGGTATACTTTTTCATATATGATCGAATCTGTGTAACTGTCCAATAATTCATAACTTACCTAACTATTACAACTCTATCACAATTGCCAAGGGACCTTTGTTACGTGGGTATAAAATTATAAGTTATAACCATTGTAGACATTATTTTTCATTTTCTATTTTTCGTCAAGAGTATTGTGTATGTATGCAATCCGAGCAGTGAGAAAAAGGCTAATATGAACGGTACAATCGATATTCGTATCCTGCAAAAGTTATAGCATTCAAAGGTCCCCTCCAAGCAAATATTTTTATTGCTTTAATCTATGAGGCTAATGTTTCTTATCATTTTGCTGCAAACCGCATCGAATTTGGTAGCATATTTTTAATATTATATGCTTTTAACGATTTTCATTATCTAAACTGTACAAAACCTATAACCTATTTTACTTCCGACTTACTAATTTAAAAAAATTTCAGCCTGAAGAATAAGAATGTACACCATTTGTTTTGATTGTCAACTAGGTATTCGATTTAATAAATCCAATTAATATTCGTGTAAAGGTATAAAATTGGATAAACTTATTATAGAAACGTTTATATACTTTAGGAAACAATTAATACATGAAATATAGGCCGAAAATGCATAGTTTGCTTATAAAATTCAAATTTGTAATAAAAAAAAAGAGTGTACAATCTTCTTTTTGAGCATCAGATTAGTGATTCGCTCAATATTGTTGCTCACAGAGTATAGAAAAAAACTTTAAAAACAAATTATAAAATATTTACTGAACCGAATTGTATGCAGTTTGCAGAATAATGATCGTAGACCTTAGTTCTATAATATTATGTTATAAACTCATTTTTTTCCCGGAGCCTGGAGAGGACCTTTAAAATTCTGCTTATATTTTAGCAGGGGTTTGCATTAGAAATAATGCTGGTAAAAATCGCAAGTGTGAAGGGTTCCGTTAAAATTAATTCCAGCTAAACATTTTACAATCAGCATTTTTTTAAACGCGGGTGGCGTTGAAAACGCAAGTGTGAAAGGGGCCTAAAACTAAATCAAAAACAAGTTCGGACCGTAAAAGTAAATCAGAAAAAAGAATCGGACTGTAGAAGTAAAGAAATTCAATAATGTTATTAATTAGTTATATACTAATTATATATATAATTGTTTAAATGTAGAGAAATCAAAACAAACTCTGGAGTACTTTACGTAATTTTAGATCAACTTTGCACATGTGGGACAACTTTGCATAACGGACAAACAATCCGTTATCACACTTGCGTTTCTCGCTCATTGCAAAAAAATTATCTACAATATATTTTAACGGAGCCCTTCACATTTGCGTTTTTTTTTACCAGCATTTTTTCTAACGCAAAATAGCTCAGACTCCTGCTAAAATACGAACAGAATTTTAAATGCAAGAACTTTAGCAGGATACGAATGTCTATTGCACCGTTCACATTAGCGGGTTTTTTTTCACTGCTGGGATTGCATACATACCGTGCGCGGAAAATTGCCACTGGGAAGATTGCCACTGGGAAAATTGCCACTGTGTGAAAACTGCCACCCACAAAATTGCCACTGAGGATATTTTCACTGTGGAAAATTGTCACTATACAATATATTAACAAACTGAAATAATATTTAACTCTATAAAAAAATACCGAACTGAATACAAAAGTATCCGAATTTTATGTAAAGAAAATCTTCACAGGGACAAACTATAAAAATAAATATTTTAGTAGCTATATGAAATAAATACTGAACTGAATATAAAAGTATTCGAATCTTATGTAAGGAAAATTTTCACTGTGCGTTCATCTTTCATTGAAAAGTTAAAAAAAACTATTCAACCATGGAACGATCAATGAGCCTGAGAGGCACATTTCGGTTTGGAATATTTAAGCATAATTTAATAGCTAATTTATTTGAGTTACTGAAATTCTTTGACTTTTATTGTCTAAGACGTAACTATTTATTGTGAAACTGATGCAACATGTTTTGCTGTTTATCGTGAAATTAATGTACCAAGATTTTATTTATTATCGAAACTGTAATGCAACAAAATTTTATTTTTTATTGAAACTAATGCAAATGGATTTTATTTATTATTGGTTTAACCTCTTCAGGGAACAATTAAACACATTAAGCTAAGAATTAATTGCGTATCAGCACACTCACACCCACCGACGGAAGAATTCACTTAGATCGTATAACTTGTCAAAATGAGATGTACACATTGTTAAAATTCTTATGTATTAAATTCTGATCAACATTTCCTTCAGTACCTATGATTTTTGTGATTTTCGAAAAAAAAAATTCAGGATGAATTTATATATGTACAGTAGCAATATTTCGGGTGGCAGTTTTCCCACAGTAGCAATTTTCCCAGTTGCAGTTTTCCCACAGTGGCAGTTTTCCCACAGTGGCAGTTTTCCCAGTGGCAGTTTTCCTACAGTTGCAGTTTTCCCACAGTGGCAGTTTTCCCAGTGGCAGTTTTCCCGGTGGCAATCTTCCCAGTGGCAATTTTCCTAGCACCCATACATACCTCTAATATGAAAACTCTACGATACACACACAATACTTTAGACGAAAATATGACGAAAAAGAAAACAATAAAAAATAATTGTCTAGAATGGCTATCATTTATATTTACGTATCAAGGGTCCCTGGCAATTATTGTGATAGATTTGTAATAGTTAGGTAAATTATGAATTATCGGACAGGTACACATATTCGATCATATATAAGAAAATATATTATTTATATGATATTTTAACTCGTTATTTGTTGATGATCGAAAACGTGGAACTGTTCGATAATTCAGAACATATATCATAGGTCATACCAAATTATTTTTTTCCTTATCATGACCAGAGCAGGCGCGCATACAAGGCCCCCCCCCCCCCCGTGAGGTCTGAACTTTTTAAAATAAATCTACGGATTAATAAAAAATATATGGATTAACCCTCCAAATTGAAGGAATGTCAATTATTTGATTATTTTTAATTACTTTTGACATGCTTGAACATTGTATTCTATCAAAATCGTCATTTTTAAATTGCGAAATTGGAAAAATTAAATTCCTTCAAGTCGTATTATGTATGAGCCATTTTGTCCATAGAGAGTGTATTTCTATCACCCTATTAATTAATCTTTGCATTAATCTTCAATTTAAAAATGTTTTTGATTTTGAGAAGAAATGCATCGTCCTGTACTATCCCTGTACTCTGTAGTTTGCCAAAACACCTTCTTCTTCAACAGTTTGCCAAAATTCATGCTTTACTCCATGACAAGTGGAAGGGTGGCTAAATCTTACCACTTGAACAAGTGCACAAGAGTTCGTGGTCTATTCAATAAAACTGGTTCTATTCACAAGAAAAGCAAATGAAAACAAAACCAAAAAAACACAAACTACGATTCAGGAGGTGAAGAGATTCTTTGAAGAAACCACTAGTTTTTCTCTCAGAAAAGCTTTTCAACAGATTTCATCCACACCAAAACCACGTGGTGGAAGATCGTCATACATTCATTTAGTTTCCGTTTTTATCATTGAACTACAGTTCGACCATTAACGAGAACCACATAAATATATCGGTTTTGTGAGTGGATTATGCAGCAACCATCCAACATTGCCAATTGAATCGTTTGGACAGACGAGAAGTTAATAATTTGCCTCCATCAAAAACACATCGAAAAAATACGAATGAAAATCCTCGAAATATTTGGAACATAAAATGATAGGTATGATGCTAAGGTAATGATCTTCGTTGCAATTATTAATGTAATGGTTCCAATTGTTCAAGCATTCCTTAACGAACATGGCAACTTGTTACCTGATAATGGTTTTTCAAAACTCTGATTTTTCCAGCACATTATTTGGCCCAGCCTGCAACTTCATCACTTTGGTGGATACAAGACCACATTGCACAAATGCAGCTCTAAAATTTAAGGAAAAGTTTCGAGGTCGAGTGATTAGCAGAAGTACGGAAATAAAATTCCTGGTCAGCACTCAGTCCAAATCTCAACTCTTTGGACTTTCGCATATGGGCTGCTGTACAAACTCGAGTTTACAAATAAAAGTAACAGATCCCAATGAGTCTCGTATACAATGTGCTCAAATCTACTCTCAAAAATATAACAATAAGACTCTCAAGAAAGTATGCAAGAATGTTCTGAAGCGTGCATCGTCCTGTCTTCACATCGGAAGGGGGCATTTTCAACAACTTTTGTAGGACCTCAGGAGATGTGCCTCATATGATATAAGACAATAAATGTTTAATAATAATAAAAATCCTTTCTTTTCCTTCAAAGTGATGCATCTATAATGGTATTTGACTCATTTTTAAGTGCTTCTAATACGCAATTAAAAAATTACGTTATCTGATGAAACACCGTGTAGCAGTATGGTTTTGATTATTTTTGCTGCAGCCAATTATTGAATATTGTGATTAAGTTAATAATTATCAGTCTAGTAGACTTTATATACAGCTTATGGATTATACAATACATCCACTGACACACTGTGTTCCATCAGAAACGACATTTATAAATTTCGAATTAGAAGCACTCCTAATGCATCAATTGTCATCATAGATACGTGCTACCACGTTGATGGAAAAGAAAGTATTAGTATTAAACATTTATTGTCCTATATATATATGGCTCTATCATATAAACCACATCTCCTGTGGCCCTACAGAATTGTCGTTGAAAATGACCTCCTCCAGCCTGAAGACAGAACGAAGCAACCTTCGAAACATTCTTTCAAATTTCTTAGGGGTCTCTGGGTTATACCTTTCAGCGAAACTTAAAACACTTTGTATAAGAGACACAATGGAATAGAATATTCTTTTTCATATATAAACTAATGGTTGAGATATTGATTGTGTACTAGCCAGGAATTTTCCGTTCTTCTGCTAATGAATCGACCTCTAACCTTTTCAGTTAGAAATTATAGAACTTCATTTGTTCAATGTGTTGGAGCGCCGTCTTGCATCCACCAAAATCAAGAACGAGATGCAGAATGGTGCAGTATGGGCCAAATAAGGGGTATGCGATCTGTGAGGTTAACCCTAGTAACCTAGCCCTTAAAGGTCCTCTCCAAGCAAATTTTTTTGTTGCTTAAATCAACAAGGCTAAGTTTTCTTATCATTTTACTGCAAACCCCATAAAATTTGATAGCAGATTTTTAATTTTATACGCTTTTAAAGTTTTTTATAATCCAAACTCTACAAAACCTAATTTACTTCCGACTTTCTAATTTTCAGTCTGAAGAAGTAGAATGTACACCATTTGTTTTGATTGTCAACTAGGCATTTGGTTTAATAAATCTATTTATTATTCGTTTAAAGGTTTAAATTTGGATAAACTTATCATAGAAACGTTTATATACTTTTAGAAACAATTACTATCTTAAAAGAAGGCCAAAAACGTATGGTTTGTTTAAAAATCTTAATTTGAAATCAAAACAAAGAGTGTTCAATCTTCTTTCTCAGCGTCAGGTTAGTGATTCGCTCAATTGTTGCTCACAGGGTATTAAAAAACTTTAAAAGCAAATAATAAAATATATACTGAACCGAATTCTATGCGGTTTGCGGAATAATGATCGTACTATACCTTAGTTCTATAATATTATGTAATAAACTTATTTTTTTCCCGGAGCCTGGAGAGGACCTTTAAATGATCGAGAATGTGGAGCAGTTCGATAACTCGGAAGTCGGAACATATCTAACATTCAATTGTGTCTTCGCTGTCTATTATCATGAATCATTGTAAATGGGTCTTTAGATGCCTTTAATATTGACATTGAATATATTAAAGTATTCAAGATACATTAACTTGATTCATTAACTAGATACATTAACTTACCAGGTATGCTATGCCTTGATACGAATTTTAAACTCTTCTGCGCATAAACAAATAAGCACATTCGAACGCACAGCTAGATGTGACCCTGCAATATTAGATTACATACTATATATTTTATACAGCAAGGTTTATATACACTGTACGTAGTTTATGAGCCTTGCTATACAGCGGGTTAAACAATTTTTAAATGGTATCCGTACACTGCATTAACAATCATGGGCCAATCCTTATATACAAATAACTATTCAACCCGCTGTAGGTACAGTATATAGAGTATGTAAAATAATATTACAGGGTCACATATGTGCGTTCGTAGTTTCGTATTTGTTAATGGGCAGAAGAGTCTAAAACTCGTATCAAGGCATTTAGCATACCTTTTAAGTTAATATTTCTTGAGAATAATCAAGCCAATGCTAAAATTGGCCAATTTAGTCAAATAAAAAGAAGTTAAGCTTTCGATTCCAAAAAGATAACAAATAACCAGAGCTGGGCGCGCGAACCTTTTTTAGGTTCAAAATACGAACCCGAATCTTCGTCGATTTTGGGTTCCGAACCTCCGTATAGCGAACCCAATTTTGAAAAGTTTGGTCCGAACATTTGTTCCGAACCAAACATTTATTCCGAACATTTGTATGCTAACCTTGGATTTTTTAGCTATATATTTTATATCTAAAACATAAAAAAAATAAAAGTGAACTACAGTCTACACATTTATATTCGGCCCTATTACTAACTTATGCTTCCAAGGCTATTAGGGCAACCTATATAAAAAAAACAGTTTTTTCAACAAGATACTAATTATTTACTATTAAATATAATTATTAATCGTAATGAGTTTGACTGTCAGAAACAACGAGAAGGTCTGACTCTATGTTAAAAACAAACATGTCTTATTTATAAACATATGTTACTGTATTTTTACAAGTTGTTAGTATATATACTAAACTAATGTGTACCAAGTTTCAAGTAAATATATTGAATATATAAGGAGAAATATATACACAGGTATATAAGAGATTGGCAATTGAGTGAGCTGAACTGTGATTGGATGGAGTGTGAACCAATCACAGTTTGCGCATTTTTCTCTACTACATGAAAACGTGGACACATTCTTGCGTATTAGGTAACAAATCTGTATTTCTACGTTGCCACACGTCACTAGAGTACAATTAATTCCATAATTTATGTGATTTACGCTGATTTACGAGAATACGTAAATATTTAACTTTTGAATTCAAAAATATAGTTGATATTTATGTAGGAACAAAGTCAAGAAAGGCCAGTAAATTTAAAGGAATGACATGAAAGATATAAAGTAATTTAAAAAAGATGTACCTAGAAAACATACGTAAAATTCATTTGGGTTAATATAATAAATTTATAATAATAATTATACTGTGACTTCACATGACTACATTATAGAGGAGTTGCACTGGTAGAACTGCTGTTTCATGAAATACAACTAATTTAGTGAATTTACTAAATAGAAATAAGAGATTCATAGAAAACTTACGAATATTTGTGGTACACTAACCTAAATATGTTCACTATAGAGGTAATTTTGCTATACAGGATTTTACTATTCAGCATGATTCACTATACAAGAGTTCACTATAAAGGACTCAAAAGGAGTTCCACTGTACTTAGTACTTAATAAGTTAGTACTATTGTGTATGAGAATTAAGTATCTTTAAAGGTCTCCTCCAGTCTCCACTCCAATACGTAATTTAGGTTGTTATTCTGAATTTTCTTTTGACCTCCGAATTTCATGCAAAAAAAAATTAAGACCAACTCTGTCGTCATAACTATGCAAGACAATGTATCCATATTAATGTATCCAAGTATCTAATTAAAAAATTCTTAAGTTTTTACTATTAGTTTTCAAATTGTCATTTATATTACAACATTTTTGATCAATCCTATCTAGAGAACTGATGATATAATTTTTTTTTGCATTTTGTTTGAATATGAAAGTGCTATAGATACCGTATTATGGTATTCCTATACACTATTTGCTTAACTTCTTCTTCTATTCAATATATTAGAAAGGTCAGACAGTGAAGATTACTGTGAAGATTTCTCAAAGTTATATTATAACTTATAGGTATATATATAAATTATAATCAATTCAATTTTAAAGCGAATAGCCGAATACTTGATCTTAAATTATCTGTTCAGCCTACCTACTTAGCCGTCAAAAGTTTGCTGATTTGAGTCATTTCAATATTTTCTCTTTTAAAAACTTTCATTTGATATTTACTCATGCATTAGTAAAAGCAAAAGAAAAAATTATCATTAAAAATAAAAGTAACAAGCTAAGACAAGAAACAAATATTTATTAGATGTTATTGTACGAAGCTTGGTGTGTGCAATTATTCTCGCACATATTTGATCTCGCTAAGCCGCTATAAGAGTTACAGTTAACTGATTATATTGAGATATTCACCCTTATGTACTGAAACACACTCTTGCATCTAATGCCTGGAAAGATCTCTGATTTATTCCTAATATTATTAAATATTTGAATAAATGCTCATAATATGAGTATCTTACCATTTATCACCTTCGTTTTTGTCTAATCGTATGTTTTTATACGAAAAATTAAACGAATGAAAAGACAGCTTTAAAATCGGTCTTGAATTTAAGTTATTATTGTTGAGATAACCCTAAATTAATACTACTTTATATCTTCGTTTCTATAATGTCCTTGAATGACCTCTATCTTTTCTTTGTCTATGTGACGCGCTTCTCAAATCTCAAATTTATTTTGTCATGCAATCAGTCCTTCAAATACATTCATACTAAGAGGTTGTGCTCGTCTCATTGTTCCCTGTTGCCATATTTAATTAATCAGTTTTTATCATCAAAATGAATACTGCGCCAACAGGTTATGGGCCCAGGAAGCCACAATTATATTTTGATGGAAATTCAGAAAAGTTTGAGTTATTTGAAGTTAAATTTAAAGCTCATCTTCGTTTATTAAAACTACTCGATGCTCTCGCGGATGGGAACTCAACCGCTGAAGAATCAGCTGAGCGCACCGCTGAACGTACCGCTGAAAGAAGAGAGAAGAATGCCATTGTATTTGCAGAGTTAGTGCAATGCATTGATGACAAAAGTATTTCGTTGATAATTAGAGATGCACAGGATGATGGCAAGAAGGCACTTCGTATTTTACGTAAGCACTACATAGGCAGCACAAGACCTCGTATTATTTCATTGTATAGTGAATTAACCTCTTTGAAGAAAAGTGAGACTGAGAGTGTAACTGATTACGTAATTCGTGCAGAGAAGGCTGCTACCCAATTGAAAAGTGTTAACGAAACTATTAGTGACAGTTTACTCATAGCCATGTTGTTAAAAGGACTACCCGATTCATTTAAAGCATTTAATACTGTTATTACGCAGAAAGATGACATTAATTTTGAACAATTTAAAAGTTCTCTGCGTGCATATGAAGAAAATGAGAAAGCACGTGTTGACCATTGTGAAAGAAATGATGACAATGTACTTAATGTAATTAATAAGAAAGTATTAAAGTGTTATTCGTGTGGTAAGCAAGGCCATTTTAAATCTCAATGCAAGTCTAACAACGGATTCGGACACAGCAACAAGGAGCGGAGCGGAGACTCTCACCCGAACACTAGAGGGCGCTGGTGCACAATTTGTAACAACAAATCTCACGATACTCAGTACTGCCGTAAGAAAAATTCAGCAAAGGTAGTAAGTGATGCAGATAACAATGTGAGTAACCATTTTGTGTTTCAATTTTCAAATGAGCAAAATGAAGAATTAGAAGAAAATGAAATTAATAGCATATTAGTTGACAGTGGTGCTACATCCCACATTATTTGTGATAGAGATAAATTCATTAGAGAAGATGAAAACATCAATTCAGAAAAACATTTTATTGAACTTGCTAATGGCACACGTCAAAATAAAATGGTGTTAACTAAAGGTGATGCTGAAATATCAATTAAAAATAGTGATGACATAGTTAGAAAAGTGATTCTCAAGAATGCTCTCTGCATTCCTTCATTCAAACAGGATATATTATCAGTGAAAGCAGTTACCAAGAGTGGTGGTGAAGTAAATTTCAAACCTGATTACGCGGAGCTTAAAGCTCAGAACGGTGAAACTTTCAACATAAAATGTCGAAATAAACTATATTATTTAAATGCTCTTAATTCTGGAAAGTGTCTTTCTCTTCAAGAATGGCATAAAGTGATGGGTCATTGTAACTGTAGAGACATAATTAAATTAGAACAATGTGTTGATGGAATGAAATTGAAAGACAAGAACAATTTCAATTGTTCAGTGTGTGTTAAAGGGAAAATGTCCCAATATTTCAATCACAAGCTTACTCAAAAATCAACAAAACCCTTGCAACTTGTACACAGCGACTTAGCAGGACCTATAACTCCAGAGTCAAAAGACGGATCTAAATACGCCATGTCATTCGTAGATGATTATTCTGGACTAACCTTTGTTTATTTCCTCAGGAGCAAAGATGACGCAGTCAAGGCTACAGAAAAATTTCTTGCAGAGTGTAACCCCTACGGACGACTAGAACGCTTAAGAAGCGATTTTTCAAGGAATATAATAACAAGGAGTTTAAATCCCTCATGCTGAAGAACAAGATAAGGCACGAGTTCTCCGCGCCTTATTCCCCGCATCAAAACGGAACCGCTGAGAGAGGATGGAGGTCATTGTTCGAGATGGCCAGATGTCTCCTAATCGAAGCAGGATTGCCCAAGTTCCTATGGTCCTATGCTGTTAGGGCATCGTCTTACATCCGAAACAGATGTTTTTCAGACCGGATTGGTAAGACCCCATTCGAGGCATTTACTGGTGAGCGACCTAATTTAAGTCACGAACAGGTATTTGGCTCTCAATGTTTTGCTTATGTTCAAAAGAAACAGAAGCTTGATGACAGATCGGAAGAAGGTGTGTATCTTGGACACGACCCTCTTAGTCCAGCCTTGCTAGTCTATTTCAAGCATAATGAAGAAGTACGTCGTGTAAGATGTGTAAAGTTTCACAACCATGTAGAACACAGCCCTGATCAAGATTATGATGAGATTGACAGACGCCAACCATATGAAAGCAAAATAACAGAAGAACCCAAGAAAAAATCAGAAGAACCAGCAAAAGAAGATACCATGCAAGAGTTTGGTGAACAGCAAAATCCTCCTCAAATAAATGAAGATCGCAGATACCCTGAGAGATCAAGGAAGAAGCCAAAGTATTTAGATGAATTTGTTAATCCTGATGACGAACCAGATATTGTAGGATATACATATGATTGTGTATACAGTGTGTTCGGAATTCTTACAACCTATGAAGAAGCTATTTCTTCAGATGACTCCAATGAATGGCAGGATGCAATGAGAGAAGAAATTACCTCTTTTGAAGAAAATGAAACTTATGAGCTAACTGAGCGACCACATGATAAATCTGTCATAGGAGGTAAATGGGTTTACAACATCAAAGAAGGATCAAATGGCGAAAAGAGATATAAAGCACGCTATGTAGCCAAGGGCTATTCTCAGGTTCAGAATGTGGACTATCAAGAAACGTTTTCTCCGACAGCACGTATGACTTCCGTTAGAATGTTGATGAACATCGCTGTAGAAGAAGATCTGTTAGTTCATCAAATGGATGTCAAGACGGCGTATCTGAATGCTGAAATAGACTGCGAGCTTTATGTTGAGCCACCTCCTGGATTTCAGATGAAGAATAGTTAAGCAGACTTAGTATTTAGATTGAAAAGATCTCTTTATGGTCTAAAGCAGTCCGGTAGAAACTGGAATAACTTTCTGCACAGTTACTTGATTAAACTGAATTTCACTCAATCCCTTTGTGATAATTGTGTATATGTTAGGGATAATGATCAAGGTAAAGTGATTCTAATTGTATATGTTGATGATCTTATCGTAGCAGCTTCTAATGATAAACTCTTAAGTGAAGTCAAACTAGCTCTGTCTAACAGATTCAGAATGAAAGATTTAGGTGTTATTTCATATTTCTTAGGTATAGAGTTCAAAGTAGGTAGTAATTCCATTGAAATGAATCAGTCTAAATTCACTGAAAAGATCTTATCAAAGTTCAAAATGAGTAATTGTAATGCTAAAGCAATCCCTTGTGATATGAACATTAACAAATGTTGTAATAATGTTGACTCTAAAGATATGGAAGATCCAAGGTTGTACAGGGAAATTGTAGGAAATTTATTGTATTTAATGACCTGTACACGACCTGATATTTGCTTTGCAGTAACTAAGTTATCACAATTTCTTTCGAGGCCAACTTTCGAACATCTGAGTTTGAGCAAATCAGTGCTTAAATACCGTAAAGGAACAGTCAATCATGGATTGAAATTCGTAAAATCAACCGAGCCAATGAAGCTCCTCGGCTACTGTGACTCAGACTGGGGCAGTTCGACTGTTGATCGAAAGAGTGTTACTGGCTATTGTTATAAATTGTCTAATGAAAGTTCATATATTTCTTGGAGATCTAAGAAACAGCAAACAGTCGCCTTGTCCACTTGTGAGGCAGAATATATATCTCTTACTTATGCAATTCAGGAAGGAAAATTTCTGAGACATGTTCTTTCTGACTTAATGAAAGGTAATTTGTTATCAATCAATCTTTTTTGTGATAACAAAGGTGCTATCGACTTGGCTCATAATCCTATCAACCACCAAAGATCCAAAAATATCGACATAAGATATCATTATATAAGATCAGAGATATCTGCAGGTACTGTCTTGCTGCATTATGTTCCTTCAGAACAAAATGTTGCTGATATTTTCACAAAGCCTGTTTCTAAGAACTCTTTTGCAAAGTTCAAAGTTTGTCAATAAATAAGTTCATTCTCATTTCATTAGTGAATAAAATATCTTATTAGTGGAATACCTATTGTTATTATTGTTATTATTATTTTTCTTTATGAATTGAATATTCTAATATTTGAATAAATGATATTTGAATTATGTTTATGATATATTATATCTTGTTCATTTCATGAAAATGAATTACTGAAAGGAAATAAAAAGTATTGCTTTATATGTTATATTTTTTTTTGTTGAACAGCATTAATGCTGCATATTGATTTTCTAAGATATAACTCATGTTTGATTTATTATATTTTTTTGTGAATTTAGGATTACGAAGGGGTGTTGAGATAACCCTAAATTATTACTACTTTATATCTTCGTTTCTATAATGTCCTTGAATGACCTCTATCTTTTCTTTGTCTATGTGACGCGCTTCTCAAATCTCAAATTTATTTTGTCATGCAATCAGTCCTTCAAATACATTCATACTAAGAGGTTGAGCTCGTCTCATTGTTCCCTGTTGCCATATTTAATTATTCAGTTTTTATCATCAAAATGAATACTGCGCCAACAATTATTTTTCCATGAGGGCTGGTTAGCCAACGGCTAAGTTACTAGGGGTAGGGTGTTGTGTAAAGTTACCTAATATATACGTTTATAACTTTACCTATAGTTCTACATATTTCAAGCAATTTTTAATTGAGATTTAAGGGAACATGATCCGTTATTAAAGAATTAAGATTATTATATAACTTACCGCTAGTGAGGAAAGAATGAATAACGTAACGGAAGAAGAGCGAGGACAGACGCATGTTCTTCACTTCAGTGTTAAGCAGAAACCTATGCATATAATAGTAGCCGAGAGGCGGTCCGTGCGTGTACGGTACATGTTCAGAACGTAAAATAATTACATGAACAAGTCAGTTTTCCCCGGGTACCATAGAGTAATGATATTATACCGGGTACGTACGGAGGTTCGGACTTGCGAAAAAGACGTTCCGAACACTGAAGTCCGAACCGTTTTTGAAGAGGTTCCGAATCCGAATGTCCGTACCCATTTTCCAGTCCGAACCGGTTCGCGAACATTTGTGCGGAACGCCCACCTCTGCAAAGAACATATACCTTGTTTCTATGTAAATATAATTAACTCGGGCCACCGAAGCGTCTTTCACAACTAAACTGTAATCATCTTAATATGAACCTGCGCAATACTCTACCTTGGAGTTAATATACCTAATATACCTTGAAAGGGTTAATGGGCTTCTTCGTAGATTCCCTTTTCAGCGGGTCCGTCCTCCTGTTTACTTCTTCAGGCTTATACCTTTGCCATTACGAGAAAACAAATCACTTTTATTACAATTTTTTTTCTACACTTAGCACTATCACTTAGCTTAATTTCTTAATGCTAGACATTTATCACTAGTACTACACTTGTCACTACAACTTATCTTAGTTTCAAAGCACTTATCATATCATATTTCCGCCATTTAGTAATATTTGAGAAGAAATTAATCTAATTAGTAGAAGTCTTTTGGTAGTTATTTTTTAGTTACGAGTCGCATGAAGCAGACATGTCACATAAGTACCTATATAGAATTTGATATGAAATTGTTAAAATTTGTTAATGGTAATTGGAGTGGAATTCAATCTAGGTATTAGATACTAGGTACATGCCAGTCTGCAGAATGTATCTCTTCTCCCGCAGAGATTTTAATTTGAAAGACAGTTACTCTCTGACTCTCAGTAGTAGATTCAGATTCTCCAGCAGGCAGCAGCTAAATTATGGATACATAGGAATTAATTCAAAATCTCCCGCAGCTAAATTAATGGTAACATAGGAATTAATTCAAGATCTCCCGCAGAGATCTCTAATTTCTAAAATTCAATCAAAAAATCCCGCAGAGAGTCTTGGAAAAATGTTCCATATTCTGCAGACTGGGGTACATGTACTAGCTAGTTACCTAATAAATAATCATCCAAAATTCAACTAAATTGTTTGGTTTGCTGCTTAGCCATGTTTCAGACGACAGACTCTAGTGTAAGACCATGTTTTAAAGTGTGGAGGTGGCAGGAAAGTCGCCAGTTTAGTGAGTAAATGGATGCAGGTCCTGAGGTCGCCACATTTAAGATACTTTAAAGGAGAAATTTAGCTTCCTAGGGACCTAGAGAAGATTTTACACTTGAAAACATCCTTATGCTTCTTGCCTGATGTATGTGCCAGTCTGTATTTCGTGGTAAATTCCACCGACATGTCGGTAGAATTTTTCTCCATTAAAAATAATATTCTGGCAAAGTCGGTGGATTTTAAACTATTTATTCCTATGTTACCAGTAATTTTTGGTGGAAAAATGGGTAAAATCACTAAAATGTTGGTGGATCAGTCAAATTATTGAAAATTTATGGTGGATTTTTTCAGCTTTTTCAAAAAGTCAGTGGAATTTTGTGCACCAAATACAGACTGGTGTATGTGTATATCTTAAGAGACTATTTTAGGAGAGATTTACATGTTATTTACAGGTTTTCAAACTTATTTAACCCCTCAAAAGTCACCAATATACCAAGTAATAAAGCATGTCCAAACTCGCCATTTTAATGCCAGTCTGCAGAAACTGGTAAAGTGTTCGTAGAGATCTCTTATTTTGTTCGTAGCAAAATTAATGTAAATATAGGGATTAATTCAAAAGTGTTCGTAGCAAAATTAATGTAAATATAGGAATTAATTCAAAATTGTTCGGAGAGAATATCCCAAATATCTCACATATTCTGCAGACTGGTTTTAATGGCGAGTTTGTGACAGTTATTTTGAGCCCTTCAATTGCAAATGGCGAGTTTTATCTATTTTTCTCCTATGCTACAATGTTAATTTGGAGAGAATTAATGATAATTTGATCATTTTGGAGAGAATTTGTTGAAATTTGGAGAGAGTTGGAGAGACAAATGGCGAGTTTATGAGACATACTATTTTACTTGGCCAATATACTGGTGACTTTGTCCATACTTTAAAACATGGGTGCCAGACTGTATTTCATGGTAAATTCCACCGACATGTCGGTGGAATTTTTCTCCTTTGAAAATAATATTCTATCAATGTCGGTGATTTTTCAGCTATTTAATCCTATGTTACCATTAATTTTCGGTGGAAAAATGGAGAAAATGTTGGTGGATCAGCCAAATTACTGGAAATCTATGGTGGATTTTTTCAGCTTTTTGAAAAAGTCAGTGGGATTTTGTGCACCAAATACAGACTGGCATGGGTGTAAGACTGTAAGTCTTTAAGAGGCTAAGAGCTATTTTACACAGTATGTCATTAAGAGCCATGTTACAGAGTATGTCATTCAGTGCCATGTTAGCGTCAGACCGGGTGGCTTTGCGCACTTCGACATTCCGGGTGAAGTTGCGCATCAGTAATTGACGGCGAATGCGTGAAAATATTTCAAATCTGACAACACCATTGGAAAGAGCAGCTCTTAAACCCCCTGGTCCATAAATTTCACGAAAATCGTAAGAGATGAAGTATAGATAAGATACTAAGTGTTCAAACAGAGACCTATGTTTTTTATAGCAATTAAATATTTTGGACTAGAATCGAATCTCCGCGAACTATGCTGTAGTGTTGATAATTATGCTCCAATTTGATTGCAATTTACGTTGGATACGCATAATTTACTGCAGAGTGCAGATTAACGTCATGCAAGATGATTTTAATAATAATTATAAATTATTGAGATATAACCAATATACTAGATGCGCAAGAACACCCTGGGAATATTTTAATTCACGAGTGGACTTGCGCACATTTATTAATAAAGTTAAAGAGCTCTCATTCATTAATAAACCTGTGATATTCATCTCGGATATTTCTATACCACGGCAATTCCACAGCAGCCTCACGGCAATTCCACAGCAGCCTCACGGCAATTGCAAAGCAGCCTCACGGCAATAGCACAGCAGCCTCACGGCAATTGCACAGCAGACTCACGGCAATTGCAAAGCAGACTCACGGCAATTGCAAAGCAGACTCACGGCAATTGCAAAGCAGACTCACGGCAATTGCAAAGCAGACTCACGGCAATTGCAAAGCAGACTCATAGCAATTGCAAAGCAGACTCACGGCAATTGCAAAGCAGACTCACGGCAATTGCACAGCAGCCTCACGTTAATTCCACAGCAGCCTCACGGCAATTGCATAGCAGCCTCACGTTAATTCCACAGCAGCCTCACGTTAATTCCACAGCAGCCTCACGTTAATTCCACAGCAGCCTCACGTTGATTCCACAGCAGCCTCACGTTGATTCCACAGCAGCCTCACGTTAATTCCACAGCAGCCTCACGTTAATTCCACAGCAGCCTCACGGCAATTCCACAGCAGCCTCACGGCAATTCCACTGCAGCCTCATGGCAATTCCACGGCAGCCTCACGGCAATTCCACTGCAGCCTCACGGCAATTCCACTGCAGCCGCACGGCAATTCCACTGCAGCCGCACGGCAATTCTACTGCAGCCTCACGGCAATTCTACTGCAGCCTCACGGCAATTCCACTGCAGCCTCACGGCAATTGCACTGCAGCCTCACGGCAATTGCACTGCAGCCTCACGGCAATTGCACAGCAGTCTCACGGCAATTGCACAGCAGCCTCACGGCAATTCCACTGCAGCCTCACGGCAATTCCACTGCAGCCTCACGGCAATTCTACTGCAGCCTCACGGCAATTCCACTGCAGCCTCACGGCAATTGCACTGCAGCCTCACGGCAATTGCACAGCAGTCTCACGGCAATTGCACAGCAGCCTCACGGCAATTCCACTGCAGCCTCACGGCAATTCCACTGCAGCCTCACGGCAATTCCACTGCAGCCTCACGGCAATTCCACTGCAGCCTCACGGCAATTCTACTGCAGCCTCACGGCAATTCTACTGCAGCCTCACGGCAATTCCACTGCAGCCTCACGGCAATTCCACTGCAGCCTCACGGCAATTGCACAGCAGTCTCACGGCAATTGCACAGCACTAGCAGTCTCACGGCAATTGCACAGCAGCCTCACGGCAATTGAACGGTAGCCTTACAGCATTTGCACAGCAGACTCACGGCAATTGCACAGCAGACTCACGGCAATTGCATGGCAGACTTACGGCAATTGCACGACAGACTCACGGCAATTGCACGACAGACTCACGGCAGACTCACGGCAGTTGCACAGCAGACTCACGGCAGTTGCACAGCAGATTGGGGCAGTTGCACAGAAGATTGGGGCAGTTGCACAGAAGATTGGGGCAGTTGCACAGAAGATTGGGGCAGTTGCACAGAAGATTGGGGCAGTTGCATAGAAGATTGGGGCAGTTGCATAGAAGATTGGGGCAGTTGCATAGAAGATTGGGGCAGTTGCATAGAAGCTTGGGGCAGTTGCATAGAAGCTTGGGGCAGTTGCATTGAAGATTGGGGCAGTTACATAGAAGATTGGGGCAGTTACATAGAAGATTGGGGCAGTTACATAGAAGATTGGGGCAGTTGTATAGAAGATTGGGGCAGTTGTATAGAAGATTGGGGCAGTTGCATAGAAGATTTTGGCAGATTCACTTCAGTTGCATTGCACACCCAGCAAGTGCGCAAAATTCACCCGGTTTACCCCCACGATCTTTGCGCACAGTTTTTCGATGATAACTTTTTTTTCTATTGAACTTAAAAGAGTTGAAACTTGGTGTGCACCTAGGTCTACCCCTCATCTATCTGCACACAAAAAATCAGATTGCTGACTTCTCGGAAAATGCGCAAAGCCACCCGGTCCGATTCTACAGAGTATGTCAGTAAGAGCTATTTTACAGAGTATGTCAGTTAAAGCCAATTAATTGTCTTAGATTTCAAAAGGTCAAAACCCTGTCTGCAAAAGATGCATGAAGTTGTGATTTAATTGTGAAGTTTATCCATCCAGCGACTGTTGAGGCCTTGAAATTAGTCTCCTGACTGTGTTTCAAAGTGTGTCACAGTGTCAGGAAAGTCGCCAGTTTGGTGATAAAAGGGATCAAGGTCCGGGGTCCCCACATTCCTAGTTCAATAGTATGTACCAAGTCGCTGATTAATTGTCGACTTAAAATTTGTGAAAATAAGTATCTTTCACATATATAGATGACTAGTGAGCACTTTAGTCTTTAATTAGATTTAAAATTGATGACTCATAATCATAAATGGCAGAACCGCACATCTTTGTTGAAATGTAAACAAAGCCGCCAGTTTGTTTTGATATGGCGCGCTTCCCCGATGTATAATTGTATATCAGTTTTCTGTGAAAGATAGCAATCTTGTGTTATGAATAATGTGGTCACTACTTGTCATTTTAATTTTATGCTCTCTACAGTCTGCAGAATATGGAACATTTTTCCAAGACTCTCTGCGGAAGTTTTTAGTTGAATTTTAGAAATTGGAGATCTCTGCCAGAGATCTTGAATTAACTTCTATGTTGCCATTAAATTAGCTGCGGGAGATTTTGAATTAATTCCTATGTTACCATTAATTTAGCTGCGGGAGATTCTGAATCTGCTACTGAGTGTCAGAGAGTAACCGTCTCTTAAATTATAATCCCTGGGGGAGAAGAGACTCATTCTGCAGACTGGTGCTCTCTGACTAATTATCGGAAAAAAAAATGAATAACTATGTAAGAAAGTATACCTCTCTGTCCTCAGACTCTCTGTGATTGGCTGGTATCAGTTGTATGCCTCTCTGCGGAGCACCACAGTACGGCGCACCACTGTACATTCTATTAGATAGGTATTTTGAATACAGATTAATGATAAATGGAGTGAATTTGATAGGTAATTGTTTTACAGATTTATGACTGACTGTACCTTAATCCAATGAATTTATACTACACAGTTTAATTATTTGATTGAGATGTTTAATTTGGAATAGAAAATAAAATTCATCATAGAAAACTGTAATTAAAATTTTTTGGTGTAACTATTGTAAACTTTCAGTCTGAGGTGTAAATAAAAACTTATTAGTTAGCCGTTAGGTCGAACCCCCCTGCCAGGTCATTAAACAATCATGAAGTGTGCAGAACAACAAACTAGCGGATACAACAAACTTCATTACAGTTATTTACTTTGAGATCATTAAGGGGACCGTCCGTGATTAAATAACTAAATTTTCAATATTTTTTCTATTGCTTAAATAGCTAGTTTATATTACTAAGATTGATCTCACAAAGAAAAATCAGCTGTTTATCACCCCCCTCCCCTTCCACAGGGGTTGGGAGCTTGGAACTTGGCGTGCCATTACATCTGGCACAGCGTGGGTGAGCCGCCTAACTCTTAGATTTGGCACATGCGCGCCTAGCTAAGTGGCTGCTAATTACATCATTGTTTCACAATTGGCTAACTGTTATTCAAAGTTAGCCTCTCAGAAGCATTCTAATAAAATAGATCTGGCAGTTGTGGACGAGAGTTCTCAAAGTGAAGGACGCTAAACTCGACAGAGTTCAGTTCGTCACTACTGATACAGCTCTTGTTCATAACTTTGGTAATGTTCATGGCTTTCTTTTGACACGTCTGGGTCTTCCTACTGAAAAGACAACTCTGAAGAGAAGGGATAGTGAGGCTAGTACACCAGCAAAGATGACTCCGAAGCGTCGTCGGCGTGATGAGGCTGGACCCTCCCATGACTCTCAACGCGGAGGATATTGATGGGTGTTCGTTTTTTTTTTTTTTTTCTGTAGCGGTTGTTGTTTGGCTATGTAAAACTTTACTACAGAGAGCTGGGTGACGCCCAGTGATACCCACTACCTTTGAGTAGTAATAGCGGGGCACTTCGCCCCGCGGGGATTTAGTGCCATACATAGTCCAAATAAAAACTTTGAACTCATTTTTCTTGCAGTTGAAAAATTACAAACTTTTTGGTATTCAAACATGTACTTCTAATACAGTTTTGTAGCTACGGGTTTGCGGTTTTTTTCATTCGATTCTCCTGGTAATTCTCTACTAAAGCCCGAGGATCGAATTTTGAATTTCGAAATATAATTTTTTTTTTTTAGAAATATAATTTTTTTTTTTGAAAATTTTAGTTTTTTCACGAAAAATCAAATTTTTCGTAAACTAATTCGAAATTCAAAAATCGATCCTCGGGCTTTTGTAGAGAATCACCAGGAGAATTGAATGAAAAAAAACGCAAACCCGTAGCTAACAAACTGTATTAGAAGTACATGTTTGAATACCCAGTTCGAAATTCGTTCGAAATTCGAATAACTCGTTTTCTATGCGTCTAATCGAAAAAATGCCAAGAACAAAAACATAATATTATTCAATTTTATATTTAGGAACTAAGTTTCATAACCGTAGCTTTATTAATAATTTTGTTTACAAAATTTACGGACGGTCCCCTTAATAGAAAGTACAGTGGTGCGCCGTATTGTAGTGCGTTGTGATGTGGTGTGCCGCTCAGCTTTTA
This sequence comes from Caprella mutica, assembly GCA_947561585.1. Taxonomy (NCBI): domain Eukaryota; kingdom Metazoa; phylum Arthropoda; class Malacostraca; order Amphipoda; family Caprellidae; genus Caprella; species Caprella mutica. The sequence continues at coordinate 95,550 of CANNZV010001196.1, read as the reverse complement.
GATACTGTTGTCTCTGATTGGCTGATATGCTCTCAATTATATATTAAGACTTTTGATAATTAGGTAGGTATAATAATATAGGTATATTGACTGTCGTCAATGACCCAGTTTGTATTTGGTGCACTGAACTCCTGACTTTTTTAAAAATCTGAGAAATAGCTCCCAACATTCTTCATCAATTTGTCTAGTTCTCCAACATTTTTTCAGTTTCTCCTCCAAAAATTGATGGTAATATAGGAATTAATAGCCAAATATCCTCCAACATTGAAGGAATTTTATATTTGAGAAATTGAATATCTCCCGAGATATCATTTGAATTTTCCACCAAATACAATCTGGTCAAAGACGACTGTCGACTTTCAAAATTGGAATTAAATTTTTATGGCTGGCGACTGCATTACTAATTTTTGTTGACTTATTTAAAAAAAAAAGATATATTGGTGACTCGATGAACATTCTCTGAAACTAGGCCCACATTTAAGATACTTTGAAGAAGAAATAGTACTTCCTAGTGAAGATTTAACACTTGAAAACATCCTTATGCATCATTTCTGATGCATGTGTATCATTTGAGTTTTGAGACTATCAATGAGTGATTTACTCGTTATTCACAGGTTTCTAAACTTATTTCATATTTAAAAAGTTGCCAGTATATTGGCGACTTTGTCCATATTTTGAAACATGGTCTCCTGAATTATCTGGCGACAATTATCTAATTAATTTTTATGTTTACATGTAATTATTGGAGAGTATTTTGTAGAGATGCACCGATACTCTCGGTATCGGATAAAGTATCTGATTGTATCGGTATTTTTATGAGTATGTGGTAATTGGTATCGGATCCCAAAAAATAGTTCAAATATTACCGATAACAATTCCTTTTCAAGTTAGGTAGTATATATTGGTATTAGTTTTCAATTGAACATTAATAGCATATACCTATGTTCATCCAATATACGATTGGAAGAAATCAAGATACGATTTAAATAATACTATCGTATGTGAATTGGGTAGTCTATTCATTTTTAGTTTCATTATGATACCTACTTCGATAGTTATATTATGATACCTACTTCGATAGTTACATTATGATACTTACTTCGATAGTTTCAATATGATACCTACTTCGATAGTTACATTATGATACCTACCTACTTCGACAGTTACATTATGATACCTACTATTGAGTGTGGTTGTTATGTGTTGTACTCCGGAGTCATAGGTGGTCGTTTGTCATTTTGGTTGTGAAGTTCGAAGTTTTGTTGTCAACTGATTTAAAGTGATACGTTGAACAGAGAAAACTAACTAAGGTAAGCAAATTCGTAGTTAGAACTACAGTATCGGTTACCAGAATTTCAAAGTAACTGTAATTGGTACTGGTATCGGTTACTAATGTGGTATCGGTGCATCTCTAGTATTTTGAAATTTTTGGCCATTTTGGAGAGAAATTTGAAAATCATTGGAGAGTAATTGCCCCAAAAAATAAATATCCAGTGACTAATTGTGCATGCTTTGCCTAGTTTCAGAGAATGTTCATTGAGTTGCCAATATATATATATCTTTTTTTCAAAAATAAGTCAACAAAAATTAGTAATGCAGTTGCCAGTCGTCAATTTAATTCCAATTTTGAAAGTAGACAGTCGTCAATATACCTATGGCTATATTATTATACCTACCTAATTTAAACATATTTAAATATTTAATTGAGAGCGTATCAGCCAATCAGAGAGTGGCATACAACTAATACCAGCCAATCACTTTCATAGTTATTCATTTTTTTTTTCGATAATTAGTCAGAGAGCATCAAATTAAACTGAAAAGTAGTGACCACATCATTCATAACAAAAGATTCACGGAAAACAGAAAATTGATATACAATTATTATTATTTAAAGAAGGTTTGCTTCTTCTGGCAGGGGGGGGGCCTTTAAAAAAAAATTATACGTCGTGGAGCGCGCCATATCAGAACAAAATGGCGGCTTTGTTTACATTTCAACAAAGATGTGCGGTTCCGCCGTTTATGATTATGAGTCACCAATTTTAAATTTAATTAAAGTGCTCATTAGTCGTCTATATATATAAGAAAGATACTTATTTTCACAAATTTTAAGTGGACAATTAATCGGCGACTTGGTACATAGCTACTCTTAAACTAGGATGCTTTGCAGACTGCCTGAGACTGGGTCAAAACTCAGATAGGTTACAGCCCAGTCTGTATTTGGTGCACCAAAACCCAGTCTGCAGAATATGGAACATTTTCCAAGACTCTCTGTGGGAGTTTTTCATTTAATTTTAGAAATTGGAGATCTCTGCGGGAGATCATGAATTAATTCCTATGTTGCCATTAATTTTGCTGCGGGAGATTTTGAATTACTAATTCCTATGTCACCAATTACCATTAATTTAGCTGTGGGAGATTCTGAATCTGCTGCTGCATTTTTTCTCCATTGAAAATAATATTCTGGCAAAGTTGGTGGATTTTTAACTATTTATTCTTATGATACCATTAATATTTGGTGGAAAAATGGGTAAAATGTTGGTGGATCAGCCTAATTACTGGAAATTTATGGTGGATTTTTTCAGCTCTTTCTAAAAGTCAGTGGAATTTTGTGCACCAAATACAGACTGGCCACCATGTAAAAGAGTATGTCAGTTAAAGCCAATTAATTGGCTTCGATTTGAAATGGTCAAATTTCAGATATGTCTAATTGGTTTTAAATTTTGAATTAATTCCTATGTTCCCATGTTAATTTTTGGCCTTTTTGGCTTGAAATCTTCTAAAAACGAGCCAAATTGGCTTGGCTCAGATTTTAGTGAAATTTTGGCTCAAAAATTGGCCCACAATTTTCCAGCCTCTGAAACATGGACTGGCTATTTCAATTTGTTCAAAAAGTTGAAAAATTCACCAACATATTTGGTTGATCCACCAACATTTTCCCCATTTAGCCACCAAAAATTAATGGTAACAATGTAACATAGGAATATTTAGCTAAAAATCCACCAATTTTAATCCAGTCTGCAGAATATCGGAGATATTTTTGGTATTCTCTCTGAAGACTTCTGAATTAATCCCTATATTTACATTAATTTTGCTACAAACAGAATAAGGGATCTCTATGAACACTTTACCAGTTTCTGCAGACTGGACTTTAATAGAATATTATTTTCATAGGAGATAAATTCCGCCAACAAGTTGGCATTGTTACAGATTATGTCAGCCAGTCTGTATTTCATGGTAAATTCCACCGACATGTCGGTGGAATTTTTCTCCTTTGGATTTTTAACTCGTGGGAAAAGCGTAAATCACTGGAAGTAGGTACCTAGTTTGAATTATTGTACGGTTCCACATTTTCGATACCTTGGATCATGGATACCAATCGAAATAATGAGTTAAGATTGGTAGGTATATAGGTTTATATTTCTATGATCGAAAATGTGGAACTGTACAATAATTCAAACTACCTGCTTCCAGTGATTTACGCTTTTCCTACGGGTGAAATACACTGTACATTAATAAAGTTTTTTTATTTATTGATAGTCTATTAAACTTTATTAATGTACAGTGTACCGTCAATTGGTGTTATACCGAATTTGGGGGTAATACCAAATTTTAGCACCATGTTCCACTAAAATATTCATAACTTTTCAGAAAAATTACATAGAGAAAATATTGAACTATCAAATGGAAGCAGAGTCTTCTACCTATAAAATAAAATTCTGGATGACTGTGTTCTTTTATTGAGTTTCTTACAGGAACACTTTTAAAGTGATTCAAAATTATATGCGAATTTGAGGCTGTTTTGATGCCTAGTGTTGCGTGAATTACATGCATCAGATAACCATATCTTTTGTTTCTTTACGATGTAATGACAGTCAATCAACTAGTTTAATCACTAAATCTTAATATTTACAATTAGTTTCCAACCTAAAACTCATTTTTCAAAAATATGTCATAATTCAGTATTACCCCACTTTGTAAAGATACTTTGAATGGTTGGGTAATACCGAATCATTCAAATTGAACTTTCTTCCAGATTATACTAATTAAATTAGGTAACTTTAAGTGAAATGCCTAGGAAATATGTATCCAAGCCTGGAAATATGTATCCAATCTCCAAGCCATCTGTTGGAGATTGTATAGTGGTTGCATTGCGCTGCACTCTAAGAAAAAACAATACAATCAAATATGCAGCAGTTGTGGATGCTATAGACGTACGAGATATTCATGTCAATTATTTGAAGCCAATTAACAATGAAAAACTAATCTTCATGATGAAAGAGAATGATGAATCATGGGAGAATATGGCCGATGTCGTTGGAACAAAGGTGCCTTATACAATAAACAACAGAGGACAGCATGTCTTCAAGGAGAAAGTTAATGTTAATTAAGTAGACGGTAAGGTACATAAAATTTTGAGTTAGCTTCTACACTACAGCTATTTATGATCTGAGAGATAAGGAATGCCTAAGTTAAGATTGATGGTTATTGCACATTAGATAATGTGCTAAGAAAAATCCAAAGGAAGTTTGTTAACTTAATTTACTAGTCATTATTTTTTTCTAGAGCAATTATAGCTATATTTAAGATTCATTTATTTCACTTTCAAGTTCTTATAATTTAGGTAACTTACCAGAAGATTCTTGAAAGATGTTTGTTTTCAATTGTTTAAACCCTTTATTGTTTCCATTATTTTTGTTTCAAAGGATGGCTGTGCTAGGTATTCAATAAACAGTAATATAAGAAACAATTCGTTATTACCCCTACAAGTGCAGCTTAAAATAATACAGTATAATTAACTATATTCGGTAGTTACCCTTAGTTAGGGATATACCGAAAGTACCTTTTTTGATTATAAATCTATACAGATCACATTTTAAACTTCATAGATTATGATTCAGCATAGAGCCCAAGTGCTTACGAATGTTAGGAAATCAACAGAACGGTATTACCCCCTACAGAAAACTTGCAAAATGAATTTATAAATGGGAATTAATACTGGATTTGGTATACCCCACATCAAGTGTTATTCCGAATCTTCGGTTTTCAGCTTATAAATCGTTCAATATAAGAGGTAGAGTTTTGAAATTTACGTAACAGACAGAAGACACCAAGAGACACAACCCTTGAAAATTTTGTTAAGATCCGTCAAATAGTTTTCAAATGGTAAGCAGTTGAATGTGCCCAGCGTTCGTTATTACCCCATTTGACGGTATTTAACCCGTGGGAAAAGCGTAAATCACTGGAAGTAGGTACCTAGGTAGTTTGAATTATTGTACGGTTCCACATTTTCGATCATAGAAATATAAACCTATATACCCAGCCAATGTATCTGAAAAAAGGATAGCTATGTGTAAAGATAACAATAGCATGATATATAATATTGATGGGAATTATGTGTTTTGCTTAGATATCTTGAATGAATGATTCACACAGTGTTTTAAGTTGTGGGATTTTAGTATAATCTGAAATATAGTATTTTTACAACTAAAAACAACTTATGCTGACAAAAATTTAGTATGCTTCACTGATTTAAATTAGATTAGGATATTTCCAATGGTGTAATTAGATTTAAAAAACTATTGTTCCTTAGCTAGCTAATTGTTAAAATGCAGGTGCAATCAATCAACTTGCCCTTCTGAGTGCGTTGGAACACCCTGTTCAACAATGACATAATTCTGGGACCTGGAGCTGAGTAGAATTTTTGAAAATATGTTAGGTCATATTTTTCCAGAGATTTGAAAGGGATATTGTCAATTCTGTCTTCAGCTATGTTTCTTACTTCAAAAAGTGTGGCAAGCAGCAATGAGCAATGCTAATGATAGATATTAAGGGGACCGTCCCCGAAGAAATCTCAAAATGTTATAATTCTTTTTATTGTGTAAATAGTTGCTTTATAACCTTCTTATAGTGTGTGCAAAATACCAGAGGTATCGTGTAACTCTAACCCCCCTGGGGAGAGGGAGAAAGGGAAAAGAGGGCCGGGGGGTAAGGAGTCCATATGTACTCTAAAAACCATCTCTCAGCCAATTATAATTCGTAATAATTAATTATCTCCCTATATCTGGTATCTAATCTACCACTAATAACATGCCCACTAAGGTTTGCAAAGAAATATTCCTCAGTTACCCGCAGACCTTCACGAGAGTAGTATGCTGCGTGCCAGATTATCAAATTTTGAATGGGAGATTACTCGTTACTTCAGATATCTACAAATCATGTAATTCAAAAGCCTAAGGCTTTTTTTTGGTAGAAGCTACGGCTTTGCGGTTTTTTGCATTCGATTCTCGCCTGAATTCTCTACAAACTCTGGAAGAGTTTTATTTAATTTTTGAATTATTTTTCAAAATATTGAATTTTGATATTTAGCTATATTTTTTCAATTTTTTGTTTCACTAAAAAAATTCAATAATTCGAAAACCAATTCAAAAAATAAAAAAAAACGCTTCCACAGTTTGTAGAGAATCTTGTGGAGAATCGAATGCAAAAAACCATAATGTCATGGCTACAAAATTGTAGTATCCATTTATTAAATTACACACTGTTCGAAATTTGTTTGAAATTCGAATAACTCGTTTTCTATGGGTCGAATCGAAAAAATGTCAAGCCACAAAAACATCGTAGAATTCATTTCATGTATGTGTACAAAGTTTCACAACCGTAGCTTCAATAATAAAAAACTTTTCAAAATCTGGGAACGGTGCCCTTAACCAAGTTATTAAGAAGTGTTCTAAGTTATACAACTTCTTTAAATTTTTTATTTTTATTATATGTGTAAACAAATTAACAAGCTAATAAATGAAACTTAATTTCAGAATTTTTATTTCTTTAAGTTTTAAAAATGGAATCTGATTCATTATACAATGGCATTGTACATGTAGAAATGTCACAAAGTGCCACAGATTCTCTCGATGACATACCTGATGAAGATGTCAATCCCTTGGCCTTAACTGATGGTGAAGAAGATCCCTTAGCTTGTGAAGTAAATCCTCCATATGAAGATTGTCCAAATCTGGATTTGGTAAAATTTGAAACATTTGAAAGCTCTTTCCAAAGTGAGGAAACTTCATTTCTCCAAAATGATGATCTACCTCTCCAAAATGATGATCTAGCTCTCCAAAATGATGATCTAGCTCTCCTTAATAATGATCTACCCCTCCAAAATGATGATCTACCTCACCAAAATGACGATCTACCTCACCAAAATGACGATCTACTTCACCAAAATGGTGATCTACCTCACCAAAATGATGATCTACCTCACCAAAATGATGATGCTCTTGATGTTAAAATGGAATGCGATAATTATGACAGTGACAGTGAACCTGGGGATTTGGAAATTGATTCTGGAACTTTTTCTGATTCTTTGAATGAAATAAAGACTGATCCTGATGGAAATTATGATCTGGAAGCATCATCCTTGGTGAAAATTGAGTTTGGTGAAGATATTGTGAAAAAGGAAACAGAACCAATGAATGATAAGGTATGGATATCTGTAGCTATATATTTATTTTAAAAATGTTACCCTCTCCCAATTAAGCTTGCTACTACCATATAATTCAAAAGTTTATTTGTAAAATAGATAGCTTGTTTGTGTACCTTCTAAATTAAGATGGTTAGCTACTTTTTTATTTTCCTGCATTCACTATTGTCTAGTGTGGGGTCTCCAAACTTTTTACCTTGTTCACCCCTTTGTAGGGTATTTTACTTATCATCGACCCTTGGTAATAATTCAAAAAGTTCCTTTAGATTTGTTAGTAAATACATTAGAGCAATTTTATACATATTTAAAAAAAACACTCAATTGCTTATTATTTAACACGTTGCATTCGGTGCGACCGACCGGTGGGTCACTGCCGCTTTTAGTACAGTGCGGGTGACCCACCGGTGGGTCATTAAAAAAGAATGATTATCTTCAACAAAAAATCATATAAATTGTTATATTTTTTACTTTCATTTTTTAATATGTATTGAGTTTACAAGTGAATGAAAGTAATCATGATCATTAATCAGGATATTTGGCAATTCAAAAATTATGGCCACTACCTCTAAAAATTTGCATGAAAATTGAGAAAATTAAAATAATTTTTTGGGATAAAACAATACTTCTAATTGCTTAATAATAGGAGATCAATTCTCTAAGCAACTGATCATTTTTTTAAACATTTATTAGACCATATTAAGCAAAAAATACAAAAAATATAATGACATGTCTGTAAAACCTTTCATTTATATATGCAGCTTCCGCAGATATAAATCAAACTAATTCTTTCAACGAATAACTTTAGTTTAAAAGTTAGAATTTTGAATTAGCTAATTGATGCTCGAAATTGAAATACGGCATATAATAGTATGGGTCATGCCAGGTAGGTCATAGCTTTCTGATCGGAGTTTGTAACTTTTTGGCTCACTCATTTCGTGAATTCATCACATATTTTGCGACACTTTTATAAATGCATTATTCTTAACTAGTAGCTAGCTATCATTCAGAACATCACATGAAAATTAAAATTCATTAAGATTATCAAAATTTATTTATAAACCATGAAAAAAGGAAATGGTAAGTAAGGCGCGTCCTTACGAGAATGCGAGTAGTATCTAGATCAAAAAATTTAGTAGCCAACATATTTTAATAATTTTATGATTATATTTTCATTTTTATCATCGAGAAACAATGAATATTTATCTACAATCTTGAATTATTGAAAAAAAACAAGTCTAAAACGGGCCGTTTTTTATGTCAAGCAGTGACCACGGGTGGGCACTCCGCAGTGCAGTAGAGCAAGGAGCTTTACATTGCGAATTGCCCACCGGTGGGCACGCTATTTTATTTCTGTAATTGGTAATAGCTACATGAATATGAACTAAACAAAATGTCAGCTCAATTGCGTTACTAGTACAGATATGGTGGAACTTTTTAACTCATGAAATGAAGTGGAAATCTAGTTTTTGACTCCCGCATGCAACGTGTTAAATAATAATAGCTATATAATAGCTATTATTTAAAAAACTCTCCTCATCCTCTCTATTCACACCACACAACTTGCACCTATCACTTTCATCATTCCACCATTTACAGTCCAACCTCAAACATCCAGTTCCTTCAGCAAACCACAGTTTTGATGCCAATCCCCCTCATGGTATTCTACCCTTATCTTACACTTACACTGAATTTTCCTGTACATCCTCAAATTACTCCTCCCTCAAATTACTCCACCCTCCAATCTTAATCACCAACTCTGCGCAACTCTTTTCTTTACTTGCTCCATCAACATTACTTTCAACTCTTCTTCCTCAATCCCTGCCTAGTCCCTCATCCATTCACTCCCTTTTAGCTGTGCATTTCTCATCATTTTAATCAGCATCTTGTTCTTCCCCTACTGCACTCTTCATTGTGCCACTCTACTCTTCTTTGTGCACATATTCCAATGTCCTGTTTCTCATACAAATTTCTCCTAGTCTGCAGTCTCACATCCAAATATTTAATTTCCTCCACCATTAACATTCCCTCAATTTGTTTGACTGGCTTCTCGACATTGAACAAGAGAACTTGAATCTTCCTACTGCCCATCTCTAATCCATATAACAAACTTCTCAATTTAATATCCCCACTCTGACTCCTTCCAGCTTCATACCATAAACGTAATAAACTTGAATAACACTGTTGACCCTGTGCATCCTTGTCTTATGCCACTCTCAACTCCTACCTCAGTCAGAATCACGCTGCTCACCTATCACAAGTCGTGTTTCATCTTCACCATATACCATCTTGAACAGCTACACAACTCTATCCTCTATCCAATACCTACTCCTCCTCCCTAAGTTTTGTCTGTTCCTCTGTTTTGATAGAATTGCATTCACGTGGCTAAAAGCATCTTCTACTATGTATGAAGTTGGAATATCATTTTTACCCTAGAATGTTTATTTCTTGCTCCTTAGCATTAATCGACCCTCTTACGACTCATATGTGTTTATCGACCTCGAAAAACTTTTATTGACCCTATCGGTATTTATGGACCTCTTTGGCAGCCCCTGGTCTTGTGTGTCATTCATATCAATAAACCTTGTAGCTTCATTGTATAATTACAGCTCTTATTTATTTTAATTCTTTTTCAGGTTACAAAGGAAGCAACCATAACAAATGCAGATGGAGTTAAGATATACAGGAGGAAGCTTCCAGAGCACACTTACCACTCTCATTTAATTACCAAAGATAATATTCAACATGAAGACGTTGCAAAAACTAAGCGAAATATTTTCACTTGCAAGCATTGCCTCTTCAAAACTTTATACAAGAAAATATATGTAACTCACATGAAGAAAATTCATTCTATTCTGGTTTTTGCATGTGAGCTGTGTAATTTTCACTATACCACCAAAGAGGTTACTCAAGAACACATCAAGATCAAGCATAAAATTTTCAAATTTTTCGACTGCCCAAAGTGTGATCACTTTTGCATAGATGAGAAGAAGGTGAGATACCACATGAGGTTAAATCACTCGAAAAAGAAGCTAAGCTGTCCTCAGTGCACATATACATCTGATTGCAAAGCAAACATCAACAGACACATAAAGGCACTTCACTCTTTGGGAAAACCATTCAAATGTCAGTCATGCAATTACAGCACAACTTGCCAGTTATTCTTGGACAGCCACATCCAGCGCAGACACTCCAAGGACAAGAATTACACTTGTTCATTTTGTTCTGAGAAGTTTGTACACCAAAACTATTTGGCTAAACACATTCAGTTGTTGCACATGGGCAGTGATTACAAATGCAGTTTCTGTTCCTTCACTTCTCCTCTTCATGCCAAACTTAGAAATCACTTGGTTGATGAGCATGCAGATAAAGGCATCTTTTTGAATGCTGGTGATAGTGTCGAAAAGCCTGAAATTAAAACTGAAGTAGTCTAATGAGGTAGCTACTTAGCTTTTCATTTCATTTTAATCATTTTCATTGTAAATATGTCTTATTTGGTAGTTAACTCACTAGCGAGTTAATCAGTCAATTACATTTAAGTTATTCTAGGTTGTCTTTGATGACTCATTATTAAGTTCTTGCTAACAATGTTCATATTAGTTAAATCTTGTGGTAAAACTACAATTTGATGGAAAATTCTGTTGTTAAATTGACAATTTAAAGTGAAATTGGTTACTTCATTACGAGTGAAATAATTGTACAGCTCTAATAATTAGTAGTCATATTTTAACCTATTTAATACCAACAGTTTATGATAATTTCTCTAGTGTTAGTTATGCTTTTCAACTACGAGGTCTTTGATATTTTGTGGTAGGTAGGCTTGTAGGCTTCATTTATCATCAACTCTTCATTTTCCTCGTAGCTATGTGAATGCTGTCACATGTGATTGTGTTCTTCATCACATTCTTTGGCAAGTGACTGCATTCATAAATTTTTCCTATTGACGTCAGACACAGAGTCCTTGGTGACTAAAAACGACGTAAATATCCCCATATGATATTCCTTCTGTAAATGGTCTATCTCATTGATGTACAAATTAATATTAATTTAATTTTCACCATAACTTTACTAAAGTGTAAATTAGTCAATGAAGTTATCTAACTATTCAAGATAAACAGTCTAAGCTATTAATATGACTGTAGCTATTTTTTTTACATGTATTAATATCTAATAGTTTTTACTGTAGTTATCTATCTTGTACCTAGAAGCTTGTAAAAAAAGATTAGTTTAGGGTAGTTTTTGATAGTGAATATTTTTTCAACTTTGTTTTTTCATCATTGAACTTCATTTGTAGCTAATAGAAACCAATTTCCTTTTTGACTGCTTTTTCAAAGTCCCTTGCTCTCATTTTAACTTAAAAAATATTTACTTTGAATCCTAATAAGCTATAAACCGTACCTGGAAACAGTGAAGGTTTATTAAATTTGCTTCATATGATTATAAAATATAGCTGTCCTCTTTTCACCTTGAGGAATATTGGTAAATAGTTTATGAATTCGATAGCTATGGTAGATTAGGTATTTATTTTTCTCATATAAATCCTTTACAGCTCTTTTGTAAAATGTTTTATGTTCGTATTCACATCTAAATATGTAACATCTGATTTATGTTTCTTCCGCTCGAAGATTTCTGACTAGGTAACTACATCTTTAGGTGTGAACTCTGCTGGTAAATAGCTCCAGATATTTTCTTTATCAATGTAACATGTGTAAGATAACTAACTAACCACTTGACATTTTTTTTTTATAATCCATACTCTTTCACTTCTCTGGAGACTGTGTAGTTCTCCATTTAATAGTCTATATTTATTGAGTTGACATTTTAAATAATCTCAGAGGTCCCAGTTCAAAAAAGTAAACTAGAAATTGATATAACTTAACTTGAAGATCATTTTAACGGCACTAGGACTTTTCCCTGCCGGATTTTCCCCCGCCTAGACTATTCCCCGCCGGACTTTTCCCCATAGTATTTTGGGCTATTAAATTATAATTTCCATAAAACAAACCATTTTTAATAGAAGACGCCTTTTATCAACTGATTTACACAGCAATACAGTCTTATTTTTAGCTTTGATTTCCGTATGTGTCCATATTGGTCTGCTTTATTTTAAGACTGTAGCTACCTTCGTAAATTTGCATATAATTGAGACATGCTACAAAGTTCAAATATTATGGCAATACTAAGGGATTGCCAAATGTCGCAATTTAGTCGTAAGAAGCTACAATTAATTTAGTTTATTCCAACTCTACAGTTATACATATCGTGAATTTATTATTTTCTTTGCCAGCTATTATAAAAAATGGTGATCTATTTACTTACTTCGCGTTCAAATACATACTTTTTCAAACACTAATAAATTTAATTGTAATTTATTAATTCGACAATATATTACAGAATTGATAACCCTACTATATATTTTTTTATTACACTTAATATTGGCCTATTTTATAGTGTCTTTTTTTTTCTATTATGCATATCTAATATTTTTACCTTAAAGAACTTACGATGGATTAACCATTATTATGAAGATACATAAGTTAGCTATAGTGTAAAAATCCTCAAATCAAGACTTTTCAAGTAGTCAGATTTGAGGATTATTTAGATATAAAGCTGTACATTTTCTCTAAAAATCTTCAATGAAAACTAATTAGAAAATATTAATATTAAATTGTCTTCCAGAGTTTAAACTTAAAAAAATTAGGTGGGGAATAGTCCAGCGGTGAATAGTCCGTTTCCCCATTTTAACATGTAAATTTCGCATCACTAGATATTGTCTGCATCCATGAGCTTAGTCACCGACTTGTGGTGGATGAAATTATTCATGGAGTAGCTCTTCTGTATTCATGAGCATTTTTAGCGATTACTGGTGGGTGACTTTATTCATGGAGCCACTTCCCTTTTGACTACTTCTTATAGTGTGTCCCTTGTATATAATTTAATTTTGATATCAGCGCTATGTCCTTAAGTTCCAAAGCAGAAGTTAAACCCTATTTAATTAAATAATCATTTGGTACTCATTTGATGTAAAGTGTTAAAATGATTTTCTTCTCTTTTCACTGATGATATTCCAGTTGCTCTCTACTAATTGCTAATTATTCCCGATAATGTAGCCATAATAATTTGTAGATTGTTTAGTTATAATTCCTGACTGTAATTGCTACGGGCTATTATCATTATGTTTCTCCTGTGATATCCAAATAAATTAAACTGCATTATTCACAATTATTTATTCACATTCAAGCCTCCAGGGGCTCTATCCTGAAGCTGTCTGTGGTGAATGGAAGAGAAGGGGGGTGGCGTCCCTTGGGCCCCGAACTGTTGTAATTTGGATTTGGATTGTCTTTTTCCATTTTTACCATGTTTATCATTTTTTTAACGCTACTTGCAGTTTTAGAGGATAGCGCTAGGGTTATGCTCTTCAACTACGAGGTCTTAGATTTTGTGTTAGGTAGGCTCGTAGGCTTCATTTACTATCACCTCTTCATTTTCCTCTTCCATCCGTGAGTGCAGTCACCGGTGCTTGTGTCCCATTTCGTCACATTCCTTGGTAAGTGACTGCATTCACGGAGTAGCTTTCTGCATCCATGAGCATTGTCACCGACGGTGATAAGTGACTTTGTTCATGGAGCCACTTTCCTCTCTGACTGCTTCTTCCAGTCCCTTGTATTTAATTTCCTTTTGACGTCAGCGATATGGCCTTTGGTTCCGAAGCAGACGTTAAACCCCTACTAAAAAAAAAAATAAAGCCTCCAGGGGCTCTATCCTGAAACTGTCTTTGGTGAATGGAATAGAATGTAGAAGGGAAGGGCGTCCTTTAGCTCTCCGAACTGTTGTAATTTGATTTTAAAGATTATGAATTTATATTTTTTCTCTTTTATATTTTACCATGTATATCATTTTTAACGCTACTTGCAGTTCTAGAGGATAGCGCTAGGGTTTTTCTCTTCAACTACGAGGTATTATATTTTGTTTTAGGTAGACTCGTAGGCTTCATTTACTATCACCTTTCTATTCGAAAGCTTGAAACCTGATAAAACCTTCAACGTTGAGTTTAAATAACCTCATAATAATATGGATTTCCCGTTGAGTTTGAATCTTTTCCATCAGATCCGCCTCCACGGGAGTGGTTTACTTCGGACTGCCAATGAATTGTGTGACCAACATGTGAAGCTAGCCAAGACAGTTTAGATGAAACACTTCAACTTAAGATGCAAAAGAACAGACGTATTCCCTAAATTGATCGTAGGACAACCACCAATTAGAACTAGGGAAGCCTTCATTTACTACCAACAGACCGTACCCCGACAAGCTTTAAAATTCTTCATTAACGACAATTGCAGGAAAATATCATTTTTGTACAATTCAATAGAAAATCTTATGAACATCATAGAAAAAAATCTTGCATATGAATTACTTGAACTATTTACAGAAAAAGCGAAGGAACGTTATGCTACAACAAAATTATTAGAAAAACGAAGATTAATGGAAAAATATGATAAATTAGCTGATAACTCTTCACAATATAGGACTAGTAACAATATTAAATCCGTTAGAAACTTATCTAGCAAATTTTTATCAGTTGATCAAACTAACGTATTAGAGAAAGGTTTAAATTTCAACACTGGCCACTATAAGAAAGATATTTTGAATTTAGCGGCAGCACTCGATAACGAAATTGATTGTACAAATAAGATACCAACATTAGATAAACCTTCTATAAGACTGCAAGTAGCTAATGCATTAAATATTGCTGACGCTAAAAAACATTCCCAATTCTCGAAAATTACATTCAAAGAACAGCAGGCCTTGATATCATTGAAAAAAAGATAAAGATATACAAACTGTAAAAGGAGATAAAGGAAACGAAACAAACAGAA
The DNA here is from genome assembly GCA_947561585.1 of Caprella mutica. Taxonomy (NCBI): domain Eukaryota; kingdom Metazoa; phylum Arthropoda; class Malacostraca; order Amphipoda; family Caprellidae; genus Caprella; species Caprella mutica. The sequence continues at coordinate 80,196 of CANNZV010001196.1, read as the reverse complement.
AATAACTGAGCACTTGAATGATAACATTTATTTACCAATAGATAATTATCCGATTAAAATACTACAGATAAAAGTAAACTATGAGTTAATGAAATTGAAAAACAAATGTAAAATATCTGAAGACCAATATAAATATCTTGGTGCAATAAAAATTTATCCCTAAATTTTAAGCAACCATCAAGACCCACAAGGAAAATTTACCGATTAGGCCGATTGTAGCTTTTAATGATAGTCCAACGTATGGATTAGCAAAATTCCTCTCAAATATATTGATGCCCTTAACAGATCTAGCGCCACAAAAACTTAAGAACTGTTATCAAATTAAAGACATTCTGAAAGATTCAACAGTACCACCAAATTACATGATTTTCTCGTTTGATGTAACCAGGATACAGTAACATAGGGTATGGTAATCAGCTGATAGAATATCTAGTTTGACGTGACCACCGGGTGACTGGAAATGGTGACTCTGACCACACTTTGAAATATGGGAAAACCTACTTAAACTTAATCATTTCAATATTTAATTTTTTTCTTATCAATTACTAACTAGGCATTGATTAAATTGTACTTTTATTTTTTTTCCTTGATTGTTATTCATTGGAATTACAATTGAGCAGTTAACTAGCACTAGTTTAGGCTCCTAGGTAGCATATGTTCAAGACCCTTTTTTTATAGATAAGTTAAAGAAATGAACAATGAAAACACACCTGAATTATATATATATATATATATATTCAACTTTGAGGTTCAATCGCCATTTTCGCTTTTCTTTTGCACGAAACCCTTATAAAAGGACTTTAAACTTCTCGATATTAACATTCAAATACGAGGAATAATGAGCCGCTCGGTCACAAACAAGGAACGTGTTGTTGTGGTGACGTCATATTTTTGTGTCGTCTACTAGGTACTATAACCGTTTATGTTCCTGTACCCTGGATGTAACAGCCCTTTTCACGAGTATCCCCATTGATTTTGCCATAGAAGCAGTAAGAGAAGCTTTAGAAACAGATTACACTTCCCTCAATACGTCTTTAGAACAAGAAGACGTAATAAAGTTAACCAAAATTTGCCTGGAATCAACATTTTTCCAGTATGATGAGAAGCTCGACAAATTGTAGGTATACCAATGGGATCACCAATTTCGGTAGTAATCGCAGAAATAGTAATGCAGAAAATAGAAAAAAACGTATTAGAGAATTCTTCTTAACATCATAAAATTATGGAAGCGTTATGTAGATTACGTAATAGTAATTATCCCTGTAAATAGTCAAAATCAATTACTGAACTTTATTAATGCTTTAAACCCGAATATACAATTCACTGTGGAAAGCGAAATAAATCAAAATTTACCATATTTAGATCCAAAGGTAATAAGACACCAAGATGGTACTTTGAAATTCAAAATTTATTGGAAACCTAGTAATACTGGTAGACTTTTAAAATACAATAGCTTTTCCCATATTGCGCACAAGAGAAGCACGATTAGATCACTGGTTAGTAGAGCTTTCAAAATTTGCAGTGAAGAATATCTAGAGGAAGAACTGATACTAATTAAAGAACAATTACAATGGATACCCGAAGAAAATGATAAATAACGAAATTTACAAATTACGTACAATAAACAATAATAGAAACGATACCAACACACAATAACATAGGGTATGGTAATCAGCTGATTGAATCTATAGTTTGACGTGACCACCGGGTGACTGAAAATGGCGACTCTGACCACTCTTTGAAACATGGGAAAACCTACTTAAACTAAGTCACTTCTCGGTCACAAACAAGGAACGTGTTGTTCTGGTGACGTCATATTTCTGGGTCGTCTACTAGGTACTATACCCGTTTATTTTCTTGTACCTTGGCTGCACCATACGTTTCAGGGACAAGTGAAAGATTATAGAGAATATTAGGCCCCTTCAACTTATATTTAGATAATAAATCAACGAACACTATTAAGAATTTCCTAGTAAAACCAAAAGACATAGTAAAAGGTATAGATAAATGCAATGCAGTATATAAAATTGATTGTAATGAATGCACTAGTGTATATATAGGAGAAACAGGAAGAAACTTACACACAAGAATTGATGAACATAAAAAAAGATGTTTGAATTGGAAAAGAAAATAGTTTGGTTTACCAACACTCACGAGATACTGGACACACCTTCAATTTCACAGACGCCAAAGTTATACATCAAAATCAAAATGTTTGGCACCGTAGAAGATTAGAATCATTCTATACACTGCATCATCAAAATTCAATTAATAGAGCATATGATGTAACACCTGCATTGATACCCATTGTTAATAAATGCCGTAACTGATTTATAACACATCTATAGTTTGAAGAGTCAACCGGAAATTTGAAACATTATAAAATAGACTGAAAATAGATGTGTGAACATGAGTATATTCGAAATAAAAAATAGAATAATAATAAAGAAATGTAGAAAAATGAAATTTAAAGAAATAAATATATAGCTGTAGAGGTTGACCGTTTTATATCGCGCCTCTATAGATTGATGAATCAAGATAATAAAAATGAAATATATAAAAATGAAATTGAAAGAAAGAGATATATAACTATTGAGGTTGACCGTTTTATATTGCGCCTCTGTAGCTTGATGCACAATAATAATGAAATATGTAGAATATCAATTATATTCATGAAATAATAGCCTAGGACTAAGAGGACACATAAGACCACGAGGACACATAGGACCAAGAGGACACATAGGACCAATAGGACACATAGGACCAATAGGACACATAGGACCAATAGGACACATAGGACCAAGAGAATACATAATACCAAGAAGCAGGGGCGTATCTAGGATTCGGTCAAGGGGGGGAGGGGGGCACTTTTCAAATTTTTTAATGTATCTGAAAAATATCTACGGATAATTCCTCAAACTGGTCAGCTATTTGATTATTTTAATTTCTTTGAACATGCTTACACTGTGTTCCGTCAGAAGCGTCATTTTTTAAATTGCGAAATGGTAGGACGTCATTATGTTCATAAAGTACAAAGAATGGACTTTATTCTATTAATATTAGCATTTTTCTTAAACCTTAAAAATGTTTTTGAATTTGAGAAGAAATGCATCGTCCTGTACTTTGTAGTTTGCCAAAACACCTTCTTCTTCAACAGTATTTCGAAAATTCATACTTCACTCCATGACAAGTAGAAGGGCGGCTAAATCTTACCACCTGAAGAAGTTCACAAGAGTTCGTGGTCTATTCAATGAAACTGGTTCTATCCAAAAGAAAAGCAAATGATAACAAAACCAAAATGAACAGAAACAGTGATTCAGGAGGTGAAGAGTTTCTATGAAGAACCCCCAGTCTCTCAGAGATTTCACCAATCATAACTCCGTTGAGGAGGATCGTCAGGTACACAAATGAAAATCCCTGAAATATCAACAGAATAAGTGATAGGTATGATGCTAAGGTAATATCTTTGTTGCCATTATTAATTGAATGGATATAATCTTTCATGCATTCCTTGAAGATGATGGCATATCTCAGATTGCTACAGTACATTATTTGGTGCTAGTTTGCTATGCGATCTGATCATCATTTACTGGTTTGGCATGCGATCTATTTAGAATTTATTATCAAATATAAAAGATATTAACAGGTATACGAGATACCAAATATATATTTAGAGTATTTTATTTCCATAAATAATTATATACCATTTACATATGCAAAGCCTTATGGAAATACTTCAAGAAAATATCATTATAAAAACTACATCCATTAAACTTATATGAATATAAAGTAATATGACAATATCATCTCGTCTATATTGTCTGCTTTGAATCACAGTTACTTGAATAGAAAAATTATCATAATTATTAAAAATAAAAATTATTATGCATTATCAGATCAAATTAACCCCACAGATCGCATACCAAACTAGCACCCCTTATTCGGCCCATACTGCACCATTCTGCATCTCGATCCTCACTATGGTGGATGCAAGATGGCGCTCCACCACATTGAACATAATATGCAGTTCTAGAATTTCTCATTGAAAATGTTAGAGGTCGATTCATTAGCAGAAGAACGGAAAATTCCTGCCCAGACACAATCAATATCACATCCCTTTGGATTTTCACTTCTTGGCTGCTGCACAAACTCGAGTTTATATATGAAAAAGAATATTCCATTGTGTCTCTTATACAAAGTGTTTAAAGTTTCGCTGAAAGGTATAACCCGGAGACCCCTAAGAAATTTGAAAGAATGCTTCGAAGTTTGCTTCGTTCTGTCTTCAGTCTGTTGAAGGTCATTTTCAACAACTTCTGTAGGGCCACAGGAGGTGTGGTACTTATGATATAGCCATATATATAGGACTTTAAATGTTTGATGTCAAAGAATTGATGCATTAGAAGTGCTTCTAATTCGCAATTTAAAAACGTCGTTTCTGATGGAACACAGTGTGTCAGTGGATGTATTGTATAGTCCATAAGCTGTATATCAAGTCTACTAGACTGATAGTTATTAACTTAATCACAATATTCAATCATTGGCTGAAGCAAAAATAATCAAAACCATACTGCTACACTGTGTTTCATCAGATAACGTAATTTTTTAATTGCGAATTAGAAGCACTTAAAAATAAGTCGAATACCATTATAGATGCATCACTTTGAAGTAAAAGAAAGGATTTTTTTTATTATTAAACATTTATTGTCTTATATCATATGAGGCACATCTCCTTAGGTCCTACAAAAGTTGTTTAAAATGACCCCCTCCGATGTGAAGACAGAATGATGCACGCTTCAGAACATTCTTACATACTTTCTTGAGAGTCAGTCTTATTGTTATATTTTTGAGCGGAGATTTGAGCACTCATTGGGATCTGTTTTTTTTATATATAAACTTATAAACTCGAGTTTGTACAGCAGCCCATATGCGAAAGTTCAAAGAGTTTAGATCTGGACTGTGTGCTGATCAGGAATTTTATTTCCGTACTTCTGCTAATCACTCGACCTCGAAACTTTTCCTTAAATTCTAGAGCTGCATTTGTGCAATGTGGTCTTGTATCCACCAAAGTGAAGAAGTTGCAGGCTGGGCCAAATAATGTGCTGGAGCAATCAGAGTTTTGAAAATCATTAACTGGTAACAAGTTGCCATATTCATTAAGGAATGCTTGAACAATTGGAACCATTCCATTAACAATTGCAAACGAAGATCATTACCTTAGCATCATACCTATCATTTGTTTTCCAGATATTTCGCGGATTTTCATTAGTATTTTTTCGATGTGTTTTTAATGGAGGCAAAGTAACTTCTCGTCTGTCCAAACGATTCAATTGGCAATGTTGGATGGTTGCTGCGTAATCCACTTACAAAACCGCTATTTATGTGGTTTTCGTTAATGGTCGAACTGAAGTTCAATGAAAAAAACGGAAACTAAATGAATGTATGACGATCCTCCACCACGTGGTTTTGGTGTGTATGAAATCTGCCGGAAAGCTTTTCTGAGAAAAAAACTAGTGGTTTCTGTAAAGAAACTCATCATCTATTGAATCGCAGTTTGTGTTTTTTTTTGGTATTTTTATCATTTGTTTTTTTCTTGTGAATAGAACCAGTTTCATTGAATAGACCACGAACTTTTGTGAACTTTTTCAAGTGGTAAGATTTAGCCACCCTTCCATTTATTTTGGGAAGCATGAATTTTCGGCGTACTGTTGAAGAAGGTGTTTTGGCAAACTACAGAGTACAGGACGATGCATTTCTTCTCAAATTCAAAAACATTTTTAAATTGAAGAACAATGCTTATATTGATAGGGTGATAGAAATCCACTATCTATGGACAAAATGGCTTATACATTATACGACTTGAAGCAATTTAATTTCTCCCATTTCGCAATTTAAAAATGACAATTTTGATAGAATACAGTGTTCAAGCATGTCAAAAGCAATTAAAAATAATCAAATAATTGTCACATCTTCAATTTGGAGGATTAATCCATATATTTTTTATTAATCCGTAGATTTATTCTTAAAAAGTTCAGAACTCAAGGGGAGGGGCATCTGCCCCAAATGCCTCTCCCCCTTGTACACGCACCTGCCAAGAAGACACATAGGATCGGGAGGACACATATAAACATGGAAGTAGCATATAAACAACAAGACGCATAGGATCAATGGGACACACATAAGAATATGTAATACATACGAATAGAGAACACACATAGAAACTATAGTAATATTAATAAAAAAATATTTATATAATAATAGAAATAATAAGGTTCAGAAAAATGAACAGAAAGAAGTAGACATATAGTTATAGAGGTTGACCGTTTTTTATCGTGCCTCTATAGCTTGTTACAAATAGTAGAATTTTTCTAGAGAATGAATTTTGTCAACAGTAGCTATAAGTAGTATAAAAATTTCAAATTTTGTATTCATATTTCGATTTTCAATAGATTAATTAATAATAATAAACAAAAAGATAGATAGCTGAAATAGAAAGACGGTATCCAACATACAACTATTGGTCATAAAATTCATTGTCAGGTCCAGGTTTTCCACCTTTCTCCTGATGATGAATAGAAATCTTTCTATTCGAAAGCTTGAAACCTGATAAAACCTTCAACGAGTTTGAATAACCTCATAATAATATCACCTCTCCGTTTTCCTCTTTCATCCGTGAAAGCAGTCACTGCTGCTTGTGTCCCTTTTCGTCAGATTCCTTGGTAAGTGACTGCATTCACGGAGTAGCTTTTCTGCATCCATGAACTTTGTTACCGACGGTGGTAAGTGACTTTTTTCATGGAGCTACTTTCTTTATGACTGCTTCCTCCAGTCCCTTGTATTTAATTTCCTTTTGACTGTCACCGATATGGCCCGTGGTTCCGAAGCAGACGTTAAACTCCTACTATATTAATTATATATTGCCACCTCTAGGTAGACTCCAAAACTGTTGTAATTTGCATCAAGGGTAGTTTAAATTTGCATGATGTAGGTCTTCCTCAGCATATTCCTGTGTATTAGGTGTAGGTATTCCTGTGCATTAGGTGTAGGCAATCCTGTGCATTAGGTGTAGGCAATCCTGTGCATTAGGTGTAGGCAATCCTGTGCATTAGGTGTAGGTATTCCTGTGCACTAGGTGTAGGTATTCCTGTTCATTAGGTGTAGGTATTCCTGTGCATTAGGTGTAGGCAATCCTGTGCATTAGGTGTAGGTATTCCTGTGCATTAGGTGTAGGCATTCCTGTGCATTAGGTGTAGGTATTCCTGTTCATTAGGTGTAGGCAATCCTGTGCATTAGGTGTAGGTATTCCTGTGCACTAGGTGTAGGTATTCCTGTGCATTAGGTGTAGGTAATCCTGTGCATTAGGTGTAGGCAATCCTGTGCATTAGGTGTAGGTATTCCTGTGCATTAGGTGTAGGTTTTTCTGTGCATTAGGTGTAGGTATTCCTGTGCATTAGGTGTAGGCATTCCTGTGCATTAGGTGTAGGTTTTTCTGTGCATTAGGTGTAGGTATTCCTGTGCATTAGGTGTAGGTATTCCTGTGCATTAGGTGTAGGTATTCCTGTGCATTAGGTGTAGGCATTCCTTTGCATTAGGTGTAGGTATTCCTGTGCATTAGGTGTAGGTATTCCTGTGCATTAGGTGTAGGTATTCCTGTGCATTAGGTGTAGGTATTCCTGTGCATTAGGTGTAGGTATTCCTGTGCATTAGGTGTAGGTTTTTCTGTGCATTAGGTGTAGGTATTCCTGTGCATTAGGTGTAGGCATTCCTGTGCATTAGGTGTAGGTTTTTCTGTGCATTAGGTGTAGGTATTCCTGTGCATTAGGTGTAGGTATTCCTGTGCATTAGGTGTAGGTATTCCTGTGCATTAGGTGTAGGCATTCCTTTGCATTAGGTGTAGGTATTCCTGTGCATTAGGTGTAGGTATTCCTGTGCATTAGGTGTAGGTATTCCTGTGCATTAGGTGTAGGCAATCCTGTGCATTAGGTGTAGGTATTCCTGTGCATTAGGTGTAGGCATTCCTTTGCATTAGGTGTAGGTATTCCTGTGCATTAGGTGTAGGTATTCCTGTGCATTAGGTGTAGGTATTCCTGTGCATTAGGTGTAGGTATTCCTGTGCATTAGGTGTAGGTATTCCTGTGCATTAGGTGTAGGTTTTTCTGTGCATTAGGTGTAGGTATTCCTGTGCATTAGGTGTAGGCATTCCTGTGCATTAGGTGTAGGTTTTTCTGTGCATTAGGTGTAGGTATTCCTGTGCATTAGGTGTAGGTTTTTCTGTGCATTAGGTGTAGGTATTCCTGTGCATTAGGTGTAGGTATTCCTGTGCATTAGGTGTAGGCATTCCTTTGCATTAGGTGTAGGTATTCCTGTGCATTAGGTGTAGGTATTCCTGTGCATTAGGTGTAGGTATTCCTGTGCATTAGGTGTAGGTGTTCCTGTGCATTAGGTGTAGGTGTTCCTGTGCATTAGGTGTAGGTATTCCTGTGCATTAGGTGTAGGTATTCCTGTGCATTAGGTGTAGGTTTTTCTGTGCATTAGGTGTAGGTATTCCTGTGCATTAGGTGTAGGTATTCCTGTGCATTAGGTGTAGGTGTTCCTGTGCATTAGGTGTAGGTATTCCTGTGCATTAGGTGTAGGTATTCCTGTGCATTAGGTGTAGGTGTTCCTGTGCATTAGGTGTAGGTATTCCTGTGCATTAGGTGTAGGTGTTCCTGTGCATTAGGTGTAGGTATTCCTGTGCATTAGGTGTAGGTGTTCCTGTGCATTAGGTGTAGGTATTCCTGTGCATTAGGTGTAGGTATTCCTGTGCATTAGGTGTAGGTGTTCCTGTGCATTAGGTGTAGGTATTCCTGTGCATTAGGTGTAGGTGTTCCTGTGCATTAGGTGTAGGTGTTCCTGTGCATTAGGTGTAGGTATTCCTGTGCATTAGGTGTAGGTATTCCTGTGCATTAGGTGTAGGTGTTCCTGTGCATTAGGTGTAGGTATTCCTGTGCATTAGGTGTAGGTATTCCTGTGCATTAGGTGTAGGTGTTCCTGTGCATTAGGTGTAGGTGTTCCTGTGCATTAGGTGTAGGTATTCCTGTGCATTAGGTGTAGGTATTCCTGTGCATTAGGTGTAGGTATTCCTGTGCATTAGGTGTAGGTATTCCTGTGCATTAGGTGTAGGTATTCCTGTGCATTAGGTGTAGGTATTCCTGTGCATTAGGTGTAGGTATTCCTGTGCATTAGGTGTAGGTATTCCTGTGCATTAGGTGTAGGTATTCCTGTGCATTAGGTGTAGGTGTTCCCATTAGAGATGTTGAGTGATCTACATTCGAAAGCTGTTTCAAACTTTGTAGTCTAATTTCACGCTCCGTAAGCCTATGAAGCCTAATATTCTCTCGACAACATTCTAGCATATGCAGTGTACCCAGATACAAAGCTACAGTGGGGCCAATTAAAATTGAATCATGATTTTTACCTTCACAAAGTTGCGGTAGGTTATGCTTTCATCGGCATTTATTTGTTTGTAATCATATATTAATGGTAGCCCAATCTTGTTATTCGTATAACTCAAAAAGAATTCAACAAAATTGCCTGAAATTTGATAGGACGATTGTTCGTTAACCAGTAACCATTTGATTAGATTTTGGGGGCGATCGGATCCAAGGTCAAGGTCACGAAAAGGTCAAACTGTGGCAGCGGAGAAGGTATGCGTTCTATGAGTGCCTGTTTTAGTATAGGAATGTTTTAATAAATTTAATTTAGAAATTCCGAACATTACATATGTTTCATTTTCTCTTCAAACTAATGTCACTAATAGTAGTGAATACACTAATTAATGCCACTAATAGTAATAAATACACTAACTAATGCCACTAATAGTAATAAATACACTAACTAATGCCACTAATAGTAATGAATACACTAACTAATGCCACTAATTGTAATAAATACACTAATTAATGCCACTAATTGTAATAAATACACTAATTAATGCCACTAATTGTAATAAATACACCAACTAATGCCACTAATTGTAATAAATACACTAATTAATGCCACTAATAGTAATAAATACACTAACTTTTGCCACTAATAGTAATAAATACACTAACTAATGCCACTAATTGTAATAAATACACTAATTAATGCCACTAATTGTAATAAATACACTAATTAATGCCACTAATTGTAATAAATACACCAACTAATGCCACTAATTGTAATAAATACACTAATTAATGCCACTAATAGTAATAAATACACTAACTTTTGCCACTAATAGTAATAAATACACTAACTAATGCCACTAATAGTAATTAGATACACTAACTAACGCCATATTGGTTAGTTAAGTAAAGCCTAATTCCCATTCCTAACCACAGTATTCCCATCACGGAACAGTTAGCAATGCAAATGAACCTCAGCCAATTCCTGCCTTGTTAGTCCTGGAACGGGAATGCTATTAAACTATATTGGAATTAATTAAACTGATATCTGGGATCATTATACAGAGAAGGAAGAAGGATAACCATTGGTAACTGGTGTAAATAGCATTGGTAACTGGTATAAATAGCATTGGTAACTGGTATAAATAGCATTGGTAACTGGTATAAATAGCATTGGTAACTGGTATAAATAGCATTGGTAACTGGTATAAATAGCATTGGTAACTGGTGTAAATAGCATTGGTAACTGGTGTAAATAGCATTGGTAACTGGTATAAATAGCATTGGTAACTGGTGTAAATAGCATTGGTAACTGGTGTAAATAGCATTGGTAACTGGTGTAAATAGCATTGGTAACTGGTGTAAATAGCATTGGTAACTGGTGTAAATAGCATTGGTAACTGGTTTAAATAGCATTGGTAACTGGTGTAAATAGCATTGGTAACTGGTATAAATAGCATTGGTAACTGGTATAAATAGCATTGGTAACTGGTATAAATAGCATTGGTAACTGGTATAAATAGCATTGGTAACTGGTATAAATAACATTGGTAACTGGTGTAAATAGCATTGGTAACTGGTATAAATAGCATTGGTAACTGGTATCAATAGCATTGGTAACTGGTGTAAATAGCATTGGTAACTGGTGTAAATAGCATTGGTAACTGGTTTAAATAGCATTGGTAACTGGTGTAAATAGCATTGGTAACTGGTATAAATAGCATTGGTAACTGGTGTAAATAGCATTGGTAACTGGTGTAAATAGCATTGGTAACTGGTTTAAATAGCATTGGTAACTGGTGTAAATAGCATTGGTAACTGGTTTAAATAGCATTGGTAACTGGTGTAAATAGCATTGGTAACTGGTGTAAATAGCATTGGTAACTGGTGTAAATAGCATTGGTAACTGGTGTAAATAGCATTGGTAACTGGTTTAAATAGCATTGGTAACTGGTGTAAATAGCATTGGTAACTGGTTTAAATAGCATTGGTAACTGGTGTAAATAGCATTGGTAACTGGTGTAAATAGCATTGGTAACTGGTGTAAATAGCATTGGTAACTGGTGTAAATAGCATTGGTAACTGGTGTAAATAGCATTGGTAACTGGTGTAAATAGCATTGGTAACTGGTGTAAATAGCATTGGTAACTGGTGTAAATAGCATTGGTAACTGGTGTAAATAGCATTGGTAACTGGTGTAAATAGCATTGGTAACTGGTGTAAATAGCATTGGTAACTGGTGTAAATAGCATTGGTAACTGGTGTAAATAGCATTGGTAACTGGTGTAAATAGCATTGGTAACTGGTGTAAATAGCATTGGTAACTGGTGTAAATAGCAGTGTTACCTTCTCAAAATTGCGGAAGGTTATATTTTGATCGGCATTTATTTATTGATCATCTTTTTATTTGCTTTCAGAAAAAGTATTCAACCAAATTGCCTGAAATTTGGTGAAACGATTGGACCAAGTCAAGTGACCTGCTGGTAAAATTTTGTGAGCGACCCGATCAAAGGTCAAGGTCATGGTCATTTTTAACTAAAAAAGTATTGCACCATATTGCATGAAATTTGGTGGGACGATTGGTCAATATACAGAAACCATTTTGCTAGATTTTGGGAGCGATCGGGTCAAAGGTCAAAGATCAAGGTCAAGGTCATTTATAACTCAATAACTCAAAAAGTATCCTACCTTATTGCATGGAACTTTGTGTGACGATTGGTTATTATCCAGTTAGCAGTTTTTAACCCGTTCCAGAGAACGGGCCAAAGCGGAGGCGAAGTTATGCGCTGTACCGAGTGCACATAATCTAGTTTCTTGTAATGTTTTTCTCATACATTAACGGTAATCTTATAATTCAAAAATTATGGGAGTGATCGGCTCAAAGGTCACGAAAAGGTCAAAATAGATTGTTGCGGTGGTGAAGGTATCCGCTCCACGAGTGCCCATTTTATTTACACAGTGTGAGAGTTTTTAGGTAACTGGTAATACAGGGTGTCCCAGAAAAAAGGAAACCCATTTTCAAATTAGTTTATTTTAGAAAATATTAAAACTATAAGAATTCTGAAAACACTGTTTTATACCTTTACACTTTCTGCATCCCTTGTGAAAAATTAATAATGTTACAACAAAAATTAAGAATGCTGCAGCGAATTTAGCAAAAGGAAAAAAAAAGTCCTTGTGCGGGCACGATATATTTCTTAAACATCCGGTAGTATTAAAAATTAAATCCTAAGGTTTATTACAAATAAGAGACAAATTAAAGAGATTAATTAACATTGGAACCGCAATACTTATTTCCAAGGTGTAAGGTTAATTTCCCTCGACATGTCCTCCATTTCTTTCTACACATAATTGCAGCCTTTTTCTCATTCCAGCAAAAACTCTTTTAACTAAATCCGGATTTTCTTTTAGTAAATTAACTTCGTTTACAATTCTCTCTCTCAAATCGTCTGTGTTTTCTGGAGGAGAAAAGTACACTTTGCTCTTGAGGTGTCCCCAAAGGAAAAAATCGCACGGTGTCAAGTCCGGCGATCTGGGCGGCCACTCAATTGGATGGTTCAGTGCAATAATGCGATCGTTGAAATTATCATGTAGCAATTCTTGAACTGCACGACTTCTATGTGCTGGAGCACCATCCTGAATCCACCATAGCCTATTAAATCTGTTTGGGTAAATTTGATGCAGCTCAGGAATTATTCTTTCTGTAATTAGATTAGGTTTAAGTATTTATCTCCATTCATATTATTTTCGTAGAAGATAGGGCCCACAAGTCGTCCGTTTCCACACATTCCCATCCATACAGAAACTTTCTCCCTGCACATTGTTACGTCGAAGTTGAAATTTGGAGGATTATTTCTGGGTGCATACTGGCGAATGTTATAATTATTGACTCTTCCATTCATATGAAATGCTGCTTCATCACCAATCACGATGTCTTCTACGAAGCGAGCATTTTTTTGCAGAAACCAATTTGAAAAATTTAGGCGGCGAGGTAAATCCGGTTCTAATAGTTCATGCCGTACATGAATCTTGTAAGCATGATACCTTACATCGTTTTTAACAATCCGGTTAAATGTGCTTTTACTGATGTCCAACCCGTTCCTTCTCGTTGATATTTTTGAATTCTCAATTAGCTTTTCACGAACACGATTAATGTTTTCCCTTGTTCGTTCTGTTCTCCTGCAACCCGATCGCTCTCTGTTTAAATTCGAAGTTGTTCCTTCAGTTTTGAACTTATTAACATTTGTCCATATGGTCTTCTTAGTTGGCGAAGCTCTTTCCGGAAAGCGTTGTTCAAAATCTTGTTGAACCAGTTTAAAGCTTCCAGTTCTTAAATAACTTGTCACCACAAAAACTCATTGTTCTTTTGAGAGTTGCATTTTGGGGTTTTGAAATATGCAATAAAAATTACCGTGTTAAAATTAAAAATTCCTGATTTTATTATAGGTATCCATTGTATCATGAATACAAACTAACAACAAATTTTGTTTTGTTTGTTGGTATCATTAACGGACCAAAAATGAGGACTTCCTCGCGCAAGCACTTTTTTTTCCTTCTGCTAAATTCGCTGCAGCATTTTTAATTTTTGTTGTAACATTATTAATTTTTCACAAGGGATGCAGAAAGTGTAAACGTATAAAACAGTGTTTTCAGAATTCTTATAGTTTTAATATTTTCTAAAATAAACTAATTTGAAAATGGGTTTCCTTTTTTCTGGGACACCCTGTATAGGTACCATTCTCCCCTTTGCTTGTACAGTGCTCTCTTAATTTGTCAATTTGAGAGATAAACACAGAATGAATCATTTAACGGGTAAGATCATTCCTAGTTTGACTCCCTAGCTACTCTAATCCGTATTTTATTATGTGAATGAAAACATGAAGATGAATGGTTAAATCATGTTTCAAATATGTATAACATTTATGAACTTGGGTTTGAATTTATTAAAACATGTTTGTATTTGTTAAAATATGCTTGAATTCTTTAAATCATGGTTGAAAATGTTAAATACATGTTTGAACTTTTTAAAACATGTTTGGACTTTTTAAAAAAATGTATGAAAATGTTAAATAGATGTTTGAACTAGATGATAGATGTTATAAAAGTTACTCTTTCCTCACAAATCAATCTGACATTTGCCTCCAGTAATCAAATCATCATCTTCATTGATTCCAAAGAATGAATATTGTCTGTAATTGTATTTCAGTTTGGAGATTTATCGCTTCAATTGGAACGTTCAAAGTCACTCAACCTATTAATTTAATTAGTTAATTCTGATATTGAGATATTTGATGCGTATAGTAATGCCTGGAAGGGATTCTGTACAATAATAATCAGAAGGTTGCGCTATAAGTCAATAGGAAAATTATTACTGAGAATTATGTACTTTCATTGGTCGTTTGTGAATACAAAATGAAGTGAGTAAAAATTATTTTGTAACTAATTGTAATAAAATTCTAGGACTTCCAATCTAATTCCAATCTCTTATTCAAATTCCAGTCACATTCCCAGTTGCTAATATCGAAGCAAAATAATCTGCAAGTCATTTTCAGTCCTGAGAAACTAATAAAAGTTCAAAGTTTTGTTCCAATGGAAGCAGCTTCACATTGTTCCTTGGCAAAGTTATGCCACTTCTGAAGATAAATTTAGAAACAGTCTAATGGAAAATAAACAAACAATTATCATTTTACTTACTTTGCAATAAGGTCACTGAGAGAAAAACTAAATAGATTCAATCATTTCAGTAAGAATAATTTCAGAAAAAACTGTTAGAAATCACAAATATAAATTAAAAAATAGTAAAGTATAACTCCTCTATGATGAAGTCGATCCTGTTTAGTGAACCATCCTTATCATTAGAGTCCTGAGAAATGAAGTACATTGCATTATTGATTATTTTTTAACAAGGCTCATAAACTACAGTGTATATAAACCTTGTTGTATAGTACATAAAGTATGTAATGTAATATTGTAGGGTCACATCTGTGCATTCGTATGTTTGTATTTGTTTATGCGCAGAAGAGTCTAAAATTCGTATCAACGCATAGCATACCTGAAAGTTAATGTATCTTGGTTGTGTGTATGGAGTCATAACAGTAACACTCTAAATCATATTTAAGACAATTGAAGAACGTAAAATTATAAAATATTTAATTATTGGTTATTATAAAAAACAGCAATGGACCAGTTCAAGTTATTCACACTGCTTATCACTTATTTTCTGTTTATCTGCCTTGCCTTGATGACATTATTGTCACAAATCACTCGATTTATGACAATAGCTCAAAAAGCTGTTGCTACACAAAATATTAAGCAGCAACGGCTTTAGAACTAAAGTGAACTACATAATTATTCTAATAGTGACAATTGAGTGATTTGTGACCGTGATGTAAGCAAGGCAACAGATTTAAAGAGAAAAATACGTATTTAACTGTTTAAATAACTGAGTAAATCTGTAACTGTTTGATATTATATCAATTAATAAACTGCAGTTTTTACAATTTTACTTTCGTCAATTGTCTCAAATATGATATCTTATATGACGTCACGCACACAACTATCGTCGATTGTCCTTACCTATATTTCAATCCTACTTACCGCTATCAAACCCAGATGGCAGTCTAACACCTTTAGAAACAGAAAATAGCGGGAGAGATGTATCTAATTGGACTATAATATCTTTGGCTCTACTATAGTAATCCAATTAGTTATTTTTAAACTGTGTGAATCTGTTAAACATTGTCTGATTTTTTTTAAGTTCACCCTGCAAGTAAATAGCATACTTATACATAAAGTATTAATTTCAATAACGTTATATTCATATTTTAGTACGGATGGAATACCTTAAGAATGTTTAAGTAGAATATTTCCATTCTGGTAAAATTTGGATAATATAGGAATATTCCCGTTTCTTCATCATTTCCCAGACACTCTAACCAGGTTACGGGACATCAGTCGTCATACCCCTCACTCAATGACATTGCAATGGGCTTTTAGGACTAAGATATGGACTTATTAGACCTCCACCTTCACACAACCTTCTGATACACTCACGCAATGTTATTCCAACCAGTGAGCTTTACCATCACTTGCATCACTGACTGTACTCTCTGACCATTGAACCGTATTCTCTCATTGAATTTATGATCTCAAATGGAACTGAGAGGAAAGATGAGCTTTGACGATTATATTTCAGCCTATGCAGTTTGTCTATTGTATTTCAGCCTATGCAGTTTGTCTATTGTATTTCAGCCTATGCAGTTTGTCTATTGTATTTCAGCCTATGCAGTTTGTCTATTGTATTTCAGCCTATGCAGTTTGTCTATTGTATTTCAGCCTATGCAGTTTGTCTATTGTATTTCAGCCTATGCAGTTTGTCTATTGTATTTCAGCCTATGCAGTTTGTCTATTGTATTTCAGCCTATGCAGTTTGTCTATTGTATTTCAGCCTATGCAGTTTGTCTATTGTATTTCAGCCTATGCAGTTTGTCTATTGTATTTCAGCCTATGCAGTTTGTCTATTGTATTTCAGCCTATGCAGTTTGTCTTTTGTATTTCAGGTTATTACAAACTAGGTGCATTTCTTCTTTCATCAAATGAGGCATCAATTAATCTTCTAACAACCCGAACAATTCTCTCCAAAATACGAGCAATTCAGTCCAAACAAATTGTTTCGAACAAACCGACTAATTCTCCAATATAGACCTATCTGTAAGGATTCATTGGCGGTATTCATTTCCATTTACTGATTTATTTGAGTTGTTATTGCCATGAAATGCATCCTGGCTACAGTTTCTCATGTGATTCGTCTGAGAAATTCTACGCCATTTGTCTGTCTTTGTGTTTATTCGAACCTTCAAAACTTCCATTGAAATTTTGATTATACTCTTATTTGAACCATCAGTTAACATTTTCAGTAAGGAGTAATTTTGTGTTTGTTATTCTACAAGAACATATTTGTCACATTTTCATATTAATATTTTCGGACTTATTTATTAATGGTAATACACGAGAAAGAGCTACTTTATTAATAATTCTGATTGCATGATAACATTATAGAGAGTCCGAGAATAGTCTGAGAGTGAGAGTCTTTATTGCCAGAGTATTATTGGGTAGAATCTCATCAGGGATATGAGGACTGGCTGCTGGACAATGCCAAATGACATGATGAATCGGTAGCAATCTTATTGCCACAATGGCACAACTTAATTGAATGGCATACAAAGTGGTTGTAGAACTTCTTATTAGTAAATATTATTACTAAAGTCATTGAATTATGGCGTATATTGAGATTTGACATGCTATACAATGTGGTTGTAGAAAAAGTAGAAAAACCCTATAGCTTCTGCTTAGGAAATGTCATGGTTAAAATCATTTAATTATGATATATATTACATAATATATACAGATGGCGTATGGTACTAACTATAAGAAATTTTGAAACGCGGTAATATAAATCACTATTTATTATTCATAAATCGGGCAATATTGAACATAAATAGTACGATTACTGTGTAGCCAGCACAAAATTATTTCAATAAAATAGGCACTATGGACCAAGGGTGAGTGAGAATATTTGAACTTAGAAATATGCTGTAATGAAGTGTTATTCTTAAAATATTATATATGAATTGTTAAATATAAATAGTTCCTATTTAAAAGTACGGAGAACTCCGTACCTTTACTTTTCCGAATGTTGTTGAAATTATTATGCATTTTTTTCTCTTTTTTTTTGTACTATTTACCTTTGACTATTGAATCTAATAACTTTTATAATAATCACTATTCAATAAAGACTATTATTTATAATTGAGAAATACACAGAAAAGGAGTAATATATTCATTGTAAATTATCGGTTGACAGACGTTTCGCCGACAAGACGTTTCGTCGACAAATTTTCGTAAATGGGATATTAACACACTCTAATGTTAGAAAACATGTACTTTAACAGAATAATGTATCAAACTATCATAAATTAAAGAATAGAATTATGGTAAGAAAGAAAACTATTAAATAAATTTCAATAGTTTTTCTAATTTAATACTAAACCAAAACTACTCAATAATAGCAAATTATATTAAAGAAATTTAATATTTTTAGGTCAAGTTACGTTTGTTATTTTTAAATTTTTTAAAATAATTTACGTTTCATAATGATAAGATTTATATTGTCAGTTTTGTCATTGACAAGCCATTATCAGTAATTAAATTTTTTTTTTTTTTTTTTTTTTTTAAATGCCCCTTGCCAGAAGAAGCAAACCTTCTTTAAATAATGAAAAAAAAAGCAATTATCCTTATTAAGACAATGAACATTAAAAAATGAAAGATAAGCTTCTCTGCTCTACAACCATGGCTCCGACCATCGCCAATGGTAGTGGCCTCCAACCGACTGTGAGGTGCCTATAGCAGGTCACAGGGCAACATCCAATGCCCACTGTATTTATTCATACCAAAAATTAAGTAATTTATTTTTATATTGTGTTCAGTTTCATTAACAATTATTAACTATGCTATGTATATTATAGATTGCATGTAGGTACGGATATATATGTAAATGTATTTCGTACATTTATATACGTAAGTTATATAAATATCATAAAATTTTCATTTAATAATAAACTGAGATTGTTATCCTTCATTAGCATTTCTTTGAAATCGGCTTAGCGGACACTTTTCCCGGTACATATGCTGTCCGTTGTACGAGCTTCACCTGTATGATATTAGTGTATTTTTATTTTGTATGGAAATACATTCTTCCATTAGGAACAAAATTGCATTGAGTTAAGACCAGATGGACGTCAATAAAATTATATTGATAAATTATTATATTTGAAGGGTGACAATTATTATTGCAATGAGGTGTATATAAAGATATAAAGATAATTAGAATACATCTTTCTATACGAAATGAGTGTAAATTGTTTCCCAGAATTAAATACCTCCCCACTAATTCAACAATAAGGTATATCTTGACCGATTTTTCCAATTTATTAAAGGCTTCTTCACGCATCACCGTGATCCATCCGAGACGTAACCGGTCAGTGATTTTTATCACTGAGGAGAGCCGGTACTGTGTGAATAGGTCCGTTGAAATTAAAGTAACGATATATTTTTTTTACTGTCACCGAATCACTGAGAGGAGAGTGATGGAGACGGACCCGTGACGTGCCGGACGGAAAGCGGAGATGTGTGAAGCAGCCTTTAACCTGTGAAATAAGTTATTAGTCACCTTCTGTACTCATGATATATCATATATTAATTTTTTCGTACTCATTATTGAAATATTGAGCATTTTCTGTAAACTGGATAAAGAATTTTAGTCAAAATTTCTGGAAAGAAATAAAAAGTTATTTTTGAGAAAAGGACTTATTTGATTATAATACTTAATTCTTAATCTAATTCTTATCACAATTTTTTAATTTTCAGTTCTTTTTGTTGAATTATGAAGTCACACGAAGAGTTCAAAGTTTTCTGATTTATTCAATTCTTGGACACCTCTGTCCGAAAATTCTTCATTTTGAATGATGGAGAGTGAAAGTCCGTGGATATTTTACATTGTAACTTTAATTAATGAAATTTAACAAGAAATTATACCTAAACATTAACAAAGAAAAGCGTATTTATATTTTTGTAATACAATATTTAAATATCAATTATTTATATTGATTCTAGTTCAATATTGCCACAGTTCATTGTTTCTTATTTTTTATTAATAAAATATTATATATTATTAAAAAAAGTTTAATAAGATAAGCGACACCTATTTTATTTTATCTTATTTATCTTACATTAGGTATAGCTTGATATTAAAATTCTACTCTCCATTTTCCTACTAATCCCTCACTGCAGTTGTCAGGCACGCTGCAGCTTTTTTACATCAGTTGAATGCATTCTATTTTATTAATTTATGTAATCTATTATATTTATTAATCTATGTTATATTTATATATAAATTCCGAAAAAAAAAAAAATTATGTTAGCAAATCTGAATGCTATCATCTCTTCTCAGTTTATTTAATTTTCTCGTTTCTTCTTTATTATTTTGCTGTTAACTACTTTCCTCTATCTTGTACATTGCAAGTAGTTGCTCCAAAATCTTTTCACGAACATTTTGTTTCACAATTTTGCATAATCTTAAAAAGGAATCGCAGTATATCCCTCTGGGTATTTGGAGCTATAATATTCTGCATCCTTCATTCAAACAGTATGAACTAATTACCATGTCCATCATCGGACTCTTTTTTATCCAAATGTTTGACTGCAGTACTTCCCCATTGTCTGATACCAAGCTTTACCTCCAGCTCATTAGACCGTCAATTTGCACCACAAAAATCGAGACTAAGTAGAGTATGACAAACATGGACACACTGTGACATTTCTATCAGAGTATGACAGACATGGACACACTGTGACATTTCTATCAGAGTATGACAAACATGGACACACTGTGACATTTCTATCAGAGTATGACAGACATGGACACACTGTGACATTTCTATCAGAGTATGACAAACATGGACACACTGTGACATTTCTATCAGAGTATGACAAACATGGACACACTGTGACATTTCTATCAGAGTATGACAAACATGGACACACTGTGACATTTCTATCAGAGTATGACAAACATGGACACACTGTGACATTTCTATCAGAGTATGACAAACATGGACACACTGTGACATTTCTATCAGAGTATGACAAACATGGACACACTGTGACATTTCTACAGAGTATGACAAACATGGACACTCTGTGACATTTCTACAGAGTATGACAAACATGGACACACTGTGACATTTCTATCAGAGTATGACAAACATGGACACACTGTGACATTTCTATCAGAGTATGACAAACATGGACACACTGTGACATTTCTACAGAGTATGACAAACATGGACACACTGTGACATTTCAAACAGAGTATGACAAACATGGACACACTGTGACATTTCTATCAGAGTATTGGTGCTTCAGTCATTGGACAGGCTGAGTAGTTGTATGGTTTGATGGGAGGCTAAAGGGATTTGGATAGAATAACATCACAGTACTTGAAAATTGGTGATAGATCAATCTGAAATTTGAAAAGATCATAAAATGGTTCATGAACAATATCAATGCCTACTTTCCGAGTACTGAGTGTCTGAGTAATGGGATTTTACTCTATTTATCGGCTGGGAGGTATGGTTGTCAAATTAGAGAGTTTAGTTATTTCTTATACAATTGTTATCCTCCTTTTCCTCAGTTGAAAAAGTGTTCTGTGGTAAAAAAAATATTGTAAATCATTTATATTTACTTCTAAAATTAAGTATTATAACTTACAAAATTATTAAGCCTTATAATAATTTTCTAAACATATCTATGCTCTGAATATACATTAATATGTATCGTACAAACAGAAAAAAACAGTATGGATTTATAAAAAAAGTTCCGAGTAAAATCTATAAATTGTTTACTAAGTTTTGGTTTAGTCCATAGTATATAAATAGATGCCATAGATGCCCCTATGTGATTTTCCCTCTCTGCTCTACTCATCATTGTATCTTCCCTTTTTCATTTAGACTTCAGAGAGACATACCTGCCTCGAAATGAAGTAATTAGGCAAATTAGGGGCAGATAAAGCAGTTCTGATGTACGGCGTAATTAGTGCACCATGGAGATTTGTCAAATTTTCCCCAATTTTGGTCACTATTTATGTTGTAACCCAGTTGTAAAAAAACAATAGGAAGGTTAATTTAAGGACAAATAGGTAAGAAACTCTATCTAGCCATTGTAATTATAGCGTTGATCCTTTAGTTCATAAGAATTTGAGTTTGAGTAAGCGAAGTTATAATGGCGAGTTAAGGTTCTTAGTATAGTACATAGATCATTTACTCGATATGATTGGGAAAGGTTCTCAAAAAAGATAGATAGATCCTTCATGCAACAAAGAATTAAGAAAAAATCCATAACGTATCATTCAAAAATATCACCAACTCGTCCATTTTGTGGTGATGTTTCTATCAAGAAAAAGATCTATCAAACTGACGATCCAGAATGGAAGCTATATTTGGATCACTGAAGATTAAGAGTGATCCTTCTCTAATCTTCTAAGGCCCCACCATAACCTTTTCTCCTTTACTTCTGGGTACTTCAATAAAATTCTCAACTATCAAATCAATTTTGTTCAGAAAACTAAAGCTTGTGAAAGGCTCAAGTTTTATTTTTCTTCAAAACCCAATCAATACGTCACTGGGCAAAGAGGGAGATGCCGACTAGTGAATTTTCCAGTTCATTCAAATTCTAAAGGTTTGTGCGTTGGTATTGTTTTTGTTTAGAAAAGTGAGACGAAGATCCATTCAGAGGAAGAAAAAAATGACTTCTTTTATTGGGTCTCAGAGTGATGAATGGAAGCGATAAATTGCAGTGAATTTGGAGGTCAGGAATATGAATAATGGCATTTATTTGGATTTATAATAGCCCTCGATGGTACTCCAATGTCCATTATTTATATTAAATGAAATTCCGATATATTTCACTTCAACAGTTATATTTTCTTATAATATTCGATCTCTGAACATTCCAGTGTTGTTCCATTTTCACATAGAATTCTTTTACATAAGTACAGTGTTCTGTACATTGAATTTTGTGAAAATCTTATTTCATTTCATATTGTCTCTTTATGTAGAATTTCAAATGTTTATTCTTTCACTCAAAATTTAATTTACAGCCAATATAGAAAATTAATATATATTCATATTCTTTCTCCTGTAACAAACATTCAATTTACAACTTGTAAATATTTCAGTCATAGTGATTGAATCCTATCATTCCGAATTAGGTTTCTCAATGAAAATGCAAACGGTGAGTGTCATCCGTGGTGGAAGAGTTAAATCATCAATTATTTTCAATCAAACAAAAATTAAAAGTATTCTATTTATTATTTATGGAACTCCAGTAGACTTTTCTCGATGTCTCGTACTTGAGAAGCGCAAATCATTCTTTTTCACAGAGCATTCCTTCTCGCTTGGTCTCCCAATTAGGTAAAAGCTGAGCGAGAGAGCCATGGCCAAAGCACTCACTCTTCTTGTGATCAAATTAGCATAATTGAAGTACATTAGAGTAAAGGATCTATACAATATAATGAGAATTTAGCCATATAAGTTAAAAAATCTAAATACCACTTAAGGACCGTACACACGTAGGTTTTTTTAAGTCTTTCCTGCAGACTTTTTGTTAAGCTCCTCCTACATTTTCAACAATATTTTTGAATCATTTAAGAAAAAACAATATAATTATCATTCATTTTAGTTTGTATCCATGATACCTGCAGGTATCATGGATACCTGCAGGTTCTTTACTTACGCTTAATGACGTTTAATCAAGCTGACTTTTACGTAACTTTGGGTTAAATTATTTACCTAATTTTCTCTTAAAGTATGCATGTGTTAGCTACAACCCAAGCAAGCACCAACTCCTCTGACTTTATTAGCATAATTCCTGGTTATTAGATCAGAGCCACACAAATTGGTAGTCTTTGAGATGCTAATGCACACAGGGATGTGAGACAGCAAAAAACACAAACTAATTTCACAGCTGAACATGAAGGAATATTGTGGTGGGATGACGAAAGATTAGAATTGGTTCCCACATAATATTTTATATTTCCAGCGCATATTTAGTGCCATGGTCAGAAAAGAATATTTCAGTTAATCTTTAAATCCGAATTAAATTCCAAATCAATCATATTTTCAAATCTATTTTCCAGATTAATTTTACAAATTTAGCTCCAATTGTAATAATATGTAAATCGCAGTGCTATAGATAATGGAAAAATTCATACAATAGTTTTATTTCTCAATAGATAAGACGTAGTAGTTTTATGTTGCAAAATTTCTGAAAGACACGACACATACTCTTATCATTTTAATCGTCTTCCACAATCAGCATTATTACCATCCGTAGCCGTAACCTACGATTATAAAGTACTAAAAGTGAATTAGGAACTACGTTTGCACCATAACTATTAAGCATTACACTTTCTAAGAAATTGCGTGTTTTGATTATTAAACTAAAATATTGGCCAATGTTATTGTTTTGTACACACAATGAAGTAGTTTTTATTGAGCAGGAACGCCATCATAGAGCATATAATTGAATAAAACGATTCAATACTGTTTATTTGTCACACTGTGTAACCTTTTCGGGTTCTATGATTTTAAAAGCATACTGTCACAGCTCTAGTCTTATCATATGAAGTTACAAGGGACTTTCAGAGAGGAGAAAAATAGAAAATATCCAAGTATATATAATCTGCAATGGTTCCAGAGAAACATTCTAATATAAAAATTTGGCTATCACGCAAATAACGAATATAAACTGCATAATGCCACTTAGTCTATGTAGAAGATACATATACGAATGAAAAATTCTTACAGCAAACAAAACTAGTGACTCAATGTATAGCTAATTGGCTAAAATAACTATACTCTTGAAAGCGGATTAGTTTCCAACCTGAAACTAATTGCAGGTTTGAATTATTTTATCAACATATAGACTCTTTAACAAAAAAGATGCTGGTTATCTCTATTAATTAAGCATCTCTAACACACATACCCATCATTAATGATCGAAAACACTAATCAGATACCAGTGAAAATTTCTGCTAGAATTAAACAACCCGATGCAGGTTAACCAAAATAATTATACATAACCATAAAATGCATAGAAATGAAAGAACGGTGAGTAGCATCATTGTTAATAAGAGTAACCACTTGATGCATGGTGGTGATAATTCGGATCTATTATTGATAACGTTTAAAATTTCAAGTATTAATTTGCTATCAGCTACTGTTCATGAAATACATTATTTCTCTTAATACTAAGCTATCATAATCTTTATCAGAGACTATTCTTAACTGAAATGGGTTTAGTTTCGATCACAAGAATTTTTTTTAACTCGTCCTTTTCATAATTGGTATCCATGAGGTCGACAGACGTTTCTCTTGACGAATATTCGTAAAAAAGGATATTAACACGCTCTAATATATGTGTCTTGTGTATTGGTGGGCGTGCTCCACCCCAAAATCCCTCTGTCATGTCATTAAACAATCATGAATTGTGCAGTACAGCAAACTAGCGGATACAACAAACTACACAACTGCCATTTATGTTGTTTCAAAACAATTTTCATTTATATATGTCTATATTCTTTTACACATTAAATAATAATCATAATTTATGAATATATCCCCCTTATGAAAATTCACCTACGAAATGTCCGTCACGAAAATGTCTTCCCGCAAAAAGCACACCATGTGAAATAAAATGCAAAAATACATACTAAATATAATTTCACTATATACATTTTTTATTATAATTTTAAATGTGTACCTGTCCGATAACTCAGAACTTACCTTAACTGAAATGGAGAGCTGTTATTAATAAAAATAGAAATCTTGAACGAAACACTTTCCAGTAGGTGCGTGAAAGCTGTGAAGGTACAATTACTCGCCCAATTTAGGGTGATTGGTTGGACACTAGGTACGAGAAACTGAAAACTAAAGACTTCATTTCGTGCGATTATATGTGAGAAAATAACTATGAGAGTGTTCGTAATTGATCAATTGGATTTCATGTCAGAAATAAGCAGAAATGACTGAAAGACACTAAATAAACATAAAAAAGAGTTATGGTTGTGACAATGGAAGAGTTATTCTCATGTTTTTTTTTTCAACTCTGTGTCACTGTACCCAATTTCCTTGTAATTATATACAAAAAATAATTGAGATAAAATACAAATATCGCTCGTGTTTAATTTGAAATAATTTTGTATTTGATTATAGAAAAATAAGTGCAATAACTCAATCAAAATTTACAATTTATGTCATATTTCAATGAATTTAACCAGAATGTTTAATTTACAAGTTAAGTTTTTTCCTACTCTTTCTACAGCCACGTTGTACAGCATGTCAAATCTCAATATACGCCGTATTTCAATGACTTTAGTATGAATATTTACTAATAAGAAGTTCAGTTTTTTCTACTCTTTTCTACAACCACTTTGTATGCTATTCAATTAAGTTGTGCCATTGTGGCAATAAGATTGCTACCGATTCATCATGTCATTTGGCATTGTCCAGCAGCCAGTCCTCATATCCCTGATGAGATTCTACCCAATAATACTCTGGCAATAAAGACTCTCACTCTCAGACTATTCTCGGACTCTCTATAATGTTATCATGCAATCAGAATTATTAATGAAGTAGCTCTTTCTCATGTATTACCATTAGTAAATAAGTTCGAAAATATTAAGATACGAAATGAGACAAATATGTTCTTGTAGCATAACAAACACAAAATTACTCCTTACTGAAAATGTTAACTGATGGTTCAAATAAAAGTATAATCAAAATTTCATTGGAAGTTATTGAAGGTTCGAATAAACACAAAGACAGACAAATGGCGTAGAATTTCTCAGACGAATCACATGACAAACTGAAGCCAGGATGCATTTCATGGCAATAACAACTCAAATAAATCAGTAAATGGAAATGAATACCGCCAATGAATCCTTACAGATAGGTCTATATTGGAGAATTAGTCGCTTTGTTTGAAACAATTTGTTTGGACTGAATTGCTCATATTTTGGAGAGAATTGTTCGGGTTGTTAGAAGATTAATTGATGCCTCATTTGATGAAAGAAGGAATGTAATAACCTGAAATATAATAGACAAACTGCATAGGCTGAAATACAATAGACAAACTGCATAGGCTGAAGTACAATAGACAAACTGCATAGGCTGAAATACAATAGACAAACTGTGTAAGCTGAAATACAATAGACAAACTGTGTAGGCTGAAATACAATAGACAAACTGTGTAGGCTGAAATACAATAGACAAACTGCATAGGCTGAAATACAATAGACAAACTGTGTAGGCTGAAATACAATAGACAAACTGCATAGGCTGAAATACAATAGACAAACTGCATAGGCTGAAATACAATAGACAAACTGCATAGGCTGAAATACAATAGACAAACTGCATAGGCTGAAGTACAATAGACAAACTGCATAGGCTGAAATACAATAGACAAACTGCATTGGCTGAAGTACAATAGACAAACTGCATAGGCTGAAATACAATAGACAAACTGCATAGGCTGAAATACAATAGACAAACTGCATAGGCTGAAATACAATGGACAAACTGCATAGGCTGAAATACAACAGACAAACTGCATAGGCTGAAATACAATAGACAAACTGCATAGGCTGAAATACAATAGACAAACTGCATAGGCTGAAATACAATGGACAAACCGCATAGGCTGAAATACAATAGACAAACTGCATAGGCTGATATACAATAGACAAACTGCATAGGCTGAAATACAATGGACAAACTGCATAGGCTGAAATACAATAGACAAACTGCATAGGCTGAAATACAATGGACAAACTGCATAGGCTGAAATACAATAGACAAACTGCATAGGCTGAAATACAAGGGACAAAATGCATAGGCTGAAATACAATAGACAAACTGCATAGGCTGAAATACAATGGACAAACTGCATAAGCTGAAATACAACAGACAAACTGCATAGGCTGAAATACAATAGACAAACTGCATAGGCTGAAATACAATAGACAAACTGCATAGGCTGAAATACAATAGACAAACTGCATAGGCTGAAATACAATGGACAAACTGCATAGGCTGAAATACAATAGACAAACTGCATAGGCTGAAACACAATGGACAAACTGCATAGGCTGAAATACAATAGACAAACTGCATAGGCTGAAATATAATCGACAAACTGCATAGGCTGAAATAAAATAGACAAACTGCATAGGCTGAAATACAATGGACAAACTGCATAGGCTGAAATACAACAGACAAACTGCATAGGCTGAAATACAATAGACAAACTGCATAGGCTGAAATACAATAGACAAACTGCATAGGCTGAAATACAATAGAAAAACTGCATAGGCTGAAATACAATAGACAAACTGCATAGGCTGAAATACAATTGACAAACTGCATAGGCTGAAATACAATGGACAAACTGCATAGGCTGAAATACAATGGACAAACTGCATAGGCTGAAATACAATGGACAAACTGCATAGGCTGAAATACAATAGACAAACTGCATAGGCTGAAATACAATAGACAAACTGCATAGGCTGAAATACAATGGACAAACTGCATAGGCTGAAATACAATCGACAAACTGCATAGGCTGAAATACAATAGACAAACTGCATAGGCTGAAATACAATGGACAAACTGCATAGGCTGAAATACAACAGACAAACTGCATAGGCTGAAATACAATAGACAAACTGCATAGGCTGAAATACAATAGACAAACTGCATAGGCTGAAATACAATCGACAAACAGCATAGGCTGAAATACAATAGACAAACTGCATAGGCTGAAATACAATAGACAAACTACATAGGCTGAAATACAATCGACAAACTGCATAGGCTGAAATACAATAGACAAACTGCATAGGCTAAAATATAATAGACAAACTGCATAGGCTGAAATACAATAGACAAACTGCATAGGCTGAAATATAATAGACAAACTGCATAGGCTGAAATACAATAGACAAACTGCATAGGCTGAAATATAATAGACAAACTGCATAGGCTGAAATATAATAGACAAACTGCATAGGCTGAAATACAATAGACAAACTGCATAGGCTGAAATACAATAGACAAACTGCATAGGCTGAAATACAATGGACAAACTGCATAGGCTGAAATATAATCGACAAACTGCATAGGCTGAAATACAATAGACAAACTGCATAGGCTGAAATACAATGGACAAACTGCATAGGCTAAAATATAATAGACAAACTGAATAGGCTGAAATACAATAGACCAGGGGTGGGCACACGTTGTGTTTTTCAGTGCCGAAAGATGGAATCTCAGTGCCAATTTTCTTATCGTTTTCTAAATTGCTGGGGATACTGAGTAATTATATGATGAGGTGGTATATTCAATTGAAGTACGAACATGTACAACGGTACATATTTTGAGCATAAATATTGGTAGTAGATATATCATTTTCATTAAAAAGAATTAATATATGATATATAAAAAAAAATTCTTCATGTGAAAATATCACAATAAAAACGAAAACAAGCTATCTTGCATAAGTAATAATAAGAAACTCATAAATTCACAGGATAAATTATTACTTACCTAACTTATTAAAAATTGGAATTAAAAATGATTGCATAAATATTTACCACAGTGTTTGAAGATAAGCGTATGAAAGATGTAAATTTAACTGATCTCGATAAAAAGAGACAGAGGTAAATAAATTAAACACCGGCATTATTGTAACAATAAACAAAAATATTCTTATTAAGGAATAAAATTTACTATCAAAGTATCAAGGTCATTCATTACAAATATACTGTTCTTCAATAAGTTGACCATGCACTTCTATATTATCCTATTAATTTATAGAGCAGTCAGGGCTAAAAATTTTTAATTTTCTTTGGAAGAAAATAAAGCACCATTTCCCGGGTGGGCAGTGGTGCCGTTTTGAGTGCCAAAATAGCACCGATTGCTGCATTTGCCCACCCCTGCAATAGACAAACTGCATAGGCTAAAATATAATAGACAAACTGCATAGGCTGAAATACAATAGACAAACTGCATAGGCTGAAATATAATAGACAAACTGCATAGGCTGAAATACAATAGACAAACTGCATAGGCTGAAATATAATAGACAAACTGCATAGGCTGAAATACAATAGACAAACTGCATAGGCTGAAATACAATCGACAAACTGCATAGGCTGAAATACAATAGACAAACTGCATAGGCTGAAATACAATAGACAAACTGCATAGGCTAAAATATAATAGACAAACTGCATAGGCTGAAATACAATAGACAAACTGCATAGGCTGAAATATAATAGACAAACTGCATAGGCTGAAATACAATAGACAAACTGCATAGGCTGAAATACAATAGACAAACTGCATAGGCTAAAATATAATATACAAACTGCATAGGCTGAAATACAATAGACAAACTGCATAGGCTGAAATATAATAGACAAACTGCATAGGCTGAAATACAATCGACAAACTGCATAGGCTGAAATACAATAGACAAACTGCATAGGCTGAAATACAATAGACAAACTGCATAGGCTAAAATATAATAGACAAACTGCATAGGCTGAAATACAATAGACAAACTGCATAGGCTGAAATACAATAGACAAACTGTATAGGCTGAAATACAATGGACAAACTGCATAGGCTGAAATACAATCGACAAACTGCATAGGCTGAAATACAATAGACAAACTGCATAGGCTAAAATATAATAGACAAACTGCATAGGCTGAAATACAATAGACAAACTGCATAGGCATAAATATAATAGACAAACTGCATAGGCTGAAATACAATACACAAACTGCATAGGCTGAAATATAATAGACAAACTGCATAGGCTGAAATATAATAGACAAACTGCATAGGCTGAAATACAATAGACAAACTGCATAGGCTGAAATACAATAGACATACTGCATAGGCTGAAATACAATAGACAAACTGCATAGGCTGAAATACAACAGACAAACTGCATAGGCTGAAATACAATAAACACACTGCATAGGCTGAAAAGCAATAGACAAACTGCATAGGCTGAAATACAATAGACAAACTGCATAGGCTGAAATACAATAAACAAACTGCATAGGCTGAAATACAATAGACAAACTGTATAGGCTGAAATACAATGGACAAACTGCATAGGCTGAAATACAATCGACAAACTGCATAGGCTGAAATACAATAGACAAACTGCATAGGCTAAAATTTAATAGACAAACTGCATAGGCTGAAATACAATAGACAAACTGCATAGGCTGAAATATAATAGACAAACTGCATAGGCTGAAATACAATAGACAAACTGCATAGGCTGAAATATAATAGACAAACTGCATAGGCTGAAATATAATAGACAAACTGCATAGGCTGAAATACAATAGACAAACTGCATAGGCTGAAATACAATAGACATACTGCATAGGCTGAAATACAATAGACAAACTGCATAGGCTGAAATACAACAGACAAGCTGCATAGGCTGAAATACAATAAACACACTGCATAGGCTGAAAAGCAATAGACAAACTGCATAGGCTGAAATACAATAGACAAACTGCATAGACTGAAATACAATAGACAAACTGCATAGGCTGAAATACAATAGACAAACTGCATAGGCTGAAATACAATAAACAAACTGCATAGGCTGAAATATAATAGACAAACTGCATAGGCTGAAATACAATAGACAAACTGCATAGGCTGAAATATAATAGACAAACTGCATAGGCTGAAATACAATAGACAAACTGCATAGGCTGAAATACAATCGACAAACTGCATAGGCTGAAATACAATAGACAAACTGCATAGGCTGAAATACAATAGACAAACTGCATAGGCTAAAATATAATAGACAAACTGCATAGGCTGAAATACAATAGATAAACTGCATAGGCTGAAATATAATAGACAAACTGCATAGGCTGAAATACAATAGACAAACTGCATAGGCTGAAATACAATAGACAAACTGCATAGGCTAAAATATAATATACAAACTGCATAGGCTGAAATACAATAGACAAACTGCATAGGCTGAAATATAATAGACAAACTGCATAGGCTGAAATACAATCGACAAACTGCATAGGCTGAAATACAATAGACAAACTGCATAGGCTGAAATACAATAGACAAACTGCATAGGCTAAAATATAATAGACAAACTGCATAGGCTGAAATACAATAGACAAACTGCATAGGCTGAAATACAATAGACAAACTGTATAGGCTGAAATACAATGGACAAACTGCATAGGCTGAAATACAATCGACAAACTGCATAGGCTGAAATACAATAGACAAACTGCATAGGCTAAAATATAATAGACAAACTGCATAGGCTGAAATACAATAGACAAACTGCATAGGCTGAAATATAATAGACAAACTGCATAGGCTGAAATACAATAGACAAACTGCATAGGCTGAAATATAATAGACAAACTGCATAGGCTGAAATATAATAGACAAACTGCATAGGCTGAAATACAATAGACAAACTGCATAGGCTGAAATACAATAGACATACTGCATAGGCTGAAATACAATAGACAAACTGCATAGGCTGAAATACAACAGACAAACTGCATAGGCTGAAATACAATAAACACACTGCATAGGCTGAAAAGCAATAGACAAACTGCATAGGCTGAAATACAATAGACAAACTGCATAGGCTGAAATACAATAGACAAACTGCATAGGCTGAAATACAATAGACAAACTGTATAGGCTGAAATACAATGGACAAACTGCATAGGCTGAAATACAATCGACAAACTGCATAGGCTGAAATACAATAGACAAACTGCATAGGCTAAAATTTAATAGACAAACTGCATAGGCTGAAATACAATAGACAAACTGCATAGGCTGAAATATAATAGACAAACTGCATAGGCTGAAATACAATAGACAAACTGCATAGGCTGAAATATAATAGACAAACTGCATAGGCTGAAATATAATAGACAAACTGCATAGGCTGAAATACAATAGACAAACTGCATAGGCTGAAATACAATAGACATACTGCATAGGCTGAAATACAATAGACAAACTGCATAGGCTGAAATACAACAGACAAACTGCATAGGCTGAAATACAATAAACACACTGCATAGGCTGAAAAGCAATAGACAAACTGCATAGGCTGAAATATAATAGACAAACTGCATAGGCTGAAATATAATAGACAAACTGCATAGGCTGAAATACAATAGACAAACTGCATAGGCTGAAATACAATAGACATACTGCATAGGCTGAAATACAATAGACAAACTGCATAGGCTGAAATACAACAGACAAATTGCATAGGCTGAAATACAATAAACACACTGCATAGGCTGAAAAGCAATAGACAAACTGCATAGGCTGAAATACAATAGACAAACTGCATAGACTGAAATACAATAGACAAACTGCATAGGCTGAAATACAATAGACAAACTGCATAGGCTGAAATACAATAAACAAACTGCATAGGCTGAAATACAATAGACAGACTGCATAGGCTGAAATACAATAGACAAACTGCATTGACTGAAATACAATAGACAAACTGCATAGGCTGAAATACAATAGACAAACTGCATAGGCTGAAATACAATAGACAAACTGCATAGGCTGAAATACAATAAACAAACTGCATAGGCTGAAATACAATAGACAAACTGCATAGGCTGAAATACAATAGACAAACTGCATAGGCTGAAATACAATAGACAAACTGCATAGGCTGAAATACAACAGACAAACTGCATAGGCTGAAATACAATAGACAAACTGCATAGGCTGAAATACAACAGACAAACTGCATAGGCTGAAATACAATAGACAAATTGCATAGGCTGAAATACAATAGACAAACTGCATAGGCTGAAATACAACAGACAAACTGCATAGGTTGAAATACAATAGACAAACTGCATAGGCTGAAATACAATAGACAAACTGCATAGGCTGAAATATAATAGACAAACTGCATAGGCTGAAATACAATAGACAAACTGCATAGGCTGAAATACAATAGACATACTGCATAGGCTGAAATACAATAGACAAACTGCATAGGCTGAAATACAACAGACAAACTGCATAGGCTGAAATACAATAAACACACTGCATAGGCTGAAAAGCAATAGACAAACTGCATAGGCTGAAATACAATAAACAGACTGCATAGGCTGAAATACAATAGACAAACTGCATTGACTGAAATACAATAGACAAACTGCATAGGCTGAAATACAATAGACAAACTGCATAGGCTGAAATACAATAGACAAACTGCATAGGCTGAAATACAATAGACAAACTGCATAGGCTGAAATATAATAGACAAACTGCATAGGCTGAAATACAATAGACAAACTGCATAGGCTGAAATACAATAAACAGACTGCATAGGCTGAAATACAATAGACAAACTGCATTGACTGAAATACAATAGACAAACTGCATAGGCTGAAATACAATAGACAAACTGCATAGGCTGAAATACAATAGACAAACTGCATAGGTTGAAATACAATAGACAAACTGCATAGGCTGAAATACAATAGACAAACTGCATAGGCTGAAATATAATAGACAAACTGCATAGGCTGAAATACAATAGACAAACTGCATAGGCTGAAATACAACAGACAAACTGCATAGGTTGAAATACAATAGACAAACTGCATAGGCTGAAATACAATAAACAGACTGCATAGGCTGAAATACAATAGACAAACTGCATTGACTGAAATACAATAGACAAACTGCATAGGCTGAAATACAATAGACAAACTGCATAGGCTGAAATACAATAGACAAACTGCATAGGCTGAAATACAATAGACAAACTGCATAGGCTGAAATATAATAGACAAACTGCATAGGCTGAAATACAATAGACAAACTGCATAGGCTGAAATACAATAAACAGACTGCATAGGCTGAAATACAATAGACAAACTGCATTGACTGAAATACAATAGACAAACTGCATAGGCTGAAATACAATAGACAAACTGCATAGGCTGAAATACAATAGACAAACTGCATAGGTTGAAATACAATAGACAAACTGCATAGGCTGAAATACAATAGACAAACTGCATAGGCTGAAATATAATAGACAAACTGCATAGGCTGAAATACAATAGACAAACTGCATAGGCTGAAATACAACAGACAAACTACATAGGCTGAAATACAATAGACAAACTGCATAGGCTGAAATACAATAGACAAACTGCATAGGCTGAAATACAATAGACAAACTGCATAGGCTGAAATATAATAGACAAACTGCATAGGCTGAAATACAATAGACAAACTGCATAGGCTGAAATACAATAGACAAACTGCATAGGCTGAAATATAATAGACAAACTGCATAGGCTGAAATACAATAGACAAACTGCATAGGCTGAAATATAATAGACAAACTGCATAGGCTGAAATACAATAGACAAACTGCATAGGCTGAAATACAACAGACAAACTACATAGGCTGAAATACAATAGACAAACTGCATAGGCTGAAATACAATAGACAAACTGCATAGGCTGAAATACAATAGACAAACTGCATAGGTTGAAATACAATAGACAAACTGCATAGGCTGAAATACAATAGACAAACTGCATAGGCTGAAATATAATAGACAAACTGCATAGGCTGAAATACAATAGACAAACTGCATAGGCTGAAATACAACAGACAAACTACATAGGCTGAAATACAATAGACAAACTGCATAGGCTGAAATACAATAGACAAACTGCATAGGCTGAAATACAATAGACAAACTGCATAGGCTGAAATATAATAGACAAACTGCATAGGCTGAAATACAATAGACAAACTGCATAGGCTGAAATACAATAGACAAACTGCATAGGCTGAAATACAATAGACAAACTGCATAGGCTGAAATATAATAGACAAACTGCATAGGCTGAAATACAATGGACAAACTGCATAGGCTGAAATACAATAGACAAACTGCATAGGCTGAAATATAATCGCCAAAGCTCATCTTTCCTCCCAGTTCCATTTGAGATCATAAATTCAATGAGAGAATACGGTTCAATGGTCAGAGAGTACAGTCAGTGATGCAAGTGATGGTACAGCTCACTGGTAGGAATAACATTGCGTGAGTGTATCAGAAGGTTGTGTGAAGGTGGAGGTCTAATAAGTCCATATCTTAGTCCTAAAAGCCCATTGCAATGTCATTGAGTGAGGGGTATGACGACTGATGTCCCGTAACCTGGTTAGAGTGTCTGTGAAAAGATGAAGAAACGGGAATATTCCTATATTATCCAAATCTTACCAGAATGGGAATATTCTACTGAAACATTCCTACGATATTCTCCTGTTATCCAAATGAGATTTTTACTCTATGGAAATTGTTATTTTATAGATATGAAACTATGCTATTTACATTCAGGTAAACTCTCTATTTTGTAATTGAAATAGTTTCAACAGAATATTTCACATATTTACGATAGTTAGAAAGCAATTCGAATCTACTATTGATATCTATTTTGATTCACATATGTGTTTTCTGAAATGATTCATATTGAAATGATTGAATCTATTTCATTTTTAGATCAGTGACCTTATTGCAAAGTAAATAAAAAGATGATTGTTTGCTAATATTCCATTAGACTGTTTCTAAATTTATCTTCAGAAGTGGCATAACTTTGCCAAGGAACAATGTGAAGCTGCTTCCATTGGAACAAAACTTTGAACTTTTATTAGTTTCTCAGGACTGAAAATGACTTGCAGATTGTTGCGCTTCGAAATTAGCAACTGGGAATGTGACTGGAATTTGAATAAGAGATTGGAATTAGATTGGAATTATTTGAATTGATGATTAAAGTATACCTGTATAAACTTAACAACATCATATAGGACAACTGGTTGTTTTCTTAGAAAATAATTAATATGCGATACTTCCCTGTTCTCTATACTGTGATGTTGTTACTTCCCTGTTCTGTATACTGTGATGTTGTTACTTTCCTGTTCTCTATACTGTGATGTTGTTACTTCCCTATTCTCTATACTGTGTTGTTATTCTGACAGTAGCAGGTTTCGTAGAAAAATTTAAGGCTTAGACGAATTTTTTCAGGTTTCAAAGAACGGTTGTGGGTTTGGCAGAACAATTTCAGGTTTGATCCAACTCTTGTTAGTTTTAGACGAAGGAAGTGGGTTCAGTCGAATGACGTCATTGGATTAATGTTGTGTTCTGATACTTAAGGTTTGAACGAGAGAAAAGTGAGTTGCCAATTCGTATTATTGAGATGCCAAGTACTGAATTATTAATCCAGATGGTTGTATTGGTATATGTTGCCATATAGGAAGTGTTTTATTCATTGGAAATGTGGTTAACCGTTACTATATCGTGCATTAGACAAATTTTAATAGATTTAGAAGTATAAGAGATTCCTCTCTTCTATAAATGAGAGGAGTGTGATAGACTCCTCTCTTCTATGAATAAGAGGAGTGTGATAGACTCCTCTCTTCTAGAAATGAGAGGAGTGTGAGACTCCTCTCTTCTATAATTGAGAGGAGTGTGATAGACTCCTCTCTTTTAGAAATGAGAGGAGTGTGAGACTTCTCTCTTCTATAAATGAGAGGAGTGTGATAGACTCCTCTTTTCTAGAAATGAGAGGAGTGTGAGACTCATCTCTTCTATAATTGAGAGGAGTGTGATAGACTCCTCTCTTCTATGAATGAGAGGAGTGTATTAGACTCCTCTCTTCTATAAAAGAGATGAGTGTGAGTGACTCCTATCTTTTATAAATGAGAGGAGAGTGAGAGACTCCTCTCTTCTATGAATGAGAGGAGTGTGAGAGACTCCTCTCTTCTAGAAATGAGAAGATTGTGAGTAACTCCTATCTTTTATAAATGAGAGGAGAGTGAGAGACTCCTCTCTTCCATAAATGAGAGGAGTTTGAGAGACCCCTCTCTTTTTTAAATAAAAGGAGTGTGTCTCCTCTCTTATAGAACTCTGAATCCATATTCATTCGCATCTTCTGTTGCAACATAATTGGGTTTGGCAGAATGAAACTTCTTCTTTGCTATTAAAAATTATTTAAGCCTGTGAGTGGAAATTTTTTTTTATTTGTATCATGAACATTTCATAAGGATCCGGTATTGAATACTTTTTGAAATAAAATTTACCATTAAATGTCACATGTCATCGCATTCTCTTAAACGGGTTTAGACGAAAACAATTGCCGCTTCCTGCCAAACCTCTATATTCATATGAGATGACTTCATGCAGTTTTTGAACTCCGATCGGCTTAATTCTTATTTTTTTGTATTCACCAATGTGTAGTCTTGCATATACGATACTTCAAACAAGTGCTCAATCGCTTATTGGAGCTTAATTCAGTTGAGAATCCCTGATTCGGCCAAACCTAATTTTGTTGTAAAAATTGATATCTGATTGAGAAATTAAAAGAATTCCTACGTTGAAAGTGTAAAGCCCATGTACTTGAAACTTTAACAAAACTTGTATCATGGAGTAATCTAGTATAGAAAAATATTTCATGGCATTCCATGGCTTCCCTTTCGAAATATTCACAAAATATCAAAAAGTTCAAATCACTCTTCCAGGTGAAGATAGAAGCCAAGAGAAGGCCTAATAATGTTAGATCACATTTTTTGGAAAAATTGAGATCAATTAAAAAGCTTCTGATATATAATGATATGTAAAGTGTTACCTCATTTTGAATATAAAGAAAAGAGAGCTCTATCTATGTACCATACGTGTTTTTGAGGGCTTTTTATAACGAAGTTCTGAGAGGGAAAAAAGGTTTAGCCGAAAATTCATTTTAGAATTGCTTAAAATGATATAATAGAAGGTGAAGCGTCGCAAATTTCATATAATATTATGTATCTTAACTGATTCTATCAAGTGACACAAACAACACCTCACTAGAATAAGTTTTTAAGGTACTTATCGCTCCATTTATTAAATTCGTCCAGACCCACCATTTTGTCAGAGTCTGATGTTGTTACTTCCCTGTTCTGTATACTGTGATGTTGTTACTTTCCTGTTCTCTATACTGTGATGTTGTTACTTCCCTGTTCTCTATACTGTGATGTTGTTACTCCCCTGTTCTCTATACTCTGATGTTGTTACTTCCCTGTTCTGTATACTGTGATGTTGTTACTTTCCTGTTCTCTATACTGTGATGTTGTTACTTCCCTGTTCTCTATACTGTGATGTTGTTACTTCCCTGTTCTGTATAATGTGATGTTGTTACTTTCCTGTTCTCTATACTGTGATGTTGTTACTTCCCTGTTCTCTATACTGTGATGTTGTTACTTCCCTGTTCTGTATAATGTGATGTTGTTACTTTCCTGTTCTCTATACTGTGATGTTGTTACTTCCCTGTTCTCTATACTGTGATGTTGTTACTCCCCTGTTCTTTATACTCTGATGTTGTTACTTCCCTGTTCTCTATACTATGATGTTGTTACTCCCCTGTTCTCTATACTGTGATGTTGTTACTCCTCTGTTCTCTTTACTGTGATATTGTTACTCCCTGTTCTCTATACTGTGATGTTGTTACTCCCTGTTTTCTATACTGTGATGTTGTTACTCCCCTGTTCTCTATACTGTGATGTTGTTACTCCCCTGTTCTCTATACTGTGATGTTGTTACTCCCCTGTTCGTTCTCTATACTGTGATGTTGTTACTCCCCTGTTCTCTATACTGTGATGTTGTTACTCCCTTTACTGTGGTTTATGTACCCATTACAGCTATTACATTTTTTTCACAATCAGAGATATTTCCAATCTACAAATTGAATTGGAGGATTTCGAACTGGAAAAAAGAAACCTTTTAGTGTTTCTGAAAATTAATAAAATTTGGTATTTGATCCTGTTGAAATTACGAATAATTTATATCTCGTTTTTCTTTTTGAAATAAGGTGGGTTTCAAATACTGAATATGAAAAATTTAAAATTTAAAATAAAGAATATTTATATTTTTCACCATCACTGCCATTTTAATGCTGAATATAGAATTCAATGAAAGAGTTTATATCATTTCTTTAATGTCATTTTAACTTTAGAAGTCACAGTTCCATCACTGTGAGCCATAAATAATTATGATCTTTGAGCTATACTCAAAGATCATTTATAGTCAAGATCATCTGTCAATGACCATTAATAAATCGACGAATATTCAAATTAAGTTTGTCAAACATCTTAATAACAATTCTAGCTTACCGTAGTTCGTTGGAATTTTCTTATATTACTATAAAATGCGATAAATATTTATCGTTGTCTCCCACAAATTATTACAATATGTCAAATATAAATTTTGCAACTGATATATATTGAATTTTATCCATGTTTATGACAGCTATGCCATTTCATTGCTGAATTTACTTTCACTTGTTCAAATGTGTTCGAATTTCACAGTCATCTCATGGCAGGACAATCTCACCCGACAGAGAGTGTCAACAATGCGAACATTTGCACATAAACAGCAGAAAAACACGCTTGGTGCAATAAAATGAATGTTTTAGAGCTTCAATTCACTTTGGTTGAGGAGAAATAAATTTAAAGTGTTTAAGAAGTACCGTAAAATCGACTGTGAAAAAAGGAGTGAGATTTTCTACTTCTATTTAGAAAAAGTTATTATTTGGATGGAGTTACTATTCGGAAAGAGTTATTATTTGGATGGAGTTACTATTTAGAAAGATCTACTATTTGGATGGAGTTACTATTCGGAAAGAGTTATTATTCGGAAAGAGTTATTATTCGGAAAGAATTATTATTCGGAAAGAGTTATTATTCGGAAAGAATTATTATT
Source organism: Caprella mutica (assembly GCA_947561585.1). Taxonomy (NCBI): domain Eukaryota; kingdom Metazoa; phylum Arthropoda; class Malacostraca; order Amphipoda; family Caprellidae; genus Caprella; species Caprella mutica. The sequence continues at coordinate 39,261 of CANNZV010001196.1, read as the reverse complement.
CGGAAAGAGTTATTATTCGGAAAGAGTTATTATTCGGAAAGAATTATTATTCGGAAAGAGTTATTATTCGGAAAGAGTTATTATTCGGAAAGAATTATTATTCGGAAAGAGTTATTATTCGGAAAGAGTTATTATTCGGAAAGAATTATTATTCGGAAAGAGTTATTATTCGGAAAGAGTTATTATTCGTAAAGAGTTATTATTCGGAAAGAGTTATTATTCGGAATGAGTTATTATTCGGAATGAGTTATTATTCGGAAAGAGTTACTCTTCGGAAAGAGTTATTATTCGTAAGGAGTAATTATTCGGAAAGAGTTATTATTTGGAAAGAGTTATTATTCGGAAAGAGTTATTATTCGGAATGAGTTATTATTCGGAAAGAGTTACTCTTCGGAAAGAGTTATTATTCGGAAAGAGTTATTATTCGGAAAGAGTTACTCTTCAGAAAGAGTTATTATTCGGAAAGAGTTATTATTCGGAAAGAGTTCCTGTTCGGAAAAGTTGAATCAAAGAATATTCTTAGTGGATTCAGATTTTGAATCGAATGTGGTTATAACTTCAATTTAGAAGGTATTCTAATACCTTATGACACATTATTATTAAAAATTAATTATTTCAATATTATAACTATTTAAGATTGGTAGGTATTGTAAAAGCTGCGATGAAAACTTGTTTTTAACTTTTAGAAGGTTGTAATACTTAGAAAAACATCAAGTGAAAGACAGTTCACGATAAGGAATACCTAATAAAACGCCTTTTATGAATAATAAGTAATTCGCCTGATTAGCTGATTTTCATACTCTAGCATTGTTAAGAAGTTGACAATGTCATTTGATGATAAAACTATCTAGTAAATTTCAGATTTGCTTTGTAGAACGAAATAACATCTTGAATCGTGGCTAATTGCTTAAATACCTTTTAGAGATATCAACCTTCAACTGTTGGGATTCCATTTACTCAATCTATTTTATAAATACTGTAGTCTGTTCAGTCTTCAATTGGGCGATCCACGCTACGTTAGTGTTACCTAGCGTTAGCTCCAGACTTCCTTGTGTAGCAGTCTTACAGCTTTAGAGTTAATTAAATTGAGTATCTGAGCATAGACTTCAAACCTATATTGTATCTTATCTTCAATAGGGAATGTTGTGAAGAAGAAGTTATGCTTTTTTATTTCCCTCTTGTGATATTAGTAAAGAAATTTGAAAGTGTAAGACATTTGTTTTTCACGCGAAAATATTGTTTGAAAACAATAAATCGTTTCCTACTAATAATCAATAAATGCAACTATTTTAATTGAATCATTGTATATTTTTATCTTTACGATCTAATATTTATGATTGAAAACGAGTAAAGTGATTTAAATAATTTCATTTTCAATAATGAAGACAATTAGAGTTCTGTTATATCGTAAAGATAATAATATTGCATCAATATATAATTCATTATCATTTTAATTAATTTGAAAACTTATCAGGAAAAGGATCTATCTATCACATAGATCCTTTGCTCCTAAATGTTAGAAAGTTCCTGAACTCTATTTATAAATAAGCTCTTCAATTAATTATATTAAGTATAATTACCTTAATAAATATCATAAGCATGAATATTTATTTTTAGTATTATCACGAGTAGAATAAATTAACAAAATAATCAAAGTCTTAATATTCCCATAGAAATTTCAATTTTAATCTCTTAAGTTCATTCTTCTTTAATCCTTTATAATCTCTCCCTTCTAGAAATTAAAGCATCAAAGATTAAGATAATTTATCCATAGCTATGATGGATCCTTTAAAATAAACGATATAATCATAGTTTGATAAATTAGAATAAGTTTTTATTGTAAAAGTTATCTTTTCATCGTCATGGTTTAATTTTGTATAATTAGACTTATGTACATTAACTCAAATACTGGGAGTGAAATGCGTAGACTTTCAGATTTTGAAATCTATTTAATTTAATTATTTAAACGTTCATTTTCCATGATAGTAAATATCCCCATTAGTTTATTAGAGTTAGTCTAATTAATAAATCCTCATATAACGATGTAACATTTTACTAACTGGTGATTCTTCAAAGGATTTTGATGACAGGAGAAAGAATTAAATGCAGTTTTTGATCTACAAAACTTGATAAAAATAAACTAATTGATAAAAATGTCACCAATATGGCTTCTTTTTGTCATTTCAAGGCATTTTTCTTCCATTCTTTCCATTTCAAACGCTTTATTCGTTCCCTCTATTCCTGTCTGGTTACTCCCTCATTAAATGTAATTCTTTTACCTCCATTCTCATACGTTCAAAGGACTTACTTTAAAAAGAGGAAAGGAACTGACATATTAATGACCGCTTGATCCTTCATATTACTCTAGTGAATTCTCAAACGTAATTCAGTAAAAACTGGCGTTGTGAAAAATTCTTGCTGAAAATGTTAACATTCTATAGCTTCAAAAGGCCAATGATTTTACTGCCAAGATAATTAAATGGTGAATTGAGCTAAAACATATCCTCTCTATCTACATATTGTAAAATAATACAAAATCTAATTTAAAGAATATGCATTTCTGTATACAGAATATATTTCTGTTTTAATAAAAATATAGAATAGATATTTCAATATTCAAATATGATTAATCAAAACAATTCCTAATTCACAATAGGATCTTCTACGTTCTTAATAAAAACTGAATACATGATCGCTCACACAAGACATTCTATACCCCTAACTACATCTGCTGTAGTGTCCTTATCAATCACTGCACTAATAGAAAAGTGTCACAAATAAATAAAGGCGCTATTGGAAGGAAGTAAAAAGAACTGCAAATTGTAGCAGTGCCCCTTTAATACCTACTGCAAAAAGTAATGAAGAAAAGGTTTACAAGTGATTGGTTTCCATACTGAAAAAGAAAGGTATTAAGAACCACGTAATTAAATTGAATAAATGCTAAGAGTAAATTATAATTAGATCTACTGTTTATTCAGTACAATGTTGAAAATGAAGAAAATATTAACAAAGAATAATATTTCCACATAAAAAAAGATATATTAAGTTGTTGTGCGATATAATTTTTTTATTCTTACCAGCACAATTTTGTTTTTTGTATTGAACCTCAATAATTTGCATTGCAAATTATTAAAAGTGATAAAAAATAATTTAAAAGCAAATACGATACAGAGTTAAGGATCTATCTACCACTTATCCCTTTCCTCACCTTAAATTTGGTAAAGGATAGATTACCTAGATACCATTTACTCACAAATATTAGATAGATTCTTTTTCCTTTACTTTATATATTAATTATATAAGTATATGTCCATTCAGGAGTGATATACAATTTCCAACATAATAATATGCAGATGACCCACTCTCTTCTCTTCTCATCACAGTGAATGTCTTCTCTCTTCTCATCCCAGTGAATGTCTTCTCTCTTCTCATCACAGTGAATGTCTTCTCACTTCTCATCACAGTGAATGTCTTCTCTCTTCTCATCACAGTGAATGTCTTCTCTCTTCTCATCACAGTGAATGTCTTCTCTCTTCTCATCACAGTGAATGTCTTCTCTCTTCTCATCACAGTGAATGTCTTCTCTCTTCTCATCACAGTGAATGTCTTCTCTCTTCTCATCACAGTGAATGTCTTCTCTCTTCTCATCACAGTGAATGTCTTCTCTCTTCTCATCACAGTGAATGTCATATCTCTTCTCATCACAGTGAATGTCTTCTCTCTTCTCATCACAGTGAATGTCTTCTCTCTTCTCATCACAGTGAATGTCTTCTCTCTTCAGTCTATCTAATAATATAAAAAAATTATCAGAGATTTATTGGAAGAACACAAATAGTTCATCAGAAGAAATTGAGGATAAACCTCCTGAGATAAAATGAGGAGAGAGACGGTGGGGCCATAGAAGATTAAGAGGGGCATCCAATTATGATTTGAAGAGAGGGGGGGGGGGGGGGGTTGGCATCATCTTAATCTTTAAAGAAGGGCGTCTTCATAATCTTTTTGTGTTCTTGACATAGTTATATCTATTGATTTTGAAAAATATCCGAGAAAACTTAGTTTTTCAAATAATGATGGTTTATGCCATTCAAAGTAATCTCTTTTTGATGTCAACGGAAAATAAATAATTGAATAACTGAAATCTAAAAAAATAAATTTATCATTCAACGAAATTATGATTTATATATAGGATTTAAATACCTTCGGACTCTAACTGTTTAAATTCACAAACAATCCAGCTAAACCGATTACAAGAGCTTGTTTTCGACCTGAAAATGTTTACAGAATTTCTTAAGTCTAATTTTAATTTCGGTTACAATCGGATTGAAAATAACAAAATTATGCATTCGAAATCTTGCTGATGAAAGTCATTTCTTGCTTCTTCACCGACAACAACAACAACAGCAACAACAACAGCAACAAAATAGCAATAATCGACGTTAGCAAAGGTTTCTTTTTATTCCCTAATATAAATTCATTCTATTTACATCTTCAAAACAAGTAATTTGAAAACATTTCTTGATGTTAAAGAAAATGAAGAATAACAACAATAAAATAAATAGGAAACGAATAAATGAGTTATTATTTAATGTTTGAAGAACTAATCACCACAGGATTATAGTTACTAATCACTACAGGATTATAGCTACTAATAATTGCTACAGGATTATAGTTACTAATCACTACAGGATTATAGTCACTAATCACTACAGGATAATAGTTACTAATCACTACAGGATTATAGTTACTAATCACTACAGGATAATAGTTACTAATCACTACAGGATAATAGTTACTAATCACTACAGGATTAAAGTTACTAATCACTACAGGATTATAGTTACTAATCACTACATGATTAAAGTTACTAATCACTACAGGATTATAGTCACTAATCACTACAGGATTAAAGTCACTAATCAATACAGGATAATAGTTACTAATCACTACAGGATTATAGTCACTAATCACTACAGGATTAAAGTCACTAATCAATACAGGATAATAGTTACTAATCACTACAGGATTATAGTTACTAATCACTACAGGATTAAAGTCACTAATCAATACAGGATAATAGTTACTAATCACTACAGGATTAAAGTCACTAATCAATACAGGATTATAGTTACTAATCACTACAGGATAATAGTCACTAATCACTACAGGATCATAGTTACTAATCACTACAAGATTAAAGTCAGTAATTACTACAGGATTAGTAACTTAATAAATAAAATAAAATCAATATTATTATATCGTTTTTTGTTATATGACTGAAGATGTAGAACTGACCGATTATTCAAAATACAAAACTTTATTGGATAAAAACAAAAATAAATGAATACATTCTTACCAGAGGGAAAAAAATTGTTTAAAATCCAAGTCCGTTTGAAGTTTCATTTTAGTAACTGTTTGGGTATTTAAAACTTACCCGCGCAAGCTATACAAAAATTATCTTTATCAATAACTTACTGCACCTATATCTTATGAAACTAATGAATAATACATGAAATAATCGCATATCAACTCTTGGTGCAATCGATTTACTTTTATATATCATGTAAATATTGAAAAGAAATTATTCCAAAATTAGGTAAAAATATTTCCTTCTGCTATTTGTTGGTTTTAGCTTTTGCATGTGTATCATCATTAAATATTTGTATTTCATATCTTTAGAGCAGACGTTTACATTTTTTTTCGCGTACTCTTTTAGTTTTGCAGTTTATATCTTGAATTTTCCATTGAGTAAAAATTTTCAAGGTAATGTTTGCTTACGCACATTCAATAATATTATTATTTTCAGATATTCACTTTAGTTATATTTAAGAAGATTCTACTCAAAAGGAGCTAAAGTGTCCCGCTGTCTTCTTAATTATTATTGACAAGACCAAGGAATTTTTTGCAATCTTTTTCTGACTCTAAGGGCACATTTTTGGGAAATGAATATATTTATACTATAATACGAGATGCATCCGTGCCTATTAATATCCGTGTGTCAGACTTTCAGTAAGAAACTCAAATTAAAAGGAAAACAAATCATTTGTAACTGAAACATTGATGCAGGTCACACTGATTTCATAATTGAAATAATCATAGTTTTGACTTTTACGAAGAAAAATAAATAGTTAAATTGTATAGGTACATCGTATATACTCTTAAATACAATCCTAGACCCATTATACTAATTTAATTTTCAATGAATGGGCATGAATGAATATATATTTCTGGATGCTATCTATCCTAATAATACCAGTCGGGTGCTTATTTATTTGCTCTCTATTTATGCTCTGGTATATTTTGTTATGAATTAGAAGTTATATTTTATGTGTATTTAATCTATAAATTATAACTAGTATCAGCGTATGTAGAAAAATAAATTTTAATTCAGTTCACTAACCTAATAACGGGTAATAAAGTACCATTGAAGATCCCTCATTTTTAACGGGAAAGTACACTAGTACTAGAATAATTTTGGGTTTCACATTTTGGGACCTACAAAAAATAGTTTATCATAAATATTATTAAACTAACAATTAAAATATAATCATTATAATTATAAAGTTTATATGATCGAAAATATGAAATTTTCCGATAACTCGGAACTTAACCTACTTCTATTACAAATTCCTTCTCAGTTGGATTCCTATTGAAATTTCCGACCGTCATTATCAATAGATCGTCATCGAAAAAAATAGATCGTCATCGAAAAAAATAGATCGTCATCGAAAAAAATAGATTGTCATCGATATCGATAGATCGTCATCGATATCGATAGATCGTCATCGGTATCGATAGATCGTCATCGAAATCAAAAGTCGTCATCGATATCAATATATCGTCATCGATATCAATATATCGTCATCGATATCAATAGATTGTCATCGATATCGATAGATCGTCATCGATATCAATAGATCGTCATCGATATCGATAGATCGTCACCGGTATCGATAGATCGTCATCGAAATCAAAAGTCGTCATCGATATCAATATATCGTCATCGATATCCATATATCGTCATCGATATCAATAAATCGTCATCGATATCTATAGATCGTCATCGATATCAATAGATCGTCATCGATATCAATAGATTGTCATCGAAAAAAATAGATCGTCATCGAAAAAAATAGATTGTCATCGATATCGATAGATCGTCATCGATATCGATAGATCGTCATCGGTATCGATAGATCGTCATCGAAATCAAAAGTCGTCATCGATATCAATATATCGTCATCGATATCAATATATCGTCATCGATATCAATAGATTGTCATCGATATCGATAGATCGTCATCGATATCAATAGATCGTCATCGATATCGATAGATCGTCATCGGTATCGATAGATCGTCATCGAAATCAAAAGTCGTCATCGATATCAATATATCGTCATCGATATCAATATATCGTCATCGATATCAATAAATCGTCATCGATATCTATAGATCGTCATCGATATCAATAGATCGTCATCGATATCAATAGATTGTCATCGAAAAAAATAGATCGTCATCGAAAAAAATAGATTGTCATCGATATCGATAGATCGTCATCGATATCGATAGATCGTCATCGGTATCGATAGATCGTCATCGAAATCAAAAGTCGTCATCGATATCAATATATCGTCATCGATATCAATATATCGTCATCGATATCAATAGATTGTCATCGATATCGATAGATCGTCATCGATATCGATAGATCGTCATCGGTATCGATAGATCGTCATCGAAATCAAAAGTCGTCATCGATATCAATATATCGTCATCGATATCAATATATCGTCATCGATATCAATAAATCGTCATCGATATCTATAGATCGTCATCGATATCAATAGATCGTCATCGATAACGATAGATCGTCATAGATATCGATAGATCGTCATCAAAATCAACAGATCGTCATCGATATCAATATATCGTCATCGATATAAATGGATCGTCATCGATATCAATAGATCGTCATCGATATCGATAGATCATCATCGATATCGGTAGATCATCATCGATATCGATAGATTATCAACGATATTGATAGATCGTCATCGATATCAATATATTGTCATCGATATCAAAGATAGTCATCAATGATATCGATAGATTATCATCGATATCGATAGATCGTCATCGAAATCAATAGATTGTCATCGATATCGATAGATCGTCATCGATATCGATAGATCGTCATCGGTATCGATAGATCGTCATCGAAATCAAAAGTCGTCATCGATATCAATATATCGTCATCGATATCAATATATCGTCATCGATATCAATAGATTGTCATCGATATCGATAGATCGTCATCGATATCGATAGATCGTCATCGGTATCGATAGATCGTCATCGAAATCAAAAGTCGTCATCGATATCAATATATCGTCATCGATATCAATATATCGTCATCGATATCAATAAATCGTCATCGATATCTATAGATCGTCATCGATATCAATAGATCGTCATCGATAACGATAGATCGTCATAGATATCGATAGATCGTCATCAAAATCAACAGATCGTCATCGATATCAATATATCGTCATCGATATAAATGGATCGTCATCGATATCAATAGATCGTCATCGATATCGATAGATCATCATCGATATCGGTAGATCATCATCGATATCGATAGATTATCAACGATATTGATAGATCGTCATCGATATCAATATATTGTCATCGATATCAAAGATAGTCATCAATAATATCGATAGATTATCATCGATATCGATAGATCGTCATTGAAATCAAAAGATCGTTATCGATATCACTAGATCATCATCGATATCAATGGATTGTCATCGATATCGATAGATCGTCATCGATATCGATAGATCGTCATCGATGTCGATAGATCGTCATCGATGTCGCCAGATCGTCATCGATGTCGATAGATCGTCATCGATGTCGATAGATTTTCATCGATATCGATAGATAGTCATCGATGTCGATAGATCGTCATCGATGTCGACAAATCGTCATCGGTACTTCAACAGTCCCAAAAAATTCTCACTCTCTAGAACTTTAGTCCCACAAAGAAAAGTTTGTTTTGTTTTGAACAGAGAAGTTGTTTAACAACATCTTAGATAACAATGTTTGTAGGGGCAAAACACTGCCTCAGTATTGTTGCAACATTGACAATATTGTTACAACATTGACAATATTGTTACAACATTGACAATATTGTTACAACATTGACAATATTGTAAATAATTTTACAACATTGTAACTATATAAATATCCATTGCAATCGTAGTTAGGGAATTATTTCTATTGTTATTATTTAAAATACCTATTGCAGTGTAAATAGGATTAAAGATCTACCAAACATTTGTGTGTAAATATACATAACTCCTTTACCTGATATGCCTGAGCAAAATTTTCAGAAAATAAGGCAGCTATTGTATTATAATTATATTGTATGGTAAAAATATTCGATTGCAATAATACACAATATTAGTATATATATGTATATATTTACAATAACAATGATTATTCTACTGCGGCAACTTTTATTTGTTAAGACTGCATAGCTTGCTGATGTGAATATCACACGCATTGGAATGTGCATATCACACGCATATATAAATTAGAAAAAAATAATACATGCAGACTGCAGTAAATTCATTAGATCATTAATGCAATTGACTGCATGTTAATGATTGGTACTATTGATTTATATATTTATTTATTAGTAAAATATAGTTAAATAATTAATTAATTGCTTAGTATTTTTTTGCTGATTGTTAGAATTTCAATAGAGTAGAACTCCTCTAAAATGAAATATCCAGTTTAGTCAACGTAGTGTCCTGAGTAAGGCAGTAGCCTCTATAAAGAAAAAAAATCTACAGTCTGCCATCAGTCTAATTGCTATTTTAAGGCAGACTGATGAAATGTTTTCATTATAGAGGCTACTTCCTTACTCAGGACACTACATTCACTATACAGGATTTCACTATAAAGAGGTTCTTCTGTGGTAAGTTTGGTATAAGATTATTTATAGCCTGTTAATTGTTTATAAATGCATGTGTTAAATATAACCTTTATATTAAGTATGACGTTACCAACGACTTGCATTATTGAGTAAGTTTTAATTGGTATCCATGATTTCTGCGGGTATCGTGGATACAAATTAAAATAAGGTTGAAATTTATAAATTTATGTTTTTCCCATTATATAGAGAGTGAGGTACAAGTCGATAAATTTGGAACTTCTCAAGCTGACAATGACACATTGTGCCAACATGGGCACTAGATGGGTAGATGGGAAGAGATGGCAGACGGAGAAGTAGACTAGAAATTGCATGGGGTGGCTGTGGTTTTCCATTCTCATGGAATGTTACCTTGGGAGAAGGTTGATTCAATGTTGAGAATCCATCCCATTGAATTGTCATATTGGTTCAATATGATTAATATAAAGCGTATCAACATTATATGGCTGAAACTTGATTAACATATTGGCATCATCTTGGGTCAAGATGGTTTGTTGGCCCATCTTGAAAAAAAATAAACACAGTACCAATACGATTTGTCATCCTAGTGCTCACATAGGCTACATTAACTTGTGTTGCTTGGGTTACCCTATGTATGAGAATAATGAAAGTAAAATATAAAAGGAATATATTGCACTAATATTTAACATAAGGATTTAATTTTATTAGATTGTAAGAAAATAACTTGCCTATTCATTATACAATTATGTAGAAAAATGGTACAATTTTGATTTAATTTCTCTTATGACAGAATCTTTTGTATAGAATACGTTACATAGGGTACACCATCCATTGAAGAATCATAAAATATACTAATTTGTTAGATTGCAATCACAAATCAAACATTATAAGCTAATATGATTAATCTAATTGAAGAAATTCTCACTCAGATATTGCACTTTATATCCTTTTATTTTATTGCCTCATTCATGTAATTAGTTAATTTATATTCATTAGATTTAATTAGAGAAAATACTGTGTAAACCAATCACATGGTTTATTTATTTAAATAATGCAATCTTAATATATGTATTAATTAGATACATTATAATAATGCTAAGCTTCTGAATTGTTAATTTTGAATATATTCTCTTATTGATGATGTATAAAGTTCTGAATCTATGAACTGTAATAAATACTATTTTACTATTTATTTACGTGTTATTCGGTCCGGTCATTCGTCACAAAATGGATTAAACAGACATTCTATCAACAGTGCCTCATAAAGTTGGACAGAAATCAAATATTTATCACCAAGAGGATATCAATGAATGATATTCCATGCTAATATGTATAAGAGGCCGTATCAGTCGGTGTGTCCGTCACAAAGTAAATGGAGAAATGGTAGAATTGGATTCAATGAGCTCATTTATATCAAGTGGTGAGCCAGTGGCCAAAATTATATCATGTATTGCAGGACGGTTAATTCTTTATTTTGGGGTCACGTGACTGGCAATCTGGCGTCAGTTCCATGGAGTAATGATATAACTGACACAAAATAAGGTTTTTACGACGTCGTTCTCACCGTCCTGCAATCGCTGCAACACTACCTCTCTCTAGTGTATATCATAACTCTTTGATCTATACATTCTGCATCAATGTTCTTTGTAGAGCATTACTAACGTAATATGGATACCAAGTTCAGCAATGTAGTGGAATCTTAGATTTCTTTGTATAAAATTTAAATGTTATTAGCAGATTTTAGACACAATGTCAGATAAAATATTATTTCCTCTTCTGTAAATCATTTTTTCGTTTTTTTAAGACTGATAAAATCATTTTTCCTTCAATCTTAGGGCTAATCCACACCATCGCTTCGGTCACGCTCTGCTCACGCTCCAGTCACGCTCCGGTCACGATCCAATCCAAAGATATTTTGACTGGAGCGTGATCGGACCGTGAGCGGAGCGGCACTGCCAGTGTGGATTAGCAACGCTCCAGTCGCGGTCCAATTTTATTATTTGCGTGCTTTTTCTTCAATTTTACTACACATATATATGTCTCGCGCATTTGACTGATCTGAAATATCGACCGATTTCGCCGCGCAATCTATTGATCAATCGTTAATGCAGCCATCGACCGATGGCGCAACCATCTATCGATTGTTGCGCGTTCGAATGATAGGGAGTTTTTAAACAAAAAAATGTTATATTTCATAGAGTAACCATCAATCGATTGATGATTTCCCTATGAATTATAACAATTAGATATAGAAATTATAGAAATCCATATCAATCGAACGCGCAACAATCGGTTGATGGTATCCCTATTAAATATACCATTTAGATGCTTAAACTAAATACATTCTTTATCATTCGAACGTGCAGCAATCAATCGTTGGTTGCGCTATCGGTTGAGGGCTGCGCTAACAATAGATCAACAAATTATGAAGCGAAATCAGTCGATATTGCTGCGAAAATAATAGAAAAATTTAGTTTTGTCATCTATATTAGATGAGAATACAACGAGTAGATATCCTTCACACTTCCTGTCTTTTAGCTTAGGATGAACTCAAAATATCTACTTTTTTGTTTTCTCTCATCCTGTTCACCATCAATTGAGTGCAATGATAATCACTGCAAAATCAGATGGTACGGAAGGGACGGGAGCGAGAGTGGACCGTCACCGGACCGAACATGTGTATGCACAAGGATGAGACCGGACCGTGACTGGAGCGAGAGCGGAGCGTGACCGGAGCGATGGTGTGGATCAGCCCTTAACATACCTACTGTATTCTTTAGTCCTAACGTACATATCACATCTTGTATATAGATTGATAATGTTTGTTCAAGACATTTTCAAAATTACTTCAAATTTGAGGCACCGAACTCATTACTCATGCAATTTCACTCATGCTGGCGAAAAAAGGAGGCAATCCAAAAAGTAGTTATTGAAAAAATGACTTTTAAAATTTGCAAGTGTGTTCAGTAAATAACAGATTTTTTGACATTCTTTTCTTCGTCAGCATTGCAGGATGTTCTAGCAACATTTTACCACTTATATATCATTTCAAACATTAAATAAAATGATTTAACATTTATATTCAAATTTGATAAGATTTACTTTCCTCTCCATGTTGCAATTTGCTCTATTGCCGTATTTCCACAGTTAAAAAAAGTGTAAAAACAGTTATTTTTTATTGTATGTGAGAATTGAACATATCCTATATATGAAGAACTCTTATTCCAATTTTTTTAAAATCATTCTACAATATTCCACCAAATTTGTATAAAATGATACTGCGATACCAGAATGCATCTAATTTTTATTAGATACAAATCATTGCATTAATTGATCCATCACAGAACTCTAAGATCAACTTTGTTTGTAGAAAATATTAAAGAGATTTACTGTTAATTAATGAAACCTAGATTTAAATAGCTTAGTAAATTCTATAATAATGTAAGTTTATCTCAATCTTCATAAATTTTTGATATATTCCCTAGAACAGATTCATTATCAATATATTAGTATTATAATGCGTGTTCGCATACAAAAAGATTTATCCTAAAGATTTGTGACTTATGTATCTAAGTAGACGCCAATTTACACTAAAATACTTTCAATCTATTTCTCTTCCTAATAACCACATATAAAGTGTAACAAAATTATAATTTTCATTTACATGAACATTCATGTTTTATCCCAATATTTTTATTGGGATTATATTCATAATATATTATTAATTCTGAACAATTAGATCCAAATAATTTTTAACATATTACTGGCTAACTTACTTTAAGAGTTGTTTATGTTTCAGGGTAACTAAAGTAATTCTAAGGACATAGTTATGAACTCCTGAGATGTTAATCTGTAGCATCATCTCTCACTGATCATAATTGTAATATATAACATGTTAATATGAAAGAAATTCTTTAAACTATCGCCAATGGTTATCTTTTAAATATTTGTTCTCAATTTACATATGAAGGCATAATTCTCACAACGCGCGCATCAAGCGGTCTAGCGAGTTTTGAGGTAAGCGAGTAACTATTCAGAGTCAGTATATAATTACATCCTTGAAGGAATAATGATAAATAGCAAAATTGATTCATAATATTTTAAATATTCATAATAATATTAAATTCAATGAAATCATAGTAACAAGAATTTGAATTTCCGTGCTGGCTTCCAATATCAGGTAACTTCAGTTTCACCAGTTAAAGCAGTTAGTAATTTATATTTATTAAGAAATTAGACTTATAAATGAGAAAAGAAAATGGGAGGATGTGGAAATTGAAAATAATATAGGAAAAAATGTATGTGATCTGTGATATTAAGCGAATCTGCGCAATCTTTAAATTCCGATGCGCATTTTTAGACTCATGTATTTGAGCAACAACCCAGATAGCAATGATCTTCGGGCCAATGTTGTTCCAATATTGCCAATGTTGTTCCAATATTGCCAATGTTGTCCCAATATTGCCAATGTTGTCCCAATATTGGCCTAAGAAACATTGCTACCTAGGAACCACGAGATTAGCAGTTAAGTTATCTCTAGCTAATTAATTCAAGTTCAAATAACAATATATTGAATTAAACAATATATTTAAAAAAATTAGGTTCTCCACTTGGGAGTTATCGATAAACGTGTCCATCAGCAAAGTATACAGCAACTGACACTATTGAATAAAAAATGAAGAGAAAATTAACGAATTCTAAAGTGGCAAGCGATTTATTTCAATATCCAAGTTATTATATATAGCTTTAACTATCTTATTTTTATGAAATGTATTAATTAAATGCATAAATTGATTGTCTCCTTCATCAGTGTTAGCTCTGTTTCATACACTTTAAGTACCTACATTTCAAAGATCATAAATAATATGCAGCGCATTCTTAAGATAGGGCAATTTGGTCATTTTTAGCGTAATATATGCATGTGTTAATACTATTAGATCACGATGACTATATGTACAGTATATTGCACATCTACATTTGGTGGTAGAGTGACCTGTGTATGATGGTACACCACTTTCCTATTTATAGAACCGGTGTTCCAACAATGTAGTGAGTTTTGATTACGGAACTGTACATACTCTTAAAGCACATCACACTAATCTAAATATTTTAATAATCACGGTTGGTATATATTAATATGGAAAATTGCGCTCATACCAGTAGTATTTTTTACAATAATATAAATAATATTTTTTTTTCTAGAAATTCGTTTTGAAACTGTTCAGTTTACAATTAATAGCATTAATGATTCGTAATTATAATAATTTTTTTTTTATATTAAATTGGAATTAATCCTAATTTTTGACCCAAAATTAACTCTTCACCAAATCTGACTGATATTTATATTAGAAATATAAACTGATAGTTTTCTATGATTAAAATCTTGGAGAAAACTAAGGTGTTTGAGGGATAACATATTGTACGAAATTCTTGGCGTATATAGTTTTCTATAATTGAAACAGAATTGTTAATAACTCAGGAGTTTTACTGTACTAATAATATACAGATTAATTCGATTAATTTAGTGTTAAAGTTTGCTTTGGAACCAAAGGCTATATCGCTGAAATCAAAAAAGAAATTAAGTACAAGGGACTGGAAGAAACAAGTGAAGTGGCTCAATGAACAAAGTTACCTATCATCGACGGCATAAAGCTCGTGAATGCAGAAAAGCTACTTCTATGAAACTGTTATTATTTAGCATATGCACTTCCAGATGATAATTGTGATAGGCATAATCCATTATAGAAGAAACTCATGATATAATTACTTTCGCAAATTTGCGGAATGTTGCATTTTACATGACATTTATTTATTTATCATCTTGTTATTCGCATAACTGAAAAAGTGTTTGACCAAATTGTCTGAAATTTGGTTAAACGATTTGTCCATGAACAGTGACCTGCTGGTAGAATTTTTGGGGAGAGCTGGTCAAGGTCATGGTCATTTGTAACTCTAAAAGAATTGAACCACATTGTATGAAACTTGGTAGGACGGTTGGTAAATATTCAGGAACAATTTTGTTAGATTTTGGGAGCGATCTAGTCAAAGGTCAAAGATCAAGATCAAGGCGATTTATAACTCAAAAACTCAAAACTATTCGATCAAATTATCCGAAATTTTATGGGACGATTGGTCAATGTCTAATAACCATCTGGTAGAATTTTGAGAGTGATTTGGTCAAAGGTCAAGGTCATTCATAACTCAATAACTCATAAAGTATCGAACCATCTTGCATGAAACTTGGTGGGTCGATTGGTCACTATCCAGTCACCAGTTTATTAGATTTTGATAGCAAATGGATAAGCGGCGGCGAAGGTATGCCCTCTACCGAGTTATCGTAATCTAGTTTATTATATTATAGAGGACTCATTTTAAGAGATAATTTAAATTCAGGGTAACTAATGTATTTCTGAGAAATAATTTTGAGCTATAAAACTGTTAATATTTAGCATATGCACTCACAGATGATAATTGTGACAGGTATAATCCATTATAATGTAGAAGAAAAACATGAAATAATTGTAAATTGTTATCTATTAAATACTTTTATTCAATTTATTTAGGTATAAGACTCACAATAAGTGCATCAAGCGGACCAGCAAGTTTGAGGTAACTCCAGTTTTGAGATGATTTAAAAAAATTCTGTTCACTGTGTATTTACAGTCTTAATGTAATCATGTATTATTAGTTTTTATCATTTATTTCTTTATCTCCATAGGGTAAGATGTGGGAGAAAGAATAGTCTCCCGCGAAATATACTTTGTAATTAAAGTAAATCGTAGCGCGTGTTGAAAGGTATTTGAACGAGTTTTGAGTTGCGAAATATGCACGAGTTTCGAGTGATGCGCGTGTTTTGCGGTTAGCCTTTTGCAAATCATAAGTAGATACAGTTTGCAGTTAATAGATATCGTATTGGTTTATTCTTTTGAATACTCTCTAAATGTGCAACAGTTAGTTCATATTATTTATAAAAATAGCATTGAATTCGAATTTATTATTATGTTTACAAATCCAAACGGTAAATAGATCAACGTTATTGATATGAGGATGTATATATATTTTCCATACTTCATGCTCAATATAATTCAATTTGCATGATGATATTCATCATCACACGCAATATTATTTAGTTTATTTAATATATATTTAATTCTCGATATATTGAATTAGGGAATTCTATAACATTTTCGATGGATCATTTCTATGTGATATCGTTACGTGTTTCATTTTTCAACTCTAACGTCCCTCAAGAATTATGAATTCACAATATTCTTTGATGTTTCACATGTCATGCAACGGTTAAGACAGACTTAATTAAGTTACTTTATCAATTGATAATTAAACCATTGAAGTGATAGTGTAATTAACTATAATAATTTTAGATTGGTAATGCGAGTTTTATTAGTCTCTTTCATTACTTTTTGACCCAATTTATTTATTGTTCAGCTTTGTAAAATAAATCATCTAGCTAAAATAGTAAACCAGATTCTCATTTGGTTTAGGAATATTCCATAGAAAAGTTGCCTTTATTTTAAAATAAAACAAAAGAATAAAGATTATATATTTTTATGTAGATGTTTTTGAAAATAAAATCATGTTTTTTCTTCGATCTCACTCCAACGTATTTCTCGCTTTTTGTCAGAAATGTGTTCATTCTATAATTTAAATTCTTTTTATCCCATCAAAGTAGAGTGTAAGTAAGCGCAGTTAAGTAATTTGTAGAGCAAACTACTACCATCTTTCAGTCAATGTACTTCAAACACAAAATAAATTGACTGTCAATGAGACTCAGAGTTTCTGCTTTAGCAATTTGAATCCATTAACGGAGATTCAGGTTAGCAGAGAATCATTTTTTATACTAAATTAATATGAATATTCATAAGAAAAGGGCTAAAGTAAATTCACTGTGTTTGCATGTGAAGATATTGATATCCGGTAAGTTCATCCGTTGGAATTTTTTCGCCCTCAGTTCACCGTAGCTAAATTCACCGCAGCTAAATTCACCCTCGCGGAAAATTTACCGCAAATTTCTTTTGAATACGAGTATATAATAATAATAAATATTACATTGATTATTAACAAAGGCTTAATATTTATATAAGTTGAAGGTTTTTATAGAGTCTTGATTTTTTAATCCATAATTACTATTACAAAAATATCCAAAACTGATAATGTCGAAGGTTGGAGCAGGACATCCAGTTAGAAAATGACGTATGTGTATACTTATATATGAAAGTGTTCAAAATACATTAAATACTCAAACAAAAAATAACAGAAATTAACATTTATAAATACGTTGTTGGAGAATTACCTACCAATGAAAGAATGGCCTTCGCTCACTATTCTGCTCGTCTTCAAGACTTGTTCACCTTTGACGAACATGTCTTTGAATGTGTACGAGGTATTGTTCGCCACTTCGTTATTAAATTATTTTGTGCATTGCATTTATTATGTTTTATCATTTGTTTTTGAAACTGTTCTCAATGAATTATGATGGATACTGGTAAGATAAAGTTATGATGAGTGAAGACGAAATATATGAATTAAGTACTTAAGTACGTTCTATATTAATTACATTATATACATGCAGGTATGACCTTAATTCAAAAATATTTAAGGGGGAATTTTAGGGAGAAAGTTATAGTGGGGCCATTGATAAGTGTGGTAACTTCATAATCATTTATGGAATGTTATACAAATTTCTCTAGATATTTTTCTAAGTGTTACATCGCTTAAATTTCAATCAATTCTTCGTTTTTACAATAATTTGAAAACCATTTTAAAGAACAAACTCTAACTCAATAATTACATCCATAAATAATTACATCCATACATGATTACATCCATAAATATTTACATCCATACATGATTACATCCATAAATATTTACATCCATACATGATTACATCCATAAATATTTACATCCATACATGATTACATCCATAAATATTTACATCCATACATGATTACATCCATAAATATTTACATCCATACATGATTACATCCATAAATAATTACATCCATACATGATTACATCCATAAATATTTACATCCATACATGATTACATCCATAAATATTTACATCCATACATGATTACATCCATAAATATTTACATCCATACATGATTACATCCATAAATAATTACATCCATACATGATTACATCCATAAATATTTACATCCATACATGATTACATCCATAAATATTTACATCCATACATGATTACATCCATAAATAATTACATCCATACATGATTACATCCATACATGATTACATCCATACATGATTACATCCATACATGATTACATCCATAAATATTTACATCCATACATGATTACATCCATAAATATTTACATCCATACATGATTACATCCATAAATATTTACATCCATACATGATTACATCCATAAATAATTACATCCATACATGATTACATCCATAAATATTTACATCCATACATGATTACATCCATAAATATTTACATCCATACATGATTACATCCATAAATAATTACATCCATACATGATTACATCCATAAATATTTACATCCATACATGATTACATCCATAAATATTTACATCCATACATGATTACATCCATAAATAATTACATCCATACATGATTACATCCATACATGATTACATCCATACATGATTACATCCATACATGATTACATCCATAAATATTTACATCCATACATGATTACATCCATAAATATTTACATCCATACATGATTACATCCATACATGATTACATCCATACATGATTACATCCATAAATAATTACATCCATACATGATTGCATCTATATATGATTACATCCATACATGATTACATCCATAAATATTTACATCCATACATGATTACATCCATAAATATTTACATCCATACATGATTACATCCATAAATAATTACATCCATACATGATTACATCCATAAATATTTACATCCATACATGATTACATCCATAAATAATTACATCCATACATGATTGCATCTATATATGATTACATCCATACATGATTACATCCATAAATATTTACATCCATACATGATTACATCCATAAATATTTACATCCATACATGATTACATCCATAAATAATTACATCCATACATGATTACATCCATAAATATTTACATCCATACATGATTACATCCATAAATATTTACATCCATACATGATTACATCCATAAATAATTACATCCATACATGATTACATCCATACATGATTACATCCATACATGATTACATCCATACATGATTACATCCATAAATATTTACATCCATACATGATTACATCCATAAATATTTACATCCATACATGATTACATCCATACATGATTACATCCATACATGATTACATCCATAAATATTTACATCCATACATGATTACATCCATAAATAATTACATCCATACATGATTACATCCATACATGATTACATCCATACATGATTACATCCATACATGGTTACATCCATACATGATTACATCCATAAATGATTACATCCGTACATGGTTACATCCATACATGATTACATCCATACATGATTACATCCATACATGGTTACATCCATACATGATTACATCCATAAATGATTACATCCGTACATGGTTACATCTATACATGATTACTTCCATAAATAATTACACCAATAAATTACTCCAACTCTTCTTAACACCATCCAATGGAGGCAAATAACTCCACTTCACTCGTCTCTCGTTACTTTTCTTTCCAATGCACTCGTGAATTCTTACCACCAGAGACTCTAAATGTCACCACCAGATGTCTCTGTAACTTTCTTAAGTGCTTAAATTGTACCGGCAAACTGGGAACAGATTTTGAATATATTTAGGAATATGAAAACAAAATTAGAGGGAATCAGAATATTTATATTTAAAGAATTTAGTTGAATCTGAAATTATTTTGAAACACGGATATTCTCGTAACTTTTTGGTAGAAGTTTACTATGACGTTAAAACCAATAAAGTGATAAATTGGATTATTGAATTTTATGATAGGAATTTAAAAAAAAATGGGAGAATTTTAAGAATATTCCGAATCGTAGATACACTGAACAAAATCTATTGATTCTTAAAGTTTTGGAAAATGATTTCATATTCAACTCTCATGAAAAAATTAACCCTAATTTGACTGTCTATATTGCTTTAAGTGTGAATATCAACCCTGATGAGTTTGACGTTGTTTTCTAAGAATTTATTTTTTAAATTACTTAATATATTTTATGCCATTTCTTTAAATTTATCAGCCTTTCTTCACTTTCTTCCCGCATAAATACCAATAATATTTATGCAATAAAAAATATTTATGTATCGGCGTAAATAACGTAAATTAGGAAATTAATTGTAATATGGTGACACATGGCAACATAGAAATTTAGCTTAGTACCTGCTAAGGTCATATTCCACCTAATCACAACTCTGCTCTCAGATCCCAATGTTTTATATACACTTGTACTTAATTCTCCTTATATGCTCAGTATTTATACTTGAAATTTGGTTCATATTATTTTAGTATATATACTAACAATTTGTAAAAAGACCCGTCGCCTGGAAATTATACGTTACAAGCATTCAACGAAAAAAATTATTAAAAGACTACCATAATCTACTAAACAGTACCGACAAAATACCAAACTCTACCAATATTGCTCATGATATATCATGTTAAATCTTTCCATGATATATCATGTTAATTCTGTTCCTTGATATATCATGTTTAATGTGTAGCATTTAATATCACCTATCAATCTCAACCTTTCAATGATGACATCTTTTAAAACTATAATCTGACATCCTAATGAGCTAAATCTGACAGAGAATTATTGGGAGGTTATAGGATTGCGTGACCACCAATGGAAAATACATTAGCAAACAAACTGAGGCTTCTGTATTTCATGTATCTCATTATCATTAATTACTTCACAAACACTTATATCTTACAGAGAAAATTGCTTCTAACCTGAACAAAAATTTTGAATAAACAGAGTGAAATTATCTTCATTTGGGTAAAAATTATTTTGAAAATAAGACATGAATTGAAGGGTTAAAACAATCGTCAATAGTTGTGAATAAAGTGCAAAGTGAAGAGTTAAAACAACCACCACTAGTTGTGAATAAAGTGCACAGTGAAGAGTTAAAACAACCACCAATAGTTGTAAATAAAGTGCACAGTGAAGAGTTAAAACAACCACCAATAGTTGTAAATAAAGTGCACAGTGAAGAGTTAAAACAACCACCAATAGTTGTAAATAAAGTGCACAGTGAAGAGTTAAAACAACCACCAATAGTTGTAAATGAAGTGCACAGTGAAGAGTTAAAACAACCACCAATAGTTGTAAATAAAATGCACAGTGAAGAGTTAAAACAACCACCAATAGTTGTAAATAAAGTGCACAGTGAAGGGTTAAAACAACCACCAATAGTTGTAAATAAAGTGCACAGTGAAGAGTTGAAACAACCACCAATAGTTGTGAATGAAGTGCACAGTGAAGAGTTAAAACAACCACCAATAGTTGTAAATAAAGTACACAGTGAAGGGTTAAAACAACCACCAATAGTTGTAAGTAAAGTGCACAGTGAAGAGTTAAAACAACCACCAATAGTTGTAAATAAAGTGTACAGTGAAGGGTTAAAACAACCACCAATAGTTGTAAATAAAGTGCACAGTGAAGAGTTAAAACAACCATCAATAGTTGTAAATAAAGTGCACAGTGAAGAGTTAAAACAACCACAATAGTTGTAAGTGAAGAGCAAAGTGAAGAGTTAAAACAACCACCAATAGTTGTAAATGAAGTGCACAGTGAAGAGTAAAAACAACCACCAATAGTTGTAAATAAAGTGCACAGTGAAGGGTTAAAACAACCACCAATAGTTGTAAATAAAGTGCACAGTGAAGAGTTAAAACAACCACCAATAGTTGTAAATAAAGTGCACAGTGAAGGGTTAAAACAACCACCAATAGTTGTAAATAAAGTGCACAGTGAAGAGTTAAAACAACCACCAATAGTTGTAAATGAAGTGCACAGTGAAGAGTTAAAACAACCACCAATAGTTGTAAATGAAGTGCACAGTGAAGAGTTAAAACAACCACCAATAGTTGTAAATAAAGTGCACAGTGAAGAGTTAAAACAACCACCAATAGTTGTAAATAAAGTGCACAGTGAAGGGTTAAAACAACCACAAATAGTTGTAAATAAAGTGCACAGTGAAGTGTTAAAACAACCACCAATAGTTGTAAATGAAGTGCACAGTGAAGAGTTAAAACAACCACCAATAGTTGTAAATAAAGTGCACAGTGAAGAGTTAAAACAACCACCAATAGTTGTAAATGAAGTGCACAGTGAAGAGTTAAAACAACCACCAATAGTTGTAAATAAAGTGCACAGTGAAGAGTTAAAACAACCACCAATAGTTTTAAATAAAGTGCACAGTGAAGAGTTAAAACAACCACCAATAGTTGTAAATAAAGTGCACAGTGAAGGGTTAAAACAACCACCAATAGTTGTAAATGAAGTGCAAAGTGAAGAGTTAAAACAACCACCAATAGTTGTAAATGAAGTGCACAGTGAAGAGTTAAAACAACCACCAATAGTTGTAAATGAAGTGCACAGTGAAAGGTTAAAACAACCACCAATAGTTGTAAATAAAGTGCACAGAGAAGGGATAAAACAACCACAAATAGTTGTAAATAAAGAGCACTGTGAACGGTTGAAACAACCACCAATAGTTGTAAATAAAGTGCAAAGTGAACGGCGGTTGAAACATCCTTCAAATTTGTATATTAAAAGTACAGTGAAGAGTTAAAAAAGCATCGATTGTTGTAATTAAATCGTGCAGTGAAGGCTGAAATTAACTATTACAATATTGTTCAATATTTTGTTACACTACAGTGAAAATGTTTTCTTTTCCATGTTTGTTTTGTTTCTTTACAACTCACTGCTACAAAACTCTTGCATGAAATTTATCATTTAAATGAAGCTGCCGTCGAAAATATTCATGCATTTATACACTCGAATAAATTTAATATTTAGTTTGTTATGCTTAGAGTGAGGGATGTAGGTATTTTGATACATATTTTATTGAATAATATAAAAGTATTTCAAAAAAGAGATGTAATATTGACTATACATATTATGTGGAATATTGTATAAGTATTTCATAAGAGATTATATAACGTAAGGACGCAAAATGAAAAACGATAAATATATATTATATAACTATATACGAAGCAGAGCTGGGCGCGCGAACCTTTTTTTAGGTTCCGAATCCGAACCCGAATCTTCGTCGATTTTGAGTTCCGAACCTCCGTATAGCGAACCCAATTTGGAAAAGTTTGGTCCGAACATTTGTTCCGAACCAAACATTTAGTCCGTACATTTGTAAGCTAACCTCTGATTTTATAGGTATATATTTTATATCTAAAAATTAAGAAAAATAAAAGTGAACTACAGTCTACACATTTATATTCGGCCCTTTTACTAACTTATGCTTCCAAGGCTATTAGGGCAACCTATATAAAAAAAAACAGTTTTTTCAACAAGATACTAACTATTGTCAGAAACAAGTTACAACGAGAATGTTTCACTCTTATGTTAAAAAACACATGTCTTATTTATAAACCTACGTTACCGTATTTTTACAAGTTGTTAGTTTTTGTACTAAACTAATGTGTACGAAATTTCAAGTAAAAATATTGAATATATAAGGAGAAATAAATACATAGCTATATAAGAGATTGGCAACTGAGTGAGCTGAACTGTTATTGGATGGAGTGTGAACCAATCACAGCTCGCGCATTTGTCACTACTACATAAAACGTGGACACATTCTTGCGTGTTGGGTAACCAATCTGTAATTCTACGTTGCCACACGTCACTAATTAAAGTACAATTAATTCCATAATTTACGCTGATTTACGTCGATACGTAAATATTTAACTTTTGAATTAAAAAATATAGTTGGTATTTATGTAGGAACAAAGTCAAGAAAGGCCAGTAAATTTAAAGAAATGACATGAAATATATAAAGTAATTTAAAAAAGATATGCCTATAAAACATACGTCAAATTCATTAGGGTTAATATTATAAATTTATAATAATAATTATACTGTGACTTCATATGACTACATTATAGAGGATTTGCACTGGTAGAACTGAAATTTCATGAAATACAACTAATTTAGAGAATTTACTAAATAGGAATAAGAGATTCATAGAAAACTTACGAATATTTGTGTAAACTAACCTAAATATGTTCACTATAGAGGTTAGTTCGCTATATATACCGGATTTTACTATTCAGCTTGATTCACTATACAGAAGTTCACTATAAAGGAGTTCCACTGTACTTACTATACTTAATAAGTTAGTATCATTGAGTATGACTGAATGAGCATTAAGTATCTTTAAAGTTCCCCTCCAGTCTCCACTCCAATACGTAGTTTAGGTTGTTATTCTGAATTTTCTTCTGACATCCGAATTTCATGCAAATAAAAATTAAAACCAACTCTGTCGTCATAACAATGCAAGACAATGTATCCATATTAAAGTATCCAAGTATCTAATTAAATAAGTTAAGTTTTTACTATTAGTTTTCAATTTTTCATTTATGTTACAACATTTTTGGTTAATTCTATCTAGAGAACTGATGATATAAAAACTTTTTGCATTTGTTTGAATGTGAAAGTACTATAGATACCGTATTATGCTATTTCTATACTCTATTTGCTTGCATAACTTTTTCTTCTATTCAATATATTAGAAAGGTCAGACAGTGAAGATTACTGTGAATATTTCTCAAAGTTATTTATATTAAAACTTATATACATATAATATTATAATACCTATATATAAATTATAATCAATTCAATTGTAAAGCTAATAGCCGAATACTCAATCTTAAATTATCTGTTCAGCCTACCTACTTAGCCGTCAAAAGTAGCTCATTTGAGTCATTCCAATATTTTTTCTTTTAATAACCTTCATTTGATATTTATAGTATTTCATACATTAGTAAAAGCAAAAGAAAAATCATCATTCAAAATGAAAGTAACAAGCTAAGACAAGAAACAAATATTTATAAGATGTTATTGTACGAAGCTTGGTGTGCGCAATTATTCTCGCACATATTTGATCTCGCTAAGCCGCTATAAGAGTTACAGTTAACTGATTATAGTGAAATATTCACCCTTATGTACTGAAAAACACTCTTGCATCTAATGCCTGGAAAGATCTCTGATATATTCCTAATATTATTATAGATTTGAATAAATGCTCATAATATGAGTATATTACCATTTATAACCTTTGTTTTTGTCTAATCGTATGTATTTATACGAAAAATTGAACGATTGAAAAGACAGCTTTAAAATCGGTCTTGAATTTAAGTAATTATTATTTTTCCATGAGGACTGGTTAGCCAACGGCTAAGGTACTAGGGTAGGGTGTTATGTAATGTTACCTAATATATAGGTACGTTTATAACCTTACCTATAGTTCTACATATTTCAAGCAATTTTAATTGAGATTTGAGGGAACATAAACCGTTATTAAAGAATTAACTTGTTAAGATTATTATAAAACTTACCGCTATTCAAGAAAGGATGAATAACGTAATGGAAGAAGTGCGGGGAAAGACGCATGTTCTTCGCTTCAGTGTTTAAGCAGAAACCTATGTATATAATAGTAGCCGATAGGTACGGTACATGTTCAGAACGTAAAATAATTAAATGAACAGGTCAGTTTTCCCGGGTACGGAGGTTCGGACTTGCGAAAAAGACGTTCCGAACACTGAAGTCCGAACCGTTTTTGAAGAGGTTCCGAATTCGAATGTCCGAACCCATTTTCCAGTCCGAACCGGTTCGCGAATAAAGGTTCGCGAACATTCGTGCGGAACGCCCAGCTCTGATACGAAGTAATATTAATTACCCACAGAGGAGTTATTTTTTATTATGCGCGTGTTAGATAAAAAAAATGAGAAAAAATACAATTGATATTTGTAATAAAAATAAAAATTGTATCATTGACGTCTTCTCAAAGTATATGAATTTTTTGGGTATTTTTAAAACCAATTATATTTCACTTACCTCTCTATTTACCAAACACTTCATTTTTATTCACTATAAATACCTCATTCTCTATTCACCACCTCACTCTCTATTCTCTACCGCACTCTCTATTCACTATCTCACTCTCTATTCACCACCTCGCTCTCTATTCACTATCTCACTCACCACCTCACTCTCTATTCACCATCTCACTCTCTATTCACCATCTCACTCTCTATTCACCACCTCACTCTCTATTCACCACCTCATTCTCTATTCACCACCTCACTCTCTATTCACCACCTCATTCTCTATTCACCACCTCACTCTCTATTCTCCACCTCACTCTCTATTCTCCACCTCACTCTCTATTCACCACTTCACTCTCTATTCACCACCTCATTCTCTATTCACCACCTCACTCTCTATTCACCACCTCATTCTCTATTCACCACCTCACTCTCTATTCATCACCTCACTCTCTATTCTCCAACTCACTCTCTATTCTCCACCTCACTCTCTATTCACCACCTCACTCTCTATTCACCACCTCACTCTCTATTCTCCACCTCACTCTCTATTCACCACCTCACTCTCTATTCACCACCTCACTCTCTATTCACCACCTCACTCTCTATTCACCACCTCACTTTCTATTCACCACCTCACTCTCTATTCTCACTCATTATCATTGTATAATTAATTTGCTTTATAGCGGAATAATTAAGATAATGTAATTCAGTTTCACATAATCATTAATCATAGCAATCATCTCGTAATATTTACCATAATAATACTTCTACTTGTGCAAACAAGCAGCTTGAGGTCTTAGGATAAATTTAGTTTTAAGGTAACTTTAAACTTTCTTATTTATTCATAAGTCTGAAGATGAGTAGCTGACAACTACTGTAAAGCCTGTCGGCACGTGGCTGATAGCCAAACGGCCTGAAGATATGCAGGTCAGCTGCGAATATACTGAATAAGCAGTGGCGGACCAAATTGTCCGGTAATGATAGCAGTCGTGAGTCCACGGGGACACGTTATCCGACATAGCAGCCGTTTGACGTGAGGCCCTGGCTGAAATGGTTGGGTGTCCTAAGAGAGGACAAACTCTGACAAAAAGCGCCTGCTGCCTTATAGGGCCCATCTATCATTGGAGAAGCTAAGATAAGGAAACTTGTAGGTCTTATCAATTGAGGAAAGGTTAGGAGAAAGAAAAATATAAATCTCACAAGATCTGAAGAGGAAGGCTAAGAGAGGGTAACTCTGACTTTAAATCATTCTAATGACTGTGCAAACCCTCTGATCTAAACTGAATACTGATTTTATAACATCGTTATCGAGCTAAACCAATGAGAAAGAAGGTGGGAAGAGGCCTATTGCCTCCCCATCAAGGTGAGAGGGCTTGTCTTGAGGGGAAAGCGTCGTTCTGATTACTGCGGAGGTAACCATCACTCCAATACTCCCTTGGGTTGGTCTCTGTATTTATAAGACCCAAGTACCTTGCCCTGATTGCCGTTCGTGGTGGCGGGGGAGCTAACAGTGTTGGAAAATCTCAATATTCTATGGAAGCTTAACACTTCTATGGCTTGGGAAAGCCCCAATCTCCCACATGTATCGAAGCGCAACAACTCTGTGCAGGTGCTCAGGCAGTGATCACCAGAAGATCTGTTAGTCACGCTACCAGATCAGGAGTGAGAGGGAGGAATACAGGAGTCGTGACGTCCCACCTGGACCCCAAAAGGGGAAAAATGGGCTGGTTCACTGAAGCATTAATGTTTTAGGTGCAAAAAGAAGAAGTGGTCCATTGAATTCAAAGAGGGGAAAGCAGCAGAACTCACGAGGCTGAGTGTGTGCCTTTTTTGCGAGCACTTTCTCAAAATTGAAAGTCAAGCTGCAAAGCTCGTGAGGTATGAGATAGTCATTTCTGACCTCAGTAAAACTTAAGACAAACAAGAAGTGCAACACACGGAGGAACTCAGAACTCTCAGAGAGAAGTTGGGTGAGGATCGAGTAGCTGTTCCTAGCGCCGCCATCAGCACGCTTAGATCATTTCTTGTCCCGCTGGAGTCTCGGTTTGACTTACAGGAGTCAACAATGTATATCATAGAGATCAGAGTGGCGTCCGTGGAGGCGACGAGGTCGAAAGATGACTCTGAGAGGAATTCTTACTTGAACGTCCTATTGAGGGATCCTCTCCCCCAGAAACCACTCACTTCTGTAGTGGCTGTGGAAGTGACCTCAGAAGCCATAGATGTAAATGGCAATGTTGTCATAAACGTTGTCAAAAGGGTCAGGACTAAGACCCGTCCTGACACTTAGAGAAGGAAAAGTGAAACGAAGCTGCAAGGTAGAGTTACGGTTACACACGAGAGGAAAACCGTAAACTTCCTGGTGGGTGACTTCCTTGTAGGGAGGCAAACCGGCCTACCCAACCAGCAGCTTCATCATGAGAACAGAGAACTATGTTTCCCTGGTGCCAAGATAGGCAGGATCGTCCAGGAAGTCCTGAAACAGTACTCTGATTCCTTCAGTTAGAGGAAATGACCTGTTCTTGAACACACGAAAAAGTGTTCTTATTGAAAGTATAGTCAAGGCAGGACCCTAACAAGGCAGGTGGTCCTGATGCATTCTTACCGACAGTGATGAAGAACGCGAAGGATGGTTTGGCGGCACATCTGCAACAGATCTTCAATGTCTCTTTAGAGTTCGTCTAGGTCGCCGACGACATGAGGATCGTGGATTTGACCCCACCCAATCTTCAGGACAAGTGAGACCACCGACAGCAGTATAAATACAGGCCGATTAGTTTGACATCAGTTCTTGGAAAGATGCTTGAATCCATCATCAAGGATAGGATTGTGGATCACCTGGAAGAAAAACAGCTTATAGTAAAGAGTTAGCATGGCTTTCTTCGCGAGAAGTCATGCCAGACAAACTTACTAGAGTTCTTCTACTACGTTCTTCAGGAGCATGACAAATCTAAAGTTTTTCACATCATCTACCTTGATTGCAAGAAGTCATTTGACAAGGTACCTCACAAGAGACTAATGGCGAAAATGGCAGATATTGGTGTGGGTGGTCCAGTCCTACAATGGAGTAGGTCATGGCTAAATAACAAGCGGCAAAGAGTGGTGGTCAATGGCGTGTCCTCTGTGTGGAGTTTCGTAACCAGATAGGGTTCCCAAGTGCTCAGTCCCTGGTCCTCTGCTATTTATTATTTACATAAATAACATTGGCGTAGGACTCATCAGTAAGGTATCCAGAGGTCATTGAACAACTCCAACTTAATCTTTTCAAGATCGGAGAATGGTCGGGAAAGTAGCAGATGCCCTTCAACGTTGACAAGTGTAGAATACCTTATGCTATTCGTAGAAACGCTGAAGCTGCTTACACGCTACTTCGAGCCCCAATAGGATCCACTGATTTACAGAAGGATCTTGGAGTGATGATCAACAGGGATTCCAAGTTCTCTCGACAACAGCCTGGAAGCTGAGAAGAGAGAAAAAAAATTCTAAGGTACATCAAGAAGCAGTTCAAATACAGATACAGAGAGACAGTCCTCACCCTGTACAACACTCTGGTAAGACCTCTTTTGGAGTTTGCGGTCTATATCTGGTCACCGTCGTTGTGAGCGGATATCCAACAGTTGGAACGGGTGCAAGTGAGGGCGACTAAACTTGTACTTGAAATTTGATCCAAGGGATACAAACGTCGGTTTAAAGACCTGAGCCTCTTCACGATTAAGCAGCGACGTTTGAGAGGTCAACTCACTGAGACTTACAAGATCCTTCGAGGGATAAGTCGAGTTGATCCCGAAGTCTTCTTTTCGCTGTTTGTGAACCCCACAATCACGGGTGGAAGGTGTTTCCGCCTAGGTTCAATACTGGTCAGCTGGAGAACTTCATGCTGGTAAAGATCTGTAATGTCCGGAACAGTCTGCCAGAAAATGTCGTCAGCAGCTTGACTGTTGACACATTCAAAAGGCGACTTGACAGGATACTCAGTGAGCTGACTTACTGAGCGCCTCCATGACTTGACCTCGGAGTTGAGATGAGAGTCTTAGCTATCTTTTCTGATAGCACTCTTACTTCAACTCCAACCAACCAACTAAGAGAAAACCTGGCGACTTTCCGTAGCTAGAGAGATCAGGTCACACCCTGCGTCCTGTCACCGTCTGAGGGACTGCCTTTGGGTGGCCCCTGTGAAGGTGGCAGTGATTGGCGGGTTTGACTGACCAAGTCCAGGATAAAACTTGGAGCTAATGATTGTACCCAAACTTTGGTCCTACGCCTGGTGGAGGTTCTTCCTTTGTCAGGTTTTGGAGTACGGTTTGGAGTGCTTAGGTTCCAAGTGGGAAGTGATGGAGAGAGATTCACCTTGCTCCGTTGTTAACCCAACGTCGAGCGCACAGCTGGCTGTGCACAGGGGCCATCTTTAGATGGTTATATCGTGCCTTTTGATGGTCCCGTTATCCTTGTGACTCCTTGTGACACTCTCTATTCACCACCTCACTCTCTTTTCACCACCTCACTCTCTATTCACCACCTCACTCTCTTTTCACCACCTCACTCTCTATTCATCACCTCACTTTCTATTCACCACCTCACTCTCTATTCACCACCTCACTCTCTATTCATCACCTCACTCTCTTTTCACCACCTCACTCTCTATTCATCACCTCACTTTCTATTCACCACCTCACTCTCTATTCACCACCTCACTCTCTATTCACCACCTCACTATCTATTCACAATATCACTCTCTATTCACCACCTCACTCTCTATTCACCACTTCACTCTCTATTCACCACCTCACTCTCTATTCACCACCTCACTCTCTATTCACCATCTCTTTCTCTATTCACCACCTCACTATATATTCACCATCTCACTATCTATTCACCACCTCACTCTCTATTCACCACCTCACTCTCTACTCTCCATCTGACTCTCTACATTCTCCAACTGACTCTCTATTCACTACCTCACTTTCTATTCACCACCTCACTCTCTATTCACACTCATTATCATTGTATAATTAATTTGCTTTATAGCGGAATAATTAAGATAATGTAATTCAGTTTCACATAATCATTAATCATAGCAATCATCTCGTAATATTTACCATAATAATTAATTTGGAATTACTGTTATGATCGTATTAGTGTATTACTTAATACAATTTTTGATGTGGAATTTAAGCTAAAAATATTTTAATTTAGTTCAAATAGTAACTTATATATCACTTAATATAATTTAAATATCATTTTCTACAACCGGTTTAGAATGAAATAAAAATTTTTAAGTACTGTCTTCTTAATTATCATATTTATTATACATTTAAACTGCTCATACTTACTAACGTATAAGTTTAACGATATAAAATAACGCATCAATCTCTCCTTTTAAATCAGGCGATGATAAATATTAGTTGCCGTAAAAACACCGTAGATTTATTCACATCGAGAGTTCCTGGGAGAAATAACTCAGTAATATCTAAAGTCTTAAATTTAGCCTCGCAAGACAATAATTTTCGCCTGAAAAATATTCGCCAAAATTAGAATCTTCCAAAATATCCCCTGGGAAATTTTAGACTAGAACTTTTACCATCAATTTCAGAACTTGATGAGTTGAAATGATTATTGATGTAGAACGGTGAAATGATTATTGATGTAGAACGGTGAAATGATTATTGATGTAGAGCAGTGAAATGATTATTGATGTAGAACAGTGAAATGATTATTGGTGTAGAACAGTGAAATTATTATTGATGTAGAAAAGTGAAATGATTATTGATGTAGAACAGTGAAATTATTATTGATGTTGAACAGTGAAATGATTATTGATG
The DNA here is from genome assembly GCA_947561585.1 of Caprella mutica. Lineage (NCBI taxonomy): Eukaryota > Metazoa > Arthropoda > Malacostraca > Amphipoda > Caprellidae > Caprella > Caprella mutica. The sequence goes on along the minus strand of CANNZV010001196.1, from coordinate 6,374 downwards.
TAGAACAGTGAAATTATTATTGATGTAGAACGGTGAAATGATTATTGATGTAGAACAGTGAAATTATTATTGATCATTGATGTAGTATTAGGAATATATAATTATAATTGATGTAATATTGGAAATTAGTAATTGTTTTTAAAATAGTAGATTAATTACCAATTTGAAAAAGAAATTAAGGTTAAATAAATTACCATTTAATGGTTTAAATACCTTTGTTTATTCAAAAGGAAAATATCAATATGTAGTCTGATATATTTTGAGCTGTATTTTAAATACAGAAATAACTGAAAGTATTCAAGTCACTCTCTCAATATTTGTCATTTTTTTCTTTATTATTTTAACATTTTCAATTTCCATATGGTAAAATGGTTTTGTTTTTGTTTACACAGAACATGTGCAAGGTCTGTGAAATTAATTTTTAACTGAGAAGTAAAACTTCGTCTGATATTCAAAATATAATAAATTCAGTGAATGCAGAAACAACATTCCAATCAATGAATAAATTAATGAAATAAAATTGTTTCACTTTAGCTTTGAACTCGGTTTCTATTCGGTGAAAAATGAACCTAGCACAGGAGAGCTAAAATAGTACAGGGTGAGTTATGAGTTACCGGACATTCTACATTTTCGATCATATAATAAAAAAGAATGTTTTTAAATTTAGTATTTTAACTTACTTTTATTATTTATTTACCTATATAAGCTGTAGGTAAATTTGAAACGAAATATAGAAAACGTAATTGATAATTATTACGTATTTTTTCTTATATTATCGGAAATGCAGAGCTGTTTGATAACTCAGAATTGGGTTATCGAATGCTGATGTTATTAATATGATGATATTTATTTTAAAATGAAAATATTATATCTGTATATAGAAAAGGAAAATAATAACATCGAATGCATTATTGGATTTTAAATATATTATTTCCAAGATGCTTCCAACAACTGAAAATTTGGCTTTTAAGTTAAATCTATGACTTAGAAAATGGAATATTCGAATGATTTGATTATGTTCGATAGTATGAAGAAATCAAACTCTACCTAATTTATAAAATTTATATTGAAAAAAAAAACTACAAAACATGAAATGAAAAACAGATTAAATATTCTACTCATTTGGTTGGTTCTATTTTCAAAATAGATACTTTTATTTCATTAAATTATCAAATAATAATATAAAATTCATTTCTCAACAAAATTAAACGTTAAATTTAACTCTCAAACTATGAAAAATAATAATAAGTTCACATTTCTAATGAAATGATATTGAATCATAATTTAGCAGCCATATCTCTATTTTTTATTTTGATGTAATAGCAATTACCTCAATATTAATTTCCTTTATCGTCCTTTTTTAATATTTCATATAAATTAGAGAAAATGGTACAGAAAATCATTCTTTTGATTTCCTCCAAATTACATCAAAATGAAACCAATTCCCTCAATGGAATGACTTTAATAAGAATTTATACGAGAGAAATATACGCACATCTAAAGATGATGAACAACAATCCTTGTAACTTATTTTTTTTTTGTTTAAAAAGACAATATTTTTCCTTTAAAAAAAATTATTATATTGAATGTAGGGGAAATTTAAAATACTTTAAAATATATGTATGGTAGTTAATAGGTGGATGGTAAATATAATCTAGTAATATATAATTATTATGATGAAGATATTTAATTAGATAGTGTTAGTTAAAAGATATTGAATATTATGGAATAGTGATATTTAATAAATTTATGTTAAATATATAGTATAAATCTAGTGCAAGGATTCAATAAATTTAGGGCAAAGATTCAATAAATCTAGTGCAAAGATTCAATAAATCTAGTGCAAAGATTCAATAAATCTAGTACAAAGATTCAATAAATCTAGGGCATAGATTCAATAAATCTAGTGCAAGGATTCAATAAATCTAGTGCAAAGATTCAATAAATCTAGGGCATAGATTCAATAAATCTAGTGCAAGGATTCAATAAATCTAGTGCAAGGATTCAATAAATTTAGGGCAAAGATTCAATAAATCTAGTGCAAAGATTCAATAAATCTAGTGCAAAGATTCAATAAATCTAGTGCAAAGATTCAATAAATCTAGTGCAAAGATTCAATAAATCTAGTGCAAGGATTCAATAAATCAAGTGCAAGGATTCAATAAATCTAGTGCAAATATTCAATAAATCTAGTGCAAAGATTCAATAAATCTAGTGCAAAGATTCAATAAATCTAGTGCAAGGATTCAATAAATCTAGTGCAAAGATTCAATAAATCTAGTGCAAAGATTCAATAAATTTAGTGCAAAGATTCAATAAATCTATTGCAAAGATTCAATAAATCTAGTGCAAGGATTCAATAAATCTAGTGCAAAGATTCAATAAATCTAGTGCAAAGATTCAATAAATCTAGTGCAAGGATTCAATAAATCTAGGGCAAAGATTCAATAAATCTAGTGCAAAGATTCAATAAATCTAGTGCAAGGATTCAATAAATCTAGTGCAAAGATTCAATAAATCTAGTGCAAAGATTCAATAAATCTAGTGCAAAGATTCAATAAATCTAGTGCAAGGATTCAATAAATCTAGTGCAAGGATTCAATAAATCTAGTGCAAAGATTCAATAAATCTAGTGCAAAGATTCAATTAATCTAGTGCAAAGATTCAATAAATCTAGGTTAAATTTCGAGTGTGATAAATTAATAATGATATATATACTTATACATTAAATTTGAAATGGGCTATTAATATTTCAATATTTCTGTACTAATAAAGTAAGTATACACTTAGCTAGTATATTTCTTATATACATTCATTAACAGTACTTACTCATATATGTATATAATTTTCCTCAATAGACCGACAAACTGCTTTCTCAACAGTTCCTGTGCCATTCTGTCCCGTTTTATCCCAATCTGTCCCATTATATCCCTTTCTGTCCCATTATATCCCATTCTGTCCCATTATATCCCATTCTGTCCCATTATATCCCATTCTATCCCATTATATCCCATTCTGTCCCATTATATCCCATTCTGTCCCATTATATCCCATTCTGTCCCATTATATTCCATTCTGTCCCATTATATCCCATTCTGTCCCATTATATCCCATTCTGTCCCATTATATCGCATTGTGTCCCATTATATCCCATTATATCGCATTGTGTCCCATTATATCCCCTTCTGTCCCATTATATCCCATTCTTTCCCATTATATATCCCATTCTGTCCTATTATATCCCATTCTGTCCCATTATATCCTATTCTGTCCTATTTTCTGTCCTAATCAGCTGATAACAAAAGTTTATCCCGAATTACTCTTCATTTTCCTCCTCTCCATATTCTGAAATGGAAAACTTTTTAATATCCAAATGGAGCGAAAAAATTAATGTAAAATGATAGAGAGAATTTGTATTACGAAGTTTAAAATTAAGATATCTTATAGGTACTTCATTATGATTTAATTATTGATTTTCATTCATCTAGTAAGGTTTTCGATACGCAGAACTCTAAAGATAAATATTGAAGTACCTTGGTACTTACATCTTGTTGATCCATAATAAATAAATTATAAAACAAATGCAGTCAGTCGTTGTTCAAAATCCTGGATTTTCAGCGATGGTATTCGATGAAAAATGAATCTCAATTGTAATTAATAATTATAAATCAAAACACTTCAAACCTAAAATCCCAATGATAATATATATCTGAAATTTCTCGATTAAAATTTATTTTCATATTTCACGATAAAATACGATCAAAATTCAAAATAATTTACAATAGTAGATGATTTGTGAAAAAAATGATACATTCCGTCTGATATTAGCATTTAAAGTAAAATTTTAAAGTTCCAGACCTCATATAGAGTAGACGAAAGTTGGTACCTAATTCTTTAAAATCCCCCCCCCCTCCTCCCCTTCATATGCACTGTGTACACACTTTTCAAGAGGATGAAAGTGAAGGGAAACCTTTGGTGGGAAACTCGTGTGTTTTTACTTTCCCGGGGAAAAAATTAGCGTGGGCCATCCCTAGCTGGCAACAAAGATATATTCCTGGGATATTTAGGGAAAATCATACGGAAGAAAGATTTATTCCTGGGATATTCACCTAATAGCCCAGGAATAAATCCTTGTTGCCAAGGGTATGAGATTAAGGTTGTATTTAATCTTCAATATCACCATTAAAATTATTGGCGGGAAAAAAGGTCTCTATTGAAATTTCTATCGGGGACACAACTAATTCAACTCTTACCCATCAATGATTTATTATGAAGTAATTAGGGTATTTCCGAGTTATAGGACCGGTTTATATTTTTCGATTCTATAAAAAACTGAACAGGGTTGTTAAAAACAAAAGTTTAAGAAAAAATCAATGATTTTTATTGGTTTATTTGGTTTTTATATGGAATTATTTAATAAAAGAGCATATAGATGCTGATTAGTTTATACCTGATCACTATACAATTTACATGGTTAACAATACAAAACATCATTCATATTATGATAAATTATGAAAAAAAAAGATTTATACGAGATAAATTATGAAAAAATTAATGAATTAATGCTATGTAACATTTCACTACCAATTCATGAATAATTCTTAGCTGCTAGTTTACTTTAATAAGCTCATAAAAAATTCAAATCTCACTTTTAAAAACAGCTAGATTCAAATATTTCATGAATTATTATATTTGCATTGGCAATTACATTTCAAATATTGATGTTTAAACTAAAATATAACATATTAGCTAATGAATGTCACAGTGTGACTCAAGACTATATTTTGACATTTACTAAATAACTGTGTAAAGTATCTTTATAAAATGATAATATCACAATATGGTGAGAAGGAAACCCTGTCCATATTTCTATTTTTCTTTGGTTTTAATGTCTTCCATTAAAAAATTTGAATTACTTAATAATATTTTTATATGAATGATTTAATAAAACTATTTTAAATGATATATATATAATATGGATGATTGATGATAAATTAAAAAATATTCTAGAGTTCTACAGATAAAAAAAATGAACCATAGAAACCAAATTAACTATGATTTATTTTTCTTCAAAAACCATTGGTTTCTAACAACCCTGATTATACGTATAGTTTTCAGTTTTTTATAGAATTGAAAAATAGAAATTTAGCTTGGTTTAAACCACCCTGCGTATAATAATTATAAATGTTCGCTGTGTATTTTACTTATATTGTTTTCTTTAAATGATAAAAATTGTGGAACCGTCTTATTCTTCAGAAGTTACCCATTAAACCCCTAACGTCCTCTGTGGTGGTTATTAGGAAAACATCAAATAATGTTTAAATTTGTTCCGTATATTCATATTCTAGCAATAAGACCCGTGGAAATAAATATGGGTTATACCTCTAAATGATTTAGCTTTTAAACCACCCTAAGTTCTTCGCAAAAGACATTATATACTCAATAAAAAAATAAATAGTGATTTTTTTTACATATTCCTTCTTAAAAAGATCTATCAAATATTGATCTATAAAAAAAATTGATTTGGTCTACAACATATCTCAGGCGTTAAATGACATGTTTCACCACGTTAGAACATGTTTCACCACGTTAGAACATGTTTCACCACGTTAGAACATATTTCACCAAGTTAGAACATGTTTCACCACGTTAGAACATGTTTCACCACGTTACAACATATTTCACCACGTTAGAACATATTTCACCACGTTAGAACATATTTCACCACGTTAGAACATATTTCACCACGTTAGAACATGTTTCACCACGTTAGAACATGTTTCACCACGTTAGAACATGTTTCACCACGTTAGAACATATTTCATTACGTTAGAACATGTTTCACCACGTTAGAACATGTTTCACCACGTTAGAACATATTTCACCACGTTAGAACATATTTCACCACGTTAGAACATGTTTCACCACGTTAGAACATATTTCACCACGTTAGAACATGTTTCACCACGTTTGAGCATGTTTCACCACGTTAGAACATGTTTCACCACGTTAGAACATGCTTCACCACGTTAGAACATGTTTCACCACGTTAGTACATGTTTCACCACGTTAGAACATGTTTCACCACGTTAGAACATGTTTCACCACGTTAGAACATGTTTCAACAAAGGATTAACTTAGAGTTTCTCTTAGAAAAATACGCAAAAACCAAGTTAGGTGACGATCACTAAAGTTCTAGAAAAAATACACCAACAAAACAAGACCGCCATTCTTTTGATTGGGAAATTTCCAATGCAAAGAATACTGCCCTAGTGTTCTAAGAGTTATTTGTCGTTTCAAGATTATTATTAGCAAAGAAGACCATAGGCGTTAATATAAATGTAGAACTTTAATACCATCTATATGTGAGAAAC
>CANNZV010001195.1:174654-219248 GCA_947561585.1 Caprella mutica | reverse complement strand
GTAAAGGCGCTGAGCTAATTGGTGGGCAGTGTGGTGAAAAAAGTGTGGTGAATAGTGGCACTGACCAGTGCTCGTGTAAAGGCCCCTTTATGTAGTGTGTTGTATCCGGTAGTTTGTTGTTCTGCACACTTCATGATTGTTTAATGACCTGGCAGGGGGGTTCGGGGGGCGGCACGCCCCCCGATACATCTACCTAACGGCTAACTGATAAGTTTTTATTTACACCTCAGACTGGAAGTTTACAATAGTTACCCCATAAAATTACAAATACAGTTTTCTATGATGAATTTTATTTTCTATTCCAAATTAAACATCTCAATCGAATAATTAAACTGTGTAGTATAAACATTGGATTCAGGTACCGTCAGGCGTCAGACATGAATTTGATACGACAATTAGAATTAGGTACCTATCTAATAGAATGTACAGTGGTGCGCCGTAATCTGGTGCGCCGTTCTGGTGTGCGCCGCTCAGCTTTTAGATACGTATCGCCTACCTTCGAAGTTCGAAGATGTGAAACGAAAACCGAGCGATAATTCGGAACTTGCCTACCCTTATTATAATTGATGACAAATTTAATTAGGCAGTAGGTACCTAGTTCACAACTAACTTCACGCTAGTTACTACCTAATCAAATTTATTATTGATAATTAAATTTAACGTTATGAACCTAGGTAGGTAGCACCGTAGCTAGCTTACCACCGTCCGTAGCTATATCAACCTATTATTGATTAACGATCAATGAACACACCATATAGCTACCTACTCAGTGTTCTTTAGTAGTTACGAATTATTTCCTGATGATTTTAATTAACTAGACACTACAAAAGAAATTAAAGGTTGCAAAATTAAAAATATAACAAGCAAGCTGGATGAAACTTGCGAGCTCTATCGAAGAATTGAACGACACGTAATTGCACCTACCATCAAGTTAAGGTAACTACTAAATGTTTATACTTTATTGTTCACTGCCCACTGGGTCTGAGTGGGCGTGGTCAATCAACCAACATCTTTGCTTTAATTGTCTTTAAAGCTTATACAACTTATGAAAATTATAATTAAGTTAGAAAAAAATTTATGTATATTCATTATTTAGTTTGTAGTATAATAAAAATATCAAAAAACTCTGTTTAAATGATACTAGAAAATCATACTCTGTGATTGGTTCTATTCTTTGATTGCGTAATCAATGACGTCAAGCCAATAGCCATCTAGTATTTTACACCAAAATACACTCTACCAAAATGCATTCTACCATTCTGGACGTTCCCAAAGAAGTAGTTTCCAAAGTAGTTTACGGCTAAATGGACGTTTCCTAGTTAGTTTTACCTCATTTTCGCTGTAATCAAAATATTTTATCTCTAATAATATTAGTCTATTTTAATTTTTCGAAAAAAATTACTCCTAGTAAGTATTTTCTAAATTGTATATTTCCTAAATAATTTGTTTCATAATAATTTACCTCAAAGTGTTTTAACTTTAATAATTTTCTACCATTTTATGATAATCGTAATTATGTGTTTCCTAATGGTTTTTGCCCTAATCTGTCTTTTCCAAAAAATATTACTGCTTTTGCATAGTTTTCTAAAAATATTACTACAAAATGATCGTTTCCAAATTGGTTTCCCCAAAATATAATACCCTAAATTGAGCCCTCCCGTATTTACTAATATGCATATGCATTTACCAATATGCATATGCATTTATAGATATGCATATGCGTTATCTCAAATGCATATGTGTTTTCTCAAAAAGCATAAAACCTGTTGCATATGCAGTATATTTCCCAGTGCATACACTGCATATTTGGAAATGCATATTGTCACAACTCTACTTATAAGCCATGTATCGACGTATTTTGTCAACTTTATCTACCACTTAGACTCGATTGGTTTTGCAGATCTCAGACTGTGATAACTGTAATAACTGTAATAACTGTGATAACTGTAATAACTGTGATAACTGTAATAACTGTGATAACTGTAATAACTGTGATAACTGTAATAACTGTGATAACTGTGATAACTGTAATAACTGTGATAACTGTAATAACTGTGATAACCGTAATAACTGTAATAACTGTGATAACTGTAATAACTGTGATAACTGTAATAACTGTGATAACTGTAATAACTGTGATAACCGTAATAACTGTGATGACAAAGCTGAAATAAAAAAAAAATTACTGTGGTAACTATTTTAGTTTTGGAAGGAGAGAAGAAACTGGTATTTGTAAGTTGTGAATTTGTTTTGCAGCTACCTACAGATATTATAATTAGTCATATCTCTCAGTAATGTTCGATTGGATTCAGATCGGGTCTATTGGCTGACCAGTTCATTAATAAGTCATTAAAGGAGTCTTCACCTATCACTCTTCAACCAATCTTTTGTCTACTTGCAACTATGACCGTAAGCATTGTCTTGAACAAATTTCAATCTTACTTTCTTGTTGTTTCCTTGAGCGTTGAGTCACGGAATTTAAAAAAAATATTTAAAAACATTGCAAAATTAGGTTTAAAACCATGTTCAACATTAAATGGGCCGATAACCTCGTTTTCAAAAAAAATTCAACATTATTTTAAATAGATGGTATAAAACCTAATTCTACATGATGATACCATCGTCAACTATGATTAACTTTGGATGCCAGCAGAGTATCGATTCCCCACAAAGATAATGATAATATTTATTGTGAAAAATTTCGAATACAAGAAACACAAGGCTATATTATAGTAAGGATACTTTCAATACAGTGTGGGTCAAAAAAAGCGGAACCCAACTTTGATTTGATATATCTCAGAAACTACTAACGTTATGAATTTTCTAAAATTTTCATTGCGTTAGTCTACATTCTTCATAAATAGTGAAAAATTCAAAACTGTTCATCTTTCAATATTGATGCAATAGTGATTATAGTAAACGGTGTCAAAAGTATGCTTGCGCACAGAGAGAAAAATTTAATAAAAAAAAATTGTAAACAAAAATACCTAACATAACAATCCTTCACAATATATAATTAACAAACCATTATTGAATAAATATTTAGCCTTAAGTCCTTCCTTAATTTCAACAAATGTCCTGCATTTCTTTACTTAATTCAATCTTTGTTCTCATCGCTGCCATAACTCTTATAATTAAGAGTAAATTCACTTCACTTGTGATTCTCTCATTCAATTCGTTTAAGTTCACAGGCGGAGTTGAGTACTCTTTACTTTTCAATGTCCAAATAAGAAAAAAATCACCTGGTGTCATGTCCAGTGATCTTGGGGCCTCTATGTTGCATAGATTAGTACAATAATGCGATTGTTGAACACAGCAGTTAGGAAATGTCGCACATGCAGCGATCGTTATGGCAGCAATGAGAACATATATTGAATTAAATAATTCGGAAAGAAATTGAGGACATGTGTAGGGATTCAGTAGATAGTGAGGAATAAATATAGATTAAATATATATTTGATAATGGGTTGTTAATGATATGTTATAAATATAAAGGATTATCGTGTTTTTCTGTAATTAAAAACAATATTCGTAACTTTATGTTTGTGCGCAAGCATACTTTTGACACCGTTTACTATAATCACTATACCATTAATATTGATTTATGAATAGTTTTGAACTTTGAACCGTTCATGTAATAAAAGTAAACAAAGACAATGGTGATTTTAAAAAAATCATAACGTTAGTAGTTTCTTAGATATATCAAATCAAAGTTGGGTTCCGCTTTTTCTGACCCACCCTGTATAATCTATACGTAAACATAAATAGGTCGATAATTAATATGTCACACGAAATAATTGGAAGTATTGCATGACTTATCAGAGTACCAATTAATAGTTAATCCACTGAATATTCGGTGATCAAAAAGGGTACCGACCGAAGGTTCAGTGATAAAAAAGGGTAATGAAGGTTCATTGTTCACTAAGAGGTACCGAAAGTTCAGTGATATCAGGGTTATTTGATTAAATTTTACCTAATTTATAACCATATTAATATTTTAAACCCTTTATCACATATTTGTAATTTGATTACAGGCAACTAAAAGAAAAGATAACCTAACAAATATTGCGTGCAAGTGGAAAGTCCCAAATGCAGCATCCACCCTAATCTAATAACACAAAACTAACTTTAAAAACATCATCAACACAGCGAGTTGCGAGCATTATATATGTAAATTTGCATTTCAAAACACCTGCTGAAAACACCTTAAAAGCCAGATATATGCTTCAATCACACAACTAAAAAGAAGAAAGTATTTTTTTCTTGGCTAAATTTATCTGACACTTCTTGTGTTATTATATTATCAACTCTGAGTCAAATATTTACGATGACGTTGGAATAAGCGGCTACTCATCACTCATCTTCAAGATTGTTTGATGAATGATGCGTAATGATGAGTACAAGGTGAATAAGGCTTATAATCTCTGGACTGGGGCTCACCAGAAGAAACTAGACAGATGAGAAGATCTTTAGGAAGAGAGGATTAGATCATAGGCCTGCAGTGTGAAATATAATTGTACTCTAAACCTAAACGTACAAATGCTTTCACTCTTTCTATTCTTTATGACAATGCATTAATTTAGTTATCTTACACGAAAGTATATCTTTCATATTAAATGGAGAAATTTAAATGATAAAGAATGAGTTTCGATATTTATATATAATGTTTCTTATATAAATATAGTTATGAAATGATAAAAAATCATTCACACTTCCAACTAATATTCAGTTGGTTTGACCAAATGCTTTATATTAGCTATTTATTATAGAAAATCTTTAGTTATTGCCAATATAACTAATTAATTTATTGCGATTAAGTTTTTATAAATGATTGATGATTCCGACTATTGAGGTAACATCACTAAATTTTATATAGTAAAAATATTTATTATTGGAATATTAACATTGGTTTCTTGAATCATTAATAAATTCTTCACTATATTTGTAAAATGTAGGAAAACGACATTTTTCTAAACAAAAAAAATGTCATCGTTGTTATATTTTCCCATAGCTAACTTAACTATCTTATATATCTTTTGATTGCATAAACTGCATGTATCAAAATAACATACAACAAATTTTTGAAGTTATTCAATAATTAGGTTATAAAAATATTATAATAGCAGTAAAACCCTGTATAAGAAGTTTATGGAAGACAACAATTATATTTTAAATAATTAAATTTTTTTAAACTTTTTTCAAGCCAATATTATGAGGTGAAATTTAAAGCAGGTAAAATGGTTATTTAAAGGTAATATACATAATAGACTTAAAGATTAGCTAATAATTATCCACTGAAAGCTAAAGACGCTTCGCCTTGACTATGTTACTTTAAATTATGAATTTATGATGGTGGTGAAATTAGTTCATTAAATATTAGAATTGGAAGTGTAGCGTTAAGAACTTAATTTCAAGGTAATTATAATGGCCTCACACGTGCTTACTCTATGCAAATAATTTCCACATGAATAGCATCACAGTCAGTTTCTAAGCTATTATACTTCTCTCTGAAGTAAGAGCTCCTGTACAATCTGCACATTTGTAACGATGAACAACATATTCCTACTGGTTGACATGGTTATATTTTATTCATTCTTTCTATATGCAATGACAGGAGGTGAGTGTCATGCTATTAGTGATTAGAAACGCTTGGATGAAAGTTAACTTCAGATAAAATTATTATATCAGATTTTCATCTATTTGAAGAAATATGAATAAAGATGTTGCTAATAATACTAAACTTCACTGAGCCTCTAAGCTTCTAAACGACTGAAGATTATTTAAAGAAGTGGTGAGCCACTGAAGATTAAGGTTGAACCTAACTTAATCTTCTACGAATGTATCGTATTTTACCACTGACTAATAAAAATTGTTAACAAGTGAAGGTATTAAAATTTCATCCACATTACCGAAAACATTTAGTCTTTGACTGTAATTTTACCTAATTAAAGATATTTATAGTAAAGAGATGTCGGTCATGCCAATCTCCATATATTTTATATAAGATTTTAGGTATTCAGGAACTCTAGGTTATAAAATGTTCTTTATTTAAGCGAGTTAACTAATTTCACAACAAACCTATCCAATTTCACAACAAAGACCTTTAAAATATCTTAGGAAATTATTATTTTCGTATCAAATGACCTTTCTCTGAACAATTAGGTTTAATTATAAGTAATCAGCATAGATTAAAGCTCGCATTACGTATTTGATAGCACATGGAGAAATATTTATTACCAACTCTAAAACAAAAACTTCCCAAAATGAAAGAAGAACGATTTCAACACTTCTAAGTTAGGTTTTACTTTTTATTCAGCCTTAGGAATAACCAATGGGAAACAATCTTGATATGCATGACCACCTGACACAAAAACAAAAGTGAAAAAGTGGAACACACTTGTAATCGATGAGAAATATTGAATGATATTGATTATCTTACCTTTTTTTATATAGAAAAATATCACAAGCAGAATAATTTAATAATATTAATAAGTACCACAATTTATCATTGATATGTTTATAAATATCACTTTAAGGCATTGCACCAATTATTAAATCCAAAGTCATAAACTTATATTAACGTACTTAATATTTTCGACCATACCATGTATAAAATAGAACGGGCACTCGCATAGCGCATATATTCGCCACCGCTACATTTGTTTTTTTCATTTTGACCTTTTCGTGACCTTGGCCTTCGAACCGATCGCTCCCAAAATTAATTCTATTGGTTCCTGGATAATGACCAATCGTTTCGCCAAATTTCAGGCCATTTGGTTGACTAATTTTGAGTTATTAATGACCTTGACCCTGACTTTAAAATGGTATCATCCAACCAAATTTCAAGCAATTTAATTGGTTGAAACCTTTTTCAGTTAGGCGAAAAACAATAAAGAATATGTGTGCAGATAAATAAATGGTAATTTCCTAGCTCATGTCCCTAATTCATTCACGGACATGAACTAGTAAGGGGATTAACTTTTTATTTTAATGGTATTTTTTTATTTGATTTGTATATAAACAATAATAAAACCTGTAGAAATTTTCTGAATCAGTAGTAATTTAATTTATTCAATTTTGGGTATTCCTTTTTGGTATTTAGGATTAGCTACTTATGTAGTTAAGATACTAAATTTTATGTGAATAACTATTTTTTACTGCAATATATTTTAATCAGATGAAAGGTAATGTAATTTCAAAAAATAAATTTAGAAATACCCTCTTCCTAGTTCCCGTCCCTAAGTCAATTAGTGACGTAGACCATGAAGGGGCTATTTGGATCGGTTCCTCTTATATTCGCGTCCCTTAAAATGAAATAGAGACGTGAAATAGGAATTACCAAATAAATAATTAAAACATAAACTTTCGCAATTTTGCGGAGGTAGTAATAGTATTTTTATAATATCGTACAATATTTTAGTACAATACAAAATAATAAATAAACTTTTTGATTAAGTTATGAATTATTAAAATGGGAATATGAAATTATAACTACACTATTATCACAACATCTGATGTAATTTTCCTAGTATTATAAAATTTAAAAAATCAACTATATTATAAATAAAATCATCTGATCATCGACTGCGAATTGAAATGAATACAATTTTATAATAGCATTATTTTCCATTGATTTCCAGTTCTAAAGAAAAATCGTTCACTTTCAAAATGATTTACCAAATTAAATGAATCACACGTCTTTATTTGGTATTCATATCAATCCAAAGAATGTAGTCTTTTTACAGTACATTTTATCCAACATTTGATTTCAGATTTATAGCTGATATTTATTTACAGGTATAAATGGAGGTATTTTGTAACAGGGTGTGTCCTGTAAATATTCCAGACAACTCTTTAAGATGATCCAATTAATAAAACTGTAAAGTAAATGAAGAAGAAAAGAAGATAAATTTAATCTATCGAACTATATACCCAGAGTGCGGGTTATGGTGCAGGGTCCTAGAATATTATAAAGTTGGGGTTTCTCTTTTTATTTCATATCTCTTACTTAATTATTCTGCCTCAAAAGCCAAAAATTCAATATCGATTGTGCTCATATTAAAAATATATAATATTCCGCCTTTACTGCAGTCCAGTTTAAGAGAAGAGTATAATGATTTCTGCCTAAATTAACAATATCATAATTATAGACCTGGAAAAAGAGCTGGTTTTTATAGGTTTGGAACTAGCGGTAGGCAATTAACTTATCAAATTACAATATTCGTATCAGTTATTCGGTGTAAAAAGTTGCTCTGGTCACTATTTCTGCTCACCAATAAAGGTGACTAATTATTTAAAGTTCAGAGTGTATCGCATAAATTATTAGTCCCATTCTGTCTCAGAGAGCTCTTCATGTTCCTCCAAAGAGAAATAGTTTATGAAAACTTTACTGAACGAGAAAAAACTGCTGCATTAATTTGAATAAAATATCTATTTAGTTGTTTGTTAGGAGATTTAGATAATGTAATTAATTGTCTGTGTCTTAATATAGTTGATAGATGGTATTTAAGTTCAACTCTAGCTGGAACGATCAGTGTACGCTTGAGATGCTTGTTCCGAAGGGAATAGAGATTTTTACATTTTTAAAACTTAACTTAGAGCTGCACAGATTGTGAACTCCCTGGAGCAGTTGCAAGATTTTTTTATTGTTAAGTCCAATAAACACACACATATATACATATTGTATATACTTTAAAAAATGAAAGTGGTTATTGTATTCCTATCATGGCATTACGCTAATTTCTATATTAAAATGATATATTAGAAATGAACAAAACCAATTCAATTCGGTAGTTAATTTAGTACCTGATTGCAAGTAATTTATTATAGAAACCCAACACCACGATATATACTGTACTCAGTTCATCTGAACATCTCGAATTAAAAACTACTTTATTAATCTTGCTTCTGAATTGATTTTTTCTTGATCATATTTTTTTAAATTAAATAATTTATTTATTATGTTTATTCAATTTTCAATTAGTTTCTTGTTTTTAATGTAAAAATATGATATTTCTAAAATAATGAAAATTAAATGGTTCAAAAGAATTATATATAAGTTGATAAAATTCGCAATTTTAGCGAATTTTGCATATAAAATATTTGAATTAGTGATATTTGTAAGCATCATTAATTTTCCTATCAACGAATGATTTTCAAATTTTAGCGATAATTTGTTTTAATTCCAATCTACTTTACTTTCTGAACCTCTTGATCATCGATCTGTTCTGGTTACAAGACTATGCGAAATAAAAATCATATGCATGTATATTGGACATGTTGGATTATGTTTAATGTTAAAATTTGGAATTTATGATAGAGGAGGAAAAAAGAAATTTATCATCATATATTACACTATTAAAAATTAGTAAATCGATTGCAGATTATACTTATGTTTCTAGAATTTAACACTACATTAAAAGTAAATACTTAGCAAAAGAACCATGTCAATGAATAACCAGTAGGTAATTACCGATGACATTCCATTTTCAGTTCAGATCTAACCGACTCTTGCATCATTTTGTAATTCGTGTAACTGTGCGAGAGAGAAATGCAACGAAAGACAGCCGAAGAAAAGAAACTGTTTGAGTTGCTCTGAGAGTATTTGCAATGTGAATGTCTCTTTTCTGAGCTTCTGTCGGTAGATACAGATCTGATGACCAAGTCAGAGCTGTGCTGGGTACAGATATTTATATCACGGACAGAATTTACCGTAAAAGATTAAAATTTTGTAGTTTATCCACCCTCACTTATTGATATATTTCTGTGGTGAATATTGAATCGAATTCAGATAGTGATTTCAAAACTGAATGATGATTCGAAATCAGATAAGAAGATTATTCCATCACGTTAGTATAATCTCTGATTAGTAGTTTATAATAAGTTTGGTATTTCAACACACATTTTTCATTGCTATCTAATTTTTTCCATCCATCCTGACCATGAACAATCTGACCAATTGCATTATAGTCAAACCTGTAACTCTTTTTATTGCTACTCATGACAGGATAAGGCTGATTTAGAAATGCCTTACCCGAGGCAAGGTAACAGTGAGTTTGTTAGGTACACATCAATCGGGAGAAGAGTGACGAGTGTGATGGTGAATTGTAACCCTCTACTGCCCAGAAACACACGAATTACACTATAAATTTAGCACAAATTAGCAGTAGCTCAAATGAAGAAATTAATCAGCAAATGTTAGTTCTGTTGCGTGTTGTCTTAGAGTTTGGCCAGTGAGCTAATAAAAAGTCACTGAAATTCCTTCTGCCTGTTTGGCCCCAAATAGTTTTCATATCAATGGAATTAGTGCAAAAATTTGAAAGTAGATTTGTTTTTCTCTTCAATTTACTCATATGTAAATTCTGCATTTTAATACAAGTCTCATTAAATTTTCTAGGAATAAAGTTTTAACATCGGCACACTTTGAAGCATGAGATCAAATAGCAACTGAAAAGGAGGCTGACCTCATAATTTGCATTAGAAACTTACTTCAATGAATTGAACATGAACATTTTGAATAGCTTATGAGTGTCTATAAAGAGTGTATATTTAGAACGAGGTGAGAAGATTCTTACATTTTCTTAGTATTTTCTTCAATAAATATTTATTTCAAGGGAAAGTTATTTCAATCATTTATGTAATTTTGTGAGCCAGATATAGAACCGATGGCTTTCAAATACGATCATATTTATATTTTTTATGATCATACAAATGTTTCATGATATCGGTTCAATGATTAGAAAAGTACCTAAAAATTCATCTGGGATACATATATGTATGTAATTAAGAGTATTAAAAAATAGAGCTTGTATATTAGTTTCATAAAAAATTTATAGTTTTCTCTCCCTCGAGGAAAAGTGAATATGAAGGAACTGTATAGTGATAATGATTATGTTTTGTCAATTCATAAGAACGGATATTATATAAAGTTTGTTTCTATTTACTTGAACATTTGTAAGTAAAATTATATTTCAGCGTTAATGATAAAATATACCCAAGACTTCAATTAAGAATTATTAGGTGCCATATGGGTCTTTCAGTGAAGAATAAATAGTCAATATAATAACAAATGTACTTAGAATAGAAATACCTTGCATGAGTTGGTGAAGATGCTCAATGTTGTGAGAGATTTCTAAACTAATCTCAAAAAGTCTGTCAAACAAATTCCCTTTTATAGGATTAAAAAGATAACATTGTGCTTTTATTTTCATTTATCCACAGAATTTGAATGGAGCCTCAATAACAAACTGGGTGGTCTAAAGAGACTCTAAACATCAAAATATAATAGTAAATTCAATTACTTTATAAGCAATATGCCTAATTCATGTTTCCTTCATTTAGATAAAACCATTAGTTAATTGATTAGCTTATCAAGTAATGATGTAATGCAGATTCATAGATTTTACCATCGCATAATATTCACAATTCAGGACCCTTACCTCCATGGATGCAGTCTCCACAACTGGTTCATCAAATGGAAACAACTCTTTCTTAATTTTTCGTTAGAGGGTCAGGAGGGTCTCTTTATTTATGGCAAATCGTGTCTTCCTCTGAGATGTTATTGCTTCTGTTAATTTAAAGGTGAGAAGAGCAGTCATTCTATTCCTTGCGCTTCATTTTAAAGACATCCGAGAAGTGAATTCATTCTGCATGTTATTGGGGGAGTTCAATTTGTAATATTAGGTAATTACCTCAAAACATTTATTGCACCCTAACTCTTTCCTCTTTCTGAAGACCTAATGAACCTAACAAGAAGATAACATCACTGATAAAATATCCAATAGAAATGAAGCACATTTCTAATACTCTTCACGAATATTAGATAGAAAACGTTTTTTATTACCGGCGTTGTATTCATTTTTTTTCATTTTTTTGTTTCAGAAAATATGTTTTTTCACAAATGCATGTTTTTTCTCTTTTCACTCTTTTTCATCTGTAAAACAAAAAATATCAAATGAATAATTAGTAAGTATGTTGTTTCTAACATTTATGTTATCTAATTGACCTCTGCAGACTGCTGAATTGTATGTAAGACTGACCACAAGTCTTCAGATCCCATGTTACAAAGTATGTCAGTTAAAGCCAATTATTGGCTTCTATTTCAAATAGTCAAAACTGAGACTTATATAATTGGCTTAGAATTTTGAATTAATTCCTATATTCCCATGGTAATTTTGGCTTGAAATCTTCTCTAATGATCCAAAATTTGCTTGGTTCAGAATTTTGGTAGGAAATTTTGGCTCAAAATATGCTTTGCAAACAAGATAAATAATCTCAATATGTTAAGAGTGAAATATAATGAGATTTGATATAGTAATGATTAATAAAATATCGGGTACTATTTTTAAGATTGATGAGAGAAGAGAGAGAGTAACATGCATTGAATTTCTGTTGAGGCAAAACTTATAAATTGAATATTAACTTCAAGGCATATGGCCAATGTTTAGTAGTTAAATTGTATAAGTTAGAATAAATTGATTTTTACAATTGAAAATTACTTTGTAAAAAATTATATCACTGATTAATTAATGTCAATGAACTTTTAAGTATATCGGAACGATAAAATAATTTGCTCACTCATCCAGAACCAGCTCTCACTAAAACTCTTATAATATCTTAACGAATTGACTTTCGATATATTTTCTTCAAAATCCTTCATCAGACATCCATTGGATTACACTAAAGAATAGTCTTCCATTTAAAATTAAAATAACAGGCAAAGTGAATAAGCAAATATTTCTTGCGTATTATTATAGAGAGAGAGAGAGGGGGGGGGGGGTGGGGGCTATCACTAGATACAAAGCTTGGCGCAGTGCAATTTTTTTCAAATCTCATTAACTAACTTACACTAAGAATCGAAATTGTGGACGTTACACAACCTACCCTAGTAGGTTCGGTAACTTACGTTCAAACTGTGAAAGGTTGGTAAGTGTTGTTTAACGACATATAGTGTCGTTTAATATAATACAATTGCATTAAGAATCAATAAAAATAATTAATTAAAAGCAGTTCACTGCGTTCCAGTTACACTAACAGGAAAATTATTGTGAAAGGCTTCTCGTGAATCCTATTTTATTTAAATAAACAAATCGATATCCATTTATTACATTTCACAACAAATAGCTATGATTTCTATGGAATTTTCAGCATTATATATGTTCAAAGTTGAATAAAAAGCTATCAAGTTTTAAATTGATACACATTTCATAATGTTTCATCGTAATAAAGAACTTAAAATTTGTCGAAATAATAACCAGGCCTACTATTGCACAGACTACCTCTTATCAAAGAGCCTAGCGGGTAACTCACGGTGGCTGACTGACTGTGCCTGACAAGCACTCTACGAGTTGGCTCGTCAACCTATGTCTAGCATTGACAGATTTCATACAGCGTGGACGCGATGAAGAAAGAAAAAGAGAACAACTTTAGTAGTGGGTGGAGAGGGAATGTGGTGATTGACAGACACGTCCACAGTTAAAACTGATAGTGTAAACCCCGCTTAATCCGCTAAGGGTTACAATTAACTGATTATAGTATGACATTCACCTTTTTTTTAATATATGCTAATAATATAAGTATCTTACCATTTATCACCTTCATTTCTGCCTAATCGTGTGAGATTATAATTTTAAAAGTGGATTCATGAAGAGACAACTTCTAAATCGATTTAAAAATAAAGTTATTATTGTTTTTTCCATGCTGTGTGGTGCGCCCTCACTAGTGGCTAGGTTACTATATAGGGTTGAAATTAATTCTTAGAAAAAATTAATGGAATTGTAATAAATATTTTTTTATTGTACTGTTCTATAGGATGTAATAAGTCTGCATTGAAGTAATCTTAACAGAATATTTTTCCGTTTGCCGAACTTTCTCCAACCAAATGGTAACCTTGAAATTGTTCTCGCTGAGAAATGCAAAATTCAACAGCTGAGATGGAAGAGATCTCCTTAATTCGTGTACAACTTACCTCAATTGTCAAATGAACAACACATTTACCCCTTATTTTCATGTGTGCCTCTTATTTACGTGTGCCTCTTATTTACATGTGTGCCTCTTATTTACGTGTGTGCTTCTTATTTACGTGTGTGCCTCTTATTTACGTGTGTGCCTCTTATTTACATGTGTGCCTCTTATTTACGTGTGTGCTTCTTATTTACGTGTGTGCCTCTTATTTACGTGTTTGCCTCTTATTTACGTGTGTGCCTTATATTTACGTGTGTGCCTCTTATTTACGTGTGTGCCTCTTATTTACGTGTGCCTCTTATTTACGTGTGTGCTTCTTATTTACGTGTGTGCCTCTTATTTACGTGTGTGCCTCTTATTTACGTGTGTGCTTCTTATTTACGTGTGTGCCTCTTATTTACGTGTGTGCTTCTTATTTACGTGTGTGCCTCTTATTTACGTGTGTGCCTCTTATTTACGTGTGTGCCTCTTATTTACGTGTGTGCCTCTTATTTACGTGTGCCTCTTATTTACGTGTGTGCTTCTTATTAACGTGTGTGCCTCTTATTTACTTGTGTGCCTCTTATTTACGTGTGTGCTTCTTATTTACGTGTGTGCTTCTTATTAACGTGTGTGCCTCTTATTTACGTGTGTGCCTCTTATTTACGTGTGTGCCTCTTATTTACGTGTGTGCCTCTTATTTACGTGTGTGCTTCTTATTAACGTGTGTGCCTCTTATTTACGTGTGTGCCTCTTATTTACGTGTGTGCCTCTTATTTACGTGTGTGCCTCTTATTTATGTGTGTCCCACAAATTAATTTACGTGTGTGCCTCTAATTAATTTACGTGTGTGCCTCTAATTAATTTACGGTGTGCCTCTAATTAATTTACGTATGTTACTCTAATTTACGTGCCCCTTAATTTACTAGGGTAACCGTTATTTACATGTGTTCCTCTTTCTTCCATTACTCTAAATTTGTAGAAGGTGAAATTCATGGAGGCTATGTAATCTTTTGTAGTATTTCTGATCTGAATTAATAATTAGTATAATATTATTCTGATTTTCATTTACCCTTTCATAAGAGATTTGCAAGGAAAACTGTGGCGATTAGGTAGACTAACTGGAGGCAAATCTAAATAACGAAGATCATAAAATACAAAGTATTGACTAGGCCGCTTTTCTGGAATCTTACTGTTTTGCCACTACAGGATAATCATAATTCATTAAATAATGAAATATGTAAACTTTAATGTGTTAGACTAATGTTAGGCCAACCTGGTTATTTAGCATATCTAATTGTATAACGATAGATAAACATTTGTACGTGTTCATGCGAAATGTTTCGGCTCAAATCACGATAGCAATGTTGAATATTTTTACATGGATGCCAATGTAGTAGTGAAAAATAATGTTAAATCTATATCATTTATACATGAAAATACAAAATAAAGAATCTCTTGGACGAATTGTCCGTGGACAAAATGTCCGTGAAAAAATATCTCTTGGACTAAATGTCTGTAGACGAATTGTCCGTGGACGAAATATCCTAGACTAATGGCCCTGTTAATCTATTAAAAACATTAACAAATGTGTGGATATTGAAAATCGAACTCTCGAATAACGAAAATAAGGATCAGTGTAAATTCATCGCGGGTAAATTCATCGCAGTAAATTCATCGTGGTAAATTAATCGCATGGTAAATTCATCGCATGGTAAATTCATCGAATGGTAAATTCATCGCGTGGTAAATTCATCGCATGGTAAATTCATCGCATGGTAAATTCATCGCGTGATAAATTCATCGCATGGTAAATTCATCGCATGATAAATTCATGGCATGATAAATTCATCGCATGGTAATTTCATCGCGGGTAAATTCATCGCATAGTAAATCATTAGTAACATATAACAGGAAAGTATATAATACAAATAAATAGAAAAATAAATAATAAATGATTTAAAAAAAAAGACATTGTAACGTTACAAACAATATGGTGCACGAATAATTTGGCCCAGGACAATTGGACCCCGACAATTGGGCCCCAAGGCAATTGGGCCTAGGACAAATTATTGGGCTTAGGACAATTGGGTCCCAGGGCAATTGGGCCCCAAGCACAGAGAAAATTGGGCAGAAGACACAATATAGAAGTGTTACTTTGTTATTACTAGGATAGTGACATTATCTCTGAAATATGTTTTATATTATCTAAAAATAGGTTTATAATTTTTTAATTCGATTGATATACAGGTAGACCTCGCTTTAATAAAAGTTAAGCTTATTTTAAGAAATGTTTCGAAATGAGAACCGCTCCTAGACATAGAAAACGGAGAAAAAATTAGTGATTATTTCACGGAAACGGAAAAAATATCAATTCAACATGTTCTATTTTAGGGTTAGTTCCGTGTTATACGTAAAAATCTTCAAATAATAATCATTATTTAACTTTTATGTCAATTGGAATCCATGATACCAATTAGAATAAAAGTTAAATAATAATTATAATATTTTCTTTTCTGACGTGTCTGAAATTGTAGAACCAACCAATAACTTGAAACTTAGTACCCTAATACCAAAAACATTTCACAGATTATACGCAGAGAAAAAAGTTTACTCATATCTAATGGGTCAACAATTTATGCTTTGAATCAATTTATTACGTGAGTTAAGCCCCGTCCAGACGCTCCGACAAATGCCCTGAATTTGGAAATACTTTTGCTCGGGCGAACACGGGCAATCTCATTTCTGCCTGTGTTCGCGTCCAGACGAGAGCAATATGATCAGGAAACTGAAATGTCCGTGTTCGCGATTCTGCATAATTAATTCATTGGAAAAATATCACATATTATTGTTGATAGTTAATACCTAACAATTTAGCGATTTTAGATACAAGCATGGATTAAAAAAATGATTATCAAGGTACCTATCGGATGTAAAATATAAATTCTTACCGATCGGTACTAGGTACTTACCTAGCTGATTATATAATATAAATGCGTAATTAGATAACTAGACGATATATAATATAAATATATATCTAGGTATTTTATCTAGTCTATTATATACCTATTATAAATATTTACCTAGATATCTAACCTGAATTACTTATATCTAGTATGATTCCTAGTACCTATCTAGAAAAACGTCTCGGTAATCAGACACTCCTACTACTCGCAAAGTGGGAGTTATCATAGATCATGATAGGTCTATCAAAATTTTAATTTCCTTTATCTACGTACACATAGGTACCTATGCGTTTTATGCTCACTTCTAAATACTGTTTCCTATAAGCCTTAGATAGAATACTGTATGTTTACTAGTTAGCAAGGTAACTACTTACCTAGTAAAATAAGGAAAAACAACCAAATAATTCATACCTATTTATAGGCCGGGTAAGTACCAAGTTATGGGACGGTTCCACATTTACAGAAAAGTAAGAAAGAAAAACTAATGATTACAATGAGAGTTAAATGGTATTTATTTATGTAATATTATTTATTTATTTATAATATTATTTATTTATGATACGTGTCCGAAAATGTGGAACTGTTCGATAACTCGGAACTTACCCTAGTCAGTAACTAATATGTAGAATTGTAAATAACTAATCACATTTATTCTAAAAAATACAAAAAACTATTTAAATTTATTTACAAAATCTCAATCAAATAATATAAATAGACTACTAAATAATTAATTCAATCTTTCATATCTAAAATGAGAGTAATTAAGAAATTTACTCCATATATCACAAATATTCATTCAAATAACAGTCGCGAACACTTGTTTGGGGACAAATTTGTCCAACATGTTGAAAGTCACTGACAGTTTCGATTCTTGTGATCGGGGACAAATTTGCCTGCCATATCGCGGACAAATTTGCTCGCGAACACCTGATTTCAGATAAATCTGGGCATTTGTCGGAGCGTCTGGACGGGGCTTTAGTTGGACTTTATTCATGTTTTCATGTGTGTTAAAACAACTATGAAGTGGTGTGTCATCAAACATTAGTCAATTCAATTCATTTTATGGATTGAATCAACTTACTATGAGAGTTAAAAGTTACTTTTTTGAGAATATTAAAGTATGTTGAAACAACTATGACAGAGTGTATTGTAGTAACTCACAAAGACTGTTAATCCAATGTATCTTGTTGTACAAATTAACTTAATATGAGAGTTGGTGCTACTTTTTTTAAGCTTAGGAGTGAGTCAAAACGACTGTTTTGTTTTATCCAACATCAATTTAACTAATTTTAAGTAGTACCTGCAACTCACCACGTAGGTAGGCGCAAAAATAACCCATTCATATGAGTCAAAAACAAATAAAATTTGATTTGATTCAACTGATAATTTCTCTGTGTGTAAAATTGCTGTTTGTTAAATGTAACACAATAACAAATTCTCTTTCAATAAATCATAAAAAATAAGGTCAAGGAGTGAGAATAATCAAAATTATTCACATAATTTGGATATGAAAACTCTGAGATACAAAAATACGAAATTAAATTAATACGATATTAAAAAAAAATATTTCACAAAAAATCTGAGATTACAAATAAATTCATACAAAAGAAATTACCATAGAAAGTATCTTATTTTTTGTTAAAATATGGAAATAGGAAATATCTTCAATTTAATCTATGGTAACGTGCAATTTTAGACTAGACTACAATTTTGTGAAAGCAGACATTGAAGTTAATCTACGATGTCAGCAAGCCTCTATAATTACCATTATAAATAAACTAAGGCGATAATTACGTACCAAAACCTTGATGTTATTTATTAATTTTAGTGAAAGATATCAGCCATGTTCATCAGTATAGTTTACACAGGTAAAGAGTTCTGTCTGATTTGAGTAATGGAGGCAGGTGTGTGTTTACATAACTTAAATAATAATCACTTTCTATAATAATAATGAACGTACAACATAAAATATGAAACATATATTCAATCTATTCTTATTTTCTATATTTATAGGTGCCTCTTATCGAATACTTATCAATAAGTATATATATTATCTAAAGTCATAAATATATAGCTGTCGTTACCAATACAACGTCTTATACACTGTATTCATTTAATCCTCAACATATTGATGGGATTATTTGAAAGTTTGGTATATATTTTAATAATATTTCACTTCTTGGGATAAAAAGAGTAGAGTACGTAGTTGTAGTAAACATATTTTAATAATAAATTGAATTAAGTATTCTCTATTTTTAAATAAGAAACACAGAAAAATGATATTGTAAGTTTCTTATGATTAAACACGCATGTTTCTGAGTTAAATAAAATAAAATTGTAAACAAAAATTGACTAAGCCCATCGAGATTAGAAGAGAGTTCCACTGAAACATAAATATTAAAAATAAAATTATTTATGGTGGATTTATAAGTTATCTATCCCATCATATAGGAGATAATCATATAACTTATAAAATGTATATGAGGTTACCGTCGCCGTAATTAGTCCGTTTTTAAGGCATGGTAACCCGGTAATCGTAGAAAAAATATCTCTATTAGATAGCAATAGCAAGGATATTGATAACCATAAGATATAAATAATTATTTATTTCAAAACTCTTAAAAACTATACAACTATTACTAAGCTAATATTAACAAATATAAAATATTATTTTACAAAAGAAATAAGTGCTTATATATTATTTCTAAATTTACTGAACTGAAAACTGGGGTTATTGGTTAATCAATATTACTGATGCAATAATATCTTCACTGAGTTCATAATAATTATCACTAACTCTGATATTCATATATTTCATGGATTCAAGCATCACAATGACATGAGTTAAAGCATGCACAAAAGATCCATTAATTTCTGTGACAGAAGATTGGTATTCGAGTTGCGTTGAAGTCTCCTTATTTTGAATAGCAGGTAGGAATATTTCTTGTAACTGTCCTAATTATTTATTATGGAATAATGAACTTATTCTCATAATCCTTATAATAGTGCTTGAGTGACTAATAATAATTGTAAATGATAGAGTGGATAAATCAATAAAAAATACATTAAAAGTAATAATAATAATGAAAGATAACATATATATTGTAATTAAATAAACGATAAATAAAGAACTATAACTAATTAGCAAACAAATATATTATAATACAAATGCATCTGTCCACTTCCCAGTTTATGTTTACCTATCTATTTCTTCAGTTAATATTTTATTCCACTGACAATGCAGCAACTCTAGATATTGCATTGTAACAATTGCAAGCTTGCAAGGAATAACGAAGAAATTAAGTAAGCCGACTAAAGATTTAGGACAGCACAGTAATATTTATTTGTATCATGAATGAAGCAAATTTACCTACCGACATAAGCAAGCTAAGTTACGGATATAGGAACCTAGCTGAACCGGAATGGAGTCACGATTTCACTTTAGAATAAGTGTGGTAATTCGTACTCAGAATTTTGAAGAAACAAAATATGTAGATCGTCAAAATCTATTAAAAACCCCATCTAAATCACTAAAATAGCAAAAAAATACATGTACCAAAATGTACATACTTTGTGAAGTTATAACCAGAATATAGTTTGAAATTTTTTTCCAGAATATACTTAATTTGTGAAGTTATGACCAGAATAAACATAGAAGTTAGGACCAGAATATCGTCTTTGCAAGAGTAACATTGAAAATATATTATAACTTTGTTTTAAGAAGATTTTATCTGAATCATTTCATAACTACTCAATAGTCTTTGTAGAATTCTATTGCATTTTCGTATAAATATTAAAAGGTAATTATTAATATTTTGTTGTTAAAGAATGAAGATTGCTGTAAATTGCTATCTTGTAACTAAAATGTGCAGAAATATTAAACTAACACATTATCGTAAATTTCCAATAAACGCTTTATTCTAACCATTAATATTTTATCCAAAGAATTTATCTTCTGTATAATAGTAACTAACAACTATTTGATAATTGTTATGTCTATAAATATTTAGTGTTGGGCAACAAAGTTCTTTCGTGACTTGCCTAACTCACTCTAATGGAAATACTCTATAATTATCACCAATAGAAACTCTGGTAACTGAGAATTGATTAGGCAGGACTATTGTAACAGATTTCACTGCTCTTCTACAGAATAAATCCTCCTCTACTCTTTTCCAATGAAGCGTAAAGAATTGCTTTGCAGCTTTCCTTCCATTTAATATCAGGTTACATAGCGACTGTTTTTAATCACTGCGACCTTTTCACCGCAACCTGTTCAATAATTTGAAGTGTACTAAATTTGTCCATTTTTTCACAGCAAAGTGCTTGAAATGTGCCCGCATAGCTACACCACGAATAGCAATATTACCCAGTAAGAGTGACATTATGTGTGCTAATGTGATCTTCAAAATTTTAGTATAATTCCTATCATCTAGCTTATTAATATTCTTTGTAGTTATTTCAATGAAGAAACAGAGTAGAATATGCATTCTTATACAGTACATATAATATCACCAGTTAAATGATTTCATACTAGAAATTTGGATAATGTAAATATATTAAGTTACTTGGACTTAAGTGTGCCACTTATATTTTATTGTTTGAAGTTAGATTATCCCAAACCAAGTCATTATGAGTTTTGATGGGTTATTTTCAGGTATCCGGTAAATTCATCGCCGGTAAATTCATCGCCGTAAATTCATCGCATGGTATTTTCCTCGCATGGTAAATTCATCGCGTTGTAAGTTCATCACGTGGTAAATTCATCGCGTGGTAAATTCATCGCATGGTAAATTCATTGCATGGTAAATTTATCGCATGATGCTTTATAAAATTAAATTGATAAACTTAAATAAACTCTTGGCAAATAATTGCGCCTACCTAACTTTATTTTTCGCTGGATTATGGAACTTGTTTGTAAATCTGTGCTGTTAGTTTATTTTAAATGATTGGATTTTCAGTAATAGAATGTCCTATATTTTCACATGTATATCATACAATTATTATACAATATTTAATTTGATGGTAATTGCATTAATCAATTATTTTATAGTTATGCATCTTTTTCTTTAATTTAAATTTATATTGTTTCTCAATTTTTGTATTTGGGTAGCTACTCATAGTTTGAAAAACAACATAACTGTGACTGTGAATGCTACACCTCTTCGAAAATATGATCATCGAAGCATAATTTCCTCAGTAAATGGGAACCTGGTTTTCTGACTATTTAAGAGGTATTGCTTTACAATTTATCTACTTAATAGTAATTTAGATATATTTTTTGTGCAGTTGTAACGATATAATTTATTTTTTAATATTAACGGTTTGCTTTAGCAACATATCCATATATTATTTCGTGGACCGACAATATGGGCCCACACAATTAGGGCCGCTGACAATTGGGCCCAAAGCTATTACATTATTTGCCCAATTTTTCAGAGTCTACTGTATTAACTTAGTTAAAGACCAAATTGCTACCATAATAACTAGGGATGTGACAATATGCGTTTTGCATCAAAATATAGTTTGAGAATAATTAGAATAAAGAATATTCCTAATATGAAAAAAAAAATTCTTTTTATGATACCATATCAAGTATATATTGGGCCCTATCAAGTACAGGCATCCTTTGCTTTAGTTACCAAATCAAGACTCAGTTTAATTACCAAACGGTCACTATAGCGAGGAAGAGTAACAAGAGATATAAGATTCTCACTCCTTGATTACACATCTTGGGAGAAATGCACCAAGTAAAGTTAATGGACCAGAAATCAAGCTAGTAAAGATAGTGGACCAGAAATCAAGCTAGTAAAGATAGTGGACCAGAAATTAAGCTAGTAAAGTTAACGGACCAGAAAACTTCATTTTTGTTTCATTAAATATTTGCTTTAGTGTTTTATATATATACAACACTATAAATGATAATATTAACGATTATACATTAATTTTGTATATTTTATTAATTGATTAGTAACGTGATCCATTTTGAAATAGTGAAGAACGAGTAGTAAAAAAGAGGAAAAAACTTCTGCCCTATTCCTTTAATGTGGTATCTATAATTTCAAAATTATAATCTTATTCCAATTATTGGTCAAATATTAATAATTTAATCAAGAAAAGAAAACGGACCAGAAATGAAGCTAGTTATCATAACGGGCCAGAATTTTATGTAGTAAAGATAACGGACTCTGGTCTGTAATATTTACTTTATCTTATTAGTTTTCTTTATATATGGTAACTCACGTTATTTATTACTGGTTCAATTTATTTATAATAATTTACTCTATTTATGGTGGATTCCGTTATATATGGTAGTTTGCGTTATTTATGGTAGCTCACATTATTTATGATAGTACACGTTATTTATGCTGGTTTTATTTATCTATAAAAGTTTATATGTTATTTATGGTAGATTCTGATATCTATGGTAGTTTGCGTTAATTATGGTAGTATACATTATTTATGATAGTTTGTGATGTTTATTATAGTTTACGTAGTTTATGATTGTTTTATAGTATTTGCAAGTGTGTAAACACTTCCGATCAATAGTTTAAGATCGCATTAATAATACAAATTTCTAAACGAAGAACTTAAAAGCTTTTATCACTAGAAATCACTAATTCTAAAAGGGTAAATGTTAAAAAATTGGTTTAAATGTTAAAAACTTCCATCATCGTACAATAATAATTTGCAATGTTGATCGAATTTGAAAGAACAAGGTAAAGACAATTTTATTTCATGTCAATTCCGGCGTTCCACATCTGTTAGTACTAATGTAAGGTGTCACTTTAAAGCTGTTAATTTTTTTATTAATATGAACTTGGCTGAATTGTTGAACTACATAAACAAGATTTGTCCCATCGTGAAATAGCAGCTGAAGTTTAGTGCAGTAAAATGGTGATATGCAGCTTTCTGAAGGATAAAGGCAGTTAGGAGAGGGATATTCAATGGTACTGTATCAAAAATAATTACCATAGCATCAAGGTAAGACTGACTTCATTCAAATTAAAGCATTTACTGCTGATGACTCTTGTCCAATAATGATACATTAAAAGACATTTATGAGACAAGGGCATGATGAATTAAAAGTTTTTCTCAGGTACTAGTGATTCCACGTCATGAAGTTGCCAGTTCATAGTTTTTCAAGAACATCAAACACGGGACATAGGAAATTGGGTTAATGGGATCGACCCACTTATCAGATTTTTTAATTTGTTACCGATTGTTATGAAATTTGCAAGATATATACTACATACTATATAGGTATATGTACTACGAAAGGAAAACACATTCTGTTCGTGCAATATTTTTCGAATTTGGTATTAGTTCTTGAAAAAAAACGAGATTTTTTAAAGAAATCGTAAATTCCAACGAATAAGAAGTCTTCAAGTTAATAGAATAAAACAAAATCAAAGAGAGTTTTCGAATTCTTGTTACATTTTTAGCAAAAATAAGAACAGGTTTATTTTGTTTTCCATCCCGTTTTTTTTGACAAGCGCTTTTGATGATTAAGAAATTTAAAAAAAATTATATATACGGTAAAAAACAAGTGAATGTGAAAATTGGATAAACCGTTCTTAGATTTGTTATATTTATTTTTCTTTTATCAATATTTTCTGTTGTCCAGATTCTCTGCTATTCGGATTTCTGTTATTCGGATTTCTATTATATGAATTTCTGTTATCCGGATGTACCTAAATACCTATCATGGTATTTAATTATCGAGATAATGGAATTTAAATTGCATCTTGAATGATAAAGCATGGCATAGATCTTGCAACCAAATACACACTGTGTATTAGTACATAGGGTTATATAATTCTAATAGCTATATAGCACATGCTATGATATGCTGTATTGCATCAGAAAACTTGCGACAGTATACTGGTTAAACGGCAGAGACAGACAAAACAATGGCCATTGTCTTATCATGGAGACTGTTTTTCATATCATCCCTTATAATTAATAACTAAAAGGTGAGAATTAACTGTAATTTGAAGAATAAAAGAAAATAGAAAGGTGTAAATATTTACATCTTTGATCTCGTGTGAGATTTTCGAGAATATTTTCCTGGATTTAAATTAATTTTCAGATCGCAAATTCGTTATTCTAATATAGACATTATAGGTATTATTCATCTCCTTTACTATCAATAAAAGGAATAACATAAAATTGTAATATAAATATGTGTCAAGTACCAGATACCAAATGTCCACATTGCAAAGCAGATGAATAATACCTGCAATATTTCAGACTCATAATCCTGACAGGTCAGTTTCTCCTCGCCTAAAAAAGTGGTCATCAAATTAAGTGATGGCGATCAAGTAACAGATTAAATGAGCTATAATAATATGCTGCCCAATACTGCAATAATTAGGATATATACGTAAATAACGACTGAATTTGCCTCAACTGTAGATAGAAAATTAAAGTGAGTACTGACCGTGCAATAATAAAGGTGACCTTTCGCCAAAAACATATTCGCCGAAAATACTTTCGTCGTACGACACATTCGCCGAACGACACTTTAGCCGAAAAATAAGATTATTTAGATAAGTAAACAAATTTATCTCATATGTCCTGATGAAATTTCAGATAGATTACAGATAGGAAAATTACTTTACAATATTCTACATAATTTTGGTTAAACTGTATGGAATTCCATTTAACCTAAGTAATCAAATAATGCTATTGCTGCATTATTTGTGTCAGTTTATTAACTCTATGTTAATCCTATTTTCTGTGTACAATAATCAAAAAGAATTTTCTTTTATGTTGGTCTCACTTTATTTTAGTCCTTCTATAAACATTATAGAATCAGTCTGCTACTGTGAGTCGTTCGTGAATTTTCACTATACAGGGTGACCCACAAAAAGTGTACCCAGCTATAAATTTGTATATTTCAACAACTATTGAAGGTACAGTTATAACAGATTTATTTTAGCTTTTAAGTATAACCATATAAGTATTCTTTTTTATAAATATTGACAATATGGAGAAATCTATGAGTACAAAAAGGAAAACAAAATAAAAATGAAGACAAATCAGAACGAGCATTTTTATATGGCATTAAAACCAGACATTTAATTACTGTTTAATTTATAGTTAATGAAAAGTTTGATCAATTTCAAATACTCATTAACATAGTATGTTCAATTTGTAGTAGTAATCCATAGTCTACTAAAAAATAGTCATATTTTCGGCAAAAGTGTTTTCGGCGAATGTTTTCGCGGCGAATTAACCTAGAACCAATATTAAATGGGGGATTATCAGCTAGGGATAAGTTCGGAGCTATCGAATAATTTCACATTCTTATAACTTGGAATTTATCGTAGTACATTGCATGTGGAAATGCATTTCCATAATGAAGTGACTCTCATTTCATATTTAACATAAATATAATTGATACATACCAACAAAGTGATAAGAAATGTGCATGAATTCATTTACATAATATTGAAATAAATATTTCACATGACTTTATTTTGCACAACTTACTCTGTCAATAAACCTACATGGGAGATTTTCAAACGCATTTCACTAAAGCAAATTCATTAAAATTCAAGATAGAAAACAAACATTGAACGACCCAATGGATTGAGAGAAATAGAATTTTCCCACACTTTTCTTAATTTAAAATTGTTGTGTGTATAACTCTATACCGTTCATACGGAACATTAAGATAGAGCATTGTAATTTCCACTTTTAATTAATATATATATATATCATAATAATAATCTAGCTACATTTACAGTGAAATTTCTGTTTTTTTTATTATTTCACAATTTAAAAGTACTATAGATACCGTAGGTTATTATTGAGCACATGCTTTTTATTACTGAACACATGCGTTAGAATAGAAACTTGCAATGAACAGTTGAGTTAATTTTGGTGGATAACAAACGATTCATTTAATTGAAGAAAGCATGAAAATTGATATATTCAATGAATACATTCCTCTGCCACCAGGTAATCATAATAAAATTCCTATATAAATTTGTAATCCATTCGTCCGTTCGATTTCTTATAACATGAACTGTTCACCAACAGTGATATGTGCATTATTCGAATACGCTTTGATCTCTGTGTCACTTCGCAATCTAAGTGCCGGTCACTTTTCATCTTACAACGTTATCCGTATTTGGTGTCTCATCTGATAGGAAGACAATTAAAAATTCATCCATTGACTCAGGATAAATGCCTCCTCCATCTTTAGACATTGCAATTATATTTATGAAAATATTTGCTTGGGTGCAGTGACATCTTGGAATGAATATACTGTTGCTTTCGGTTTGATTCAAATATTTATGTTTGAGGGACAGGAATGGAATGCATCACAAGCATAAATAAAATAATCCATGAAGACATATTTGACATTATCTTTATATTGTGAATAACTATGAGGTTGTCACTATTTTTCTTGATAAACTAAATATAATATAAATCTGAAAATGATATCATTATATGATTATGATGCAATAGAGATCAATTTTTTTCAAATATATTTTTTAAAAGCTCTATCTGTTATACAATTAAAGTACTATCAGAACATAAAAAGCATAAAAATAATTCAAATATGGAGAGCTTCCAATCAAACTGTTATGTGTTGCAATAACTTAAAACTGGATCTTAAACTCCAGGCAGAGCTGTAAATCTAGAGAGTAAAATGTTAGAAATAGACTTCACAGTGAGTGTACAGTGACCTGGAATTAGACACACTCAGATAGTATAATCAAGGGAGGTTTGTATGCTTGTTCACGACTTGTGGACGATTAGAAGCAGTAATTACCGGCAGAGATTTGCTCAAGAGTTGAGAAATAAGATCGACTAAATAGTCCAATGGATGCTGTCAGGTAACTTGACTAGATTTTAGTGAGTAATTGTACATTCGGCAGGTAATTGCCGTGGTGTTACTTAGCGGTTAAATATAAAATATTTTGAAGATAATTTATATAATAATAACATTTTTAGATCTACAAAAAATATTTTTCAGTGAAAAGTGTTAAAATTCAATATTAATTTATCATATTTAGTTTTTCAAGAAAAATAATTCTTACTTCAGAAACGAATGCATTTCACGAAATATCTCAATATATCAGTTCATTAAATCATTTTATTATTTAAATGTTCATTTTTAATTCATTCTTCAATAATAAAATATTTTTATCTATATATGAAACGTATTTCACATTGATTTATTATATACATTACAATATGAAGCGAAATATTCAATATAAAAATATTTTTATTTTGCAATGTGACTAATATTGAGTAGGAAAATAATGAATAAAATTTTCAAATAAATATCTACAAAATAATGAATCACCAACAACTGAATTTTGAATAAAACAGTAAAACCTTTTCCTCTTAAAAAGGTTAGCAAAATATTTTTGTGTAAAAGTTTGTCTCTCACAATTTATAAGGCCTTGTCTTTCACAGAGATGGCTGAGGTATTGCATCACTTACCAATGAGCCTATTCACCAGCTACAAACTGATGGAATGGTGCTTTGTATCTAATATCAAATATAAAGGAATTAATGTAATGAAAGTTAAGGACCTGTTTCATTCAAATGTCAAAAGACTACCAAATAATCATAATTTCTCATTCATTACATCTGTCAAATATAATATAAATTAATTTTTTCCTCAAATTGCATTTGTCCATTTGAATTCATCCTCCGTTATTGAATATTCTATATATCATCATTTTCCAACGATATTCTCTTTTTAAGAATCATAATGAATCGTTTTATGTGACCAGGTGTTCTGGCATCCCTAGAGAGGTTCCTCAGTGCCTAACAGTACCGTGGCTAACATCAGATGAACGAAAGTGAAGGTGAACGTTAACGTACTCAGGTGCGCAGAGTTTAGTCTTATTTTCAAGAATGTAAGCTGAAACTATGTTATTGAAAAATTTCATCTTAGCATGCGTAATACGATAATTGATTGAATAACTTCTCCTTTCAATAATCTTCAATAATATTGATATATTAATGAACATTAGGATATGAATGACATACAAGAGGTCATGTCAGGACATGCAAGTTACAGTTGAGCCAAAGGGTCAGTTACGGACTAACTCTCGATGGGGAGAGTACCACAGTGTCAGTCAGTTGCCTGGCTCTCGAAGCTAAGGAAGTTAACCACCTTCAGTAATCCACGGATAAGGAATAGAACAGTCATACAAGAGATTGAAATCGTGAGGTTGAAGTTCAAATAGTGATAAAAAAAGCATTTCGAAAGTGAATTTTGATAACAGATATTTGTCCCTTATACCGAGTGCTTAATAGTAGATTTCAGAATAAGAGAAATGGGAAGTAATTCTTTTCTATCTTCAGGTGAAAATGTACAATCGTTGTTGTCTTTGGATTTCAAATCCAGTGAAAAGATGACTCTACTGGAAAATGATCAAAGAGTATTGAGTGTAGAAATATCTGACAATGTTGGCTCATCGAAAATAAAGGAGAATCAAAATTTGAAAAGAGGCGTGAAACGAAAATTGAAGCAATGTGACGAAGATAACCAGAATTCCTACAAAAAAGCTCCTGAAATCAGTATTTTTAACCGTGAATATAATTCTGTCAATTATAATAATAGAAAGGATTTCATTCATAAAAATGATAATGTGGGAAAATCTTATAATGATACGCACGACAGTTCGAAAATAAAGATTTACGATGATGAAAGTCAAAGCTGTGGGAGTTCAAGCAGCGAATCTCATAATATCACCAAACTTGAAGGTTCTTCGTATTCTCACTCGTCTCAAAGTGCATCATGTCGAAAAGGTAATCCAATGTGATTTTTCAGATTAAACAAGAAAAATTCGAATATATGTATTTTTTTTTTCATTTAAAATAATTTTTCTAAACGAAACGTCATAATTGTATTCATTAGTTATTGAATATTCACTGTGAAATGATCTTCCATTCTGCTATAAAAGTTAATAAGAGGTACTAACAGTCTATAATATTCTAAATGACATGCATTTTTCTATTCGTTTGCAGTGTACGGTTTGCGATCACGCTCTGGTCATCGAAAATCTTGGATCGACGATCAAGTTGAAGATAGAGCGAAAGAAGCTACTCCTAACGAAAAAAATGGAGGACAAATAGACTCAACCGACAGCCAAGCAGAAAATAAAGAACTGGAGCCAAGACTTTGGTCCAAGGGAAGAAGTAAGAATAGCAGAAGTAAGCCATTGTCCAAATATCGTCGCATCACAGCCAATGCGAGGGAGAGAGACAGAATGAAAGAAATCAACACAGCTTTTACCGCACTGAGAGGAGTTCTTCCGACATACACTAATTCCCAAATAAACAACATGACCAAATATTCGACACTTCAACTCGCTGTGTCCTACATCAAAGGATTGTCAGATTTGCTCAATGAAACCAACAATGCAGTGAACGAGAGTGTCAAAGGAGAATCTTGTTCTGAAGAATCTGCTGATATGTCAAACAGGGATGTGAATTTGAGTGTTGGAATTAGTGAAATAAAATGTGGTTCAGTGGCAAGTACTGACTGTGAACAGAAGCCATCTGACTTTCTTATGTTTTCTAAATCTAGTAATTTTAATTTCACTCACGAGAACATTCAGGGCTTAGAAGATTTCGAAAATTTACCAGAAATGAGTTGGGCTTTCGATCTCATGGTGGACTAGCAAAAATTTAAATCGAATTATCATTCTATATATTACTGTATAAAATTCGTATCATACATTTAGACTTTGTGACTATCTAGTCAATTATATTTCCGATGGCGCCATCAATTGTTATTAATTTTATATATGGTTAATATTTCATTAATATGATAAGTTTATAAATAAACAAAACAAAAGATTATTGAAATAATTGAAATACTCTTTATAATTCTGGCTCATTTGCCTCCAATTAAATCATTAACTACCAAAATGGTAAATACTAATTCATTTATTAATCGATTCAATAATAATTCAATTCTTTTGAAAGTATATATTCAAGAAAAATATGTAATTTTCTAAAATGGCATATATACTATATTAGTATATTACATCTGCACGGTTAGAAAAATAATATGATATAATAGAAAATAAATCTATGGTTATACTATCAACATTCGAAATTTAATACGCAATTTTGGATTTTTTATCAGTTTATTATCTTAGTGAATTGTAAAATAAAGGTAGGAAAAGTGGAAAAGTTACATTAGTCATTAATATCAACTATTGTTATTTTATTTATTATATTGATAATCAAATATATAAATCTTTTGTTAAAACAGTTATTTATTAATAATTTCCAAATGTTAAACATAACTGCATATTCTTTTAATCTATTTTGCATTTTTTATATTCTACCTGCAAGATTTATCAAATAGAAAGAGATTTTTTATATTATTTTAGTTTTTTTACCACAACCCTTTGACCGTTTTACTGTTCAAAGTCAAAATTAATGACATATAATTTAATTTGGTGCCACACTCCGCAGCAAATTAATAGTTAATTACAATTATACCATAAAAATACACAAAATTATACCTAGAGATTTAATGTTCA
The DNA here is from genome assembly GCA_947561585.1 of Caprella mutica. Taxonomy (NCBI): domain Eukaryota; kingdom Metazoa; phylum Arthropoda; class Malacostraca; order Amphipoda; family Caprellidae; genus Caprella; species Caprella mutica. The sequence goes on along the minus strand of CANNZV010001195.1, from coordinate 187,810 downwards.
GCATTACAGTTAAATTATTCGTCTGTTTACTCTAGTAATAGAATACATGATATGATCAACAATATTTAGATAAAAAATCTAAGATCATTACGTGAAGTCGTTTAAATCTCTTATAAAATGAATTAGAAAAGAAAATACTGGACGATAACAACAATGTTCCAATAATGATTATTTTAAGTTCATTAGGAATTTACTAAAACCGCTAAATTAATATTTTCATTATAACTGTACTTTGCATAATTATCTAATTAAAATAAAATTTAAATATTGATTTAAGTCATGTAAATTGAATGAAAATTCCCAAGAAGAAATTTAAGTCAGTCGCTAAACATCATTAATCTTTCAAACAATTTTCTGTAAATATTTGGCTACATTGAATAAATATGTAGAAAAGTATTGCATAGTAACTCTCAATCAATCCCGTGTAGAGAGTTATGGTGGGGGCATAGTAGATTGCTTTATATGGTACTCCACTCTTCTTTAAAGCCTCATCATAATTTTCTCTCCGAGTCCCGCTTGCTACATGAGGTCTGTTAACATATTCAGCTCTGAGCAAACTAACCGTCAGTTGATATATTATATTTGTATTATTTAGAGATAGAGCAGTGGATAAGGTATCTGCCGACACTTTAATTGTAAGTTTTATTTGCTGTGCCTCTAATCTTCTCTGCCATCTGGTGCAAGAGTTGCTGTGATTTTCATCGTCACGTCAATGGTTGAGGAGGTAAAAGAACACTCTGGACAACGAGAGATGGCAGTAGGAACGAGATTAGTATTCAAACAGTGTCAGTAGATAATAAACTTATATTTTCAACCAGTCTTCTGTAGTTATGATAATTGAAACAATTTATTTAGTAAATTCTATTTATTACAAATATTCATTCATTTACTATGAATTTGATGGAAGAAGCTTTAATAAGTTTCGAAAGAGACCTTTCGTGAAATAAGGTTGTTTTGATAATTCATTTTTCTATTTCTGATGAAAATAAGATTGTTTTGATAATAAAATTATGCATTGAGAACCTTAAAATATTGATCAATGGCCATCATATTAGCCAGTACAATTTTTGTCAGTAGTCAGTAAATTATAATAAATCTGAACCGAAGAGAGGATCAATTTCAATCTAGATATATGACTTTTCAGATGAAGTAGATAATTAGTGAAATTCCAGTTTGTGGAATGATTATAATGTTTTTGTTTATTAAAATGATTAAGAAAAGTAAGAAATGAGATAACAAAATAGTTTTTTCATTTTAAAAAGAGAATTCTTCGTCTGTAAGCACTATTGACCATAGACATGACGTAATCGGAATAGAATTACTCAACTGTCCTGTGCTCTCACGAGGATAACTTTCAATAATTGTGTCGGTAGAGATTATAAAGTGGCTTGTTTGACAGACAACTCTAACAAGAAATATTTTGAAGATAAATCATGCTTTGACACTTTGTGATGACTATTTGAATACAGAATGTCAAAGAGTAAGTCAAAAAGAGAGTTCAGTGTGATAAGGAATGGCAGCATACACTGTGCACACGGTGTTCAGTAAGAGAAAGTTATCTTTACAGTTTACCAATGTCCGCTTGCCCAATTTTTTATATAATTGTAAAGTTTCTGGATTTTTTTAAATTGGTCTACTGTACATACACAATAGATAATAACTAAAAAAATGAATATGAAAGGAAATTAGAATACTGTGATTTGTGATAGTACAACAACATCTTTCCCCTGATAGTACATCATCACTGTGACTCTTTTCTCTGATAGTACATCATCACAGTGACTCTTTTCTCTGATAGTAAATCATCACAGTGACTCTTTTCACTGATAGTACATCATCACAGTGAATCTTTTCTCTGATAGTACATAATCACAGTGACTCTTTTCTGTGATAGTACATAATCGCAGTGACTCATTTCACTGATAGGACATCATCGCAGTGACTCTTTTCTCCGATATTACATCGCCGCAGTGACTCTTTTATCTGATAGTACATCATTACACTGACTCTTTTCTCTGATTGTATATCATCACAGTGACTCTTTTCTCTGATAGTATATCGTCAAAGTGACTCTTTTCTATGATAATACATCATCACAGTGACTCTTTTCTCTGATAGTACGAGAATGTCTCTTTTTACTGATAGTACATCGTCACAGTGACTCTTTTCTCTGATAGTACATCATCAGAATGTCTCTTTTCACTGATAGTAAATCATCACAGCGACTCTTTTCACTGATAGTAAATCATCACAGTGACTCTTTTCTCTTATAGTACATCATCACAGTGAATCTTTTCTCTGATAGTACATCATCATAGTGACTCTTTTCTGTGATAGTACATCATCACAGTGACTCTTTTCACTGATAGTAAATCATCACAGTGACTCTTTTCACTGATAGTAAATCATCACAGTGACACTTTTCTCTGATAGTACATCATCACAGTGACTCTTTTCTCTGGTAGTACATCATCATAGTGACTCTTTTCTGTGATAGTACATCATCGCAGTGACTCTTTCATCTGATAGTACATCATTACACTGACTCTTCTCTCTGATTATATATCATCACAGTGACTCTTTTCACTGATAGTACATCATCGCACTGACTTTTTTCTCCGATATTACATCACCGCAGTGACTCTTTTATCTGATAGTACATCATCACAGTGACTCTTTTCTCTGATAGTACATCATTTCACTGACTCTTTACTCTGATTGTATATCATCACAGTGACTCTTTTCTCTGATTGTATATCATCACAGTGACTCTTTTCTCTGATAGTACATCATCAGAGTGTCTCTTTTCACTGATAGTACATCATCAGAGTGTCTCTTTTCACTGATAGTACATCATCCGAGTGACTCTTTTCTCTTTCAGTTCATCATCACAGTGACTCTTTTCTGTGATAGTACATCTTCACAGTGACTCTTTTCTCTGATAGTACATCATCACAGTGATTCTTTTCTCTGATAGTACATCATCACAGTAACTTTTTTCTTTGATAGTACATTATCACAGTGACTCTTTTGTCTTATAGTAAATCATCACGGTGACTCTTTGCTCTGATAGTACACCATCACAGTGACTCTTTTCTCTGATAGTACACCATCACAGTGATTCTTTTCTCTGATGGTACACCATCACAGCGTGTCTTGCTTCTGATAGTACTTTATATAGTATGCCGAACATTATAAACGTAAATATTGAATTACTTTTAATTCTTTAATGGATAACTGATAACATATTTTTCAGAAACGTCGCCAAAATATATCGTCTCTCCAAGACCTTATTATGATATCTTTCTGCAAATTTCGAAGGAGAAAGTGATTTATGGTGTGCGGACAGTATGCCGAAAGACAGAGTATCGAAAGACAGAGTATCGAATGACAAAGTATCGAAAGACAGAGTATCGAAAGACAAAGTATCGAAAGACAGAGTATCGAAAGACAAAGTATCAAAAGACAAAGTACCGAAAGACAAAGTATCAAAAGACAAAGTATCGAAAGACAGAGTATCGAGAGACAAAGTATAGAAGGATATATAATAAAGAAAAACAAAATAAAGTAAATGAAATCATAGAAAGACAAAAATTGAAGGACATATAGCATAGAAAGAAAAAGGCATAGAAAAGTAGAGGCCGTGCCTCTCAGCCTGGTTCAATAAAGACAAAATGAGCCCACCAACTGATGAGCCCCAAGACAATAAATTTTGGGCCCAAGATAAATGAGCACATAAAAAAAACTGGTACAACAATTTTCATTTTTCTGTGCAATCTTTTTTTTCAGTATTTGTACGTTTAAATTTATTTTAGGCGTAATCTTGCTCTCTAACCTTGCTCTAAATTAAAAATAGTAGGTTGATGATATTGAGTTGTGTTGTGCATCGCTCGATCTGTACCAACCCTCAATTACGTTAGTGGTAAGATGCCGACCTTCCATGACACAGTTGAAGAAACTCCACACACATGGTTTAAAAAGAGGATTTGTCAATTTCTTCTGAATGGCCTTCATATCGATAAAATATAACATAATGAAGCATTAAGTTAAAGTTAAATATTATGTATGCAGAGTTTTTTTTATAGAAAGGCAAAATCTTAATTATCCAGGTTGTAACCGAGTCCACTTTTATCAGAGTCTATGGTATCAGCTTAATTTGCTACTGTAATAACAAAGTAAAGCTTCTCTATAGTGTCTGCTGTAACCGTTTTATTAAAGTTATCAGTATTGGACCTGATCCCAAATTTCTTGGGGATCAATTGTACTAGGCTCAATTGTATCGGGGACCAATAATTGCCACGAGCCCAAATGTATTCGGCTCAATTTTTGGCGAGTTTAATTGTCGGGACCCATGCAATTGACTTGGGCCCAACTGTCGGTCAAAGAACAAAATTTACATCAAGTTATGTATAACTAATGTAATGTTTGTTATTTTTAAAGAAAGATTTCTCCATTTGATCAATTTTTCATTCGATCAGTTTTCTATTCGATCAATTCTCCTTTATTATAAATTCGATCGAATTTTCGATACTTTATCTTTCTATACTCTGTCTTTCGATATTCTGTCATTCGATACTTTGTCTTTCGATACTCTGTCTTTCGATACTTTGTCTTTCGATACTTTGTCTTTCGATATTCTGTCTTTCGATACTGTGTCTCTCGATACTTTGTCTTTCGATACTTTGTGTTTCAATACTTTGTCCTTCGATGCTCTGTCTTTCGATACTCTGTCCTAGTACCGGGATTTATGCATAGTTTGTTTGCTTCCGCTAAATGGGACCTAAATGTACCTTTTTATGTGAAACTATTATAAATGTAATTGAGTGGAGGATTGTACCGTCCTCACTCATGTTGTAAGGTACTCTTTGTTAAATGAAACAATTATAGGTTTGGATTTTATCTAAATAAATGAAATAATGGTATAGTTACCGTTAGTTACACTACCCACCCCTTAGAGCCTAACTTATAACTGAGCAGTGAATGGAATATTAATTAAATGTAAGAGAATGAATGAAATGAATCATCTGACAAATTCATGTTTTCTTCAATCCAGTCTTTATCAATTATTAAAACAAAATATATGTTAATTAACAATATTATTAAAGGAAATATTATTAGGGTAAATTACGAATTATCGGTCAGTTTCTTCGGTAATACAAGGAAAAACGATATTAAAATAAGTGTTAATTTATTTTTAATTAAATTGGTATCCATGATATCTGCATGTATCGTGGATACCAGTTAAAATAAAAATAAAATGATTATAATATCGTTTTCTCTTATATGACCGAAGATGTGAAACTGACCGATAATTCGTAATTTACCCTATCGTGGAATACGTTTATTGATCATTTAAGTAAATTTTTCGCACGGTGGTATAAAAGCTATATTACATTATATTATATTATCAAAATTATAATATTATGAAAAATATCATATTGTAAGCATTTAATATTATATTAGAAATAACTAAATCATTAAATTTACTTTGAATAAATGTTAATTGAACAGATATATAATGATCAATTATAAGTTTCATACTTATGACCATCGAATAAATGTGGAAGATGTTTCACTTTTATTTCTTCTGGTACAGAAATTATTTTATGAGTTACTTTACCGGTCGCTTTGGTTGGTTGCCGTAACTTATACAGGCTGGATAGGTTAAGAAATTTTATTATTATAATTTTAATTAATTGCGGCATAAATTCCGGTGAAAACAGTTTTCAACTAAATTTCATGTACTAAGCGAAATAAATTCGAGACATGTCCCATCACTTATTCGATTGTCGTAAGTGATAGTTGTAATAAGAACGGGGTATGCCTGTTCTCTTAATCCCGTATAAAATGCGGGAAAATAAAATGTCTATCAAAATGTCAACAACTGAAAAAAAATCCTTTTTTATTAACTTTAGTAAAAGAGATGAATATTTGTTAGGCAAAGAGGTAAGTATTATTTAGGAATGAATGTTATCCAATAATCTGAATGTAATGATCAATAATAAAATCTTCAACAATATTATGATGCAGATTGAATCATATTTTAGAGTTATGCTATTGATTCAAATATTACAGGAGACCATAATTTATATTATTGTATATTGAACATAAAATTTGCACATTGAAATATTGCCAATTGCTTAATTGTATCAGCGGAAAAAAACATCAATAATGAATCTTCTAACAAGTCTATTTCCCTTAAGTGTTCTGATGTTTCTCATAAATAATATATAAATATGTGTTATAAAAGAAAAAGAAAACAATCTTCAGATAATACAATATATCTATAAATAATTTCAGTAACTTTACAGAGCCATTATAGGTAAGTTGAACCAATTGAATATAATTGGACCACCAAAGATCTAAATATCAATCAAAGTCTGTAGATTGTACAAGAAGGTTTGTTCTATCGAAACTATGAGCTTGTCAGTCGCCTTTGTGCTTGTGCGGTAATTGATATGTAGAGGAAGATGCTCTTAATCCTCTCACTCAACCACTGACTTTAATGCAAAGATTTATGGAGAATTTGGAGAATAGCTGCAGCAACTCATATCATTTTACTCTTTTTACATTACCTCAACATAATACAATTTGCTAATTATAATTTATGGATGAACCCTGCAAACAATTCCACATAGCATACACATTTTAGTACCAAATGGTTTAAGGGTTTTAATGTGACAATACAGTATAAATATGTTATATCTTCATTAAATCAATCTAATCATCATAAAAACACCTTTTCAACATGTAGTTATTCCATTTTAAAAACCATTCAGTACGAACCATACAAAATAGACATTTTATATATGTTTGTATAATTGATCACACCATATCCACATGTCAATTACCATATGTCTCATAACATGTGTAAATTACCACATTCATAGCAAAGTGGCAAATGCCATATTTATAATATATGTTAACCACACGTAATAAACCGTATTACCATATAAATCCACACGGTCATATGTGGTAACCATTCCAAAAAGTAATAATGGTACGAACATACTTGTAGTGTGTATGTGCTACATGATATACACTTTGCATTGTTTGCAGGAATGATGTAAGAACATAAAATCTAACCATACAATAAAAGCTGCTTTGAACATAGAGTAATTTAGCAGTGTGCATAATACATATTCAAATCATTTAGTAATGGATCCATAGTTGGAATTTATGAATGGAATTTTAAACTCAAAATTTATTGTTCTACTTGTTTTCAACTTATCCTAAGTTAAGATTATAGGAGTCTGAATGCAACAACATTATTAAGTAGTTCATATTAGTTAATGTTTTGTTTGTGTTCATGCTATCGAAAACTATGCATTGGTGCTCTGGTCCTTATTGATTTGCAGTATATTGAGAATATTGTTCATTTAGTTATAAGCACGGATAAGCTGTGTTATGATATATAGTAAAAATTGTTCTTGAATCTACTTGAATTCATATTATGAATTTATTCGCAAGATTTAAAAAATATTGGTCACAAATTTTATAACTGTAATGATATTATAGTAATAGTTTTTTTAAGATGGTAGTCGTCTACAGATCAATGCCATGCTTAGAACTAAGGGGTCTGGCATTAAAAACACCAACGGAATATGTCAACCAAGTATTACAGCTAGTAGTTACTAAATTGGTCACAATTCATTTTATATTTTATCTGATAAATTATATGTTTATTGAAATAAATAGTTTCTATGGCTGTCTATTCTTTTCTGCCAATTATGTGTAGAAGAAAGAGTTTCATGAAAAAATAAACAAATGGTAAAGAAAACATGTAAATTATAATTGTAGATCCTTTATTTTTAGAGCTTTCGAATAATAGAATATTCATTATCAATAACCTAATTAAGACTAATTTTAAAGAAATATATAAAAATAAGAAGTATTTTGGATACCGAAATTAATAAAGTCACCTAAATAGTTAATACAAATAAAATTTAAAATAAAGAAAAGGAAAAATAATAAGTTATCAACCCAAAATAGTTAAATTGAAAGAACTCGCTTGTTCATTAAGCGTGGGAGACTGTTTATGAATATATATAGATTCTAATGTACGGATATCACAATGGTTAGTAGTTTGCAAAATTTTGAAATTTTCTTCTTTAATTGGGTGATTAAAATCGAAAGAATGGTTACGTATTGAACTGAAAGGTGGGGAGCTATAGGGGTTATTTGTTCTGAAAGATATTCCCTTATGTTGAGAAATTCTCACCTTTAACTGCATCATGGTCTCACCGATGTAAGTAGACTGGCACTGTCCACATGAGTATTTATAAATGAGACCAGATGACAGTAAAGGTGGGATTTTATCTTTATGAGGGAAAAATGAGCCAAGAGTGGTTGCATTTTTGAAAACAAAATTTAGATTAACTTGAGGATAAAATTTGTTAAGTAATGAATTAAGGTCTTTTTTACATTTAATGCTTGAATCACCCAAATAAGGAAGAGATACGAAAATGTCAAATTTAGGAACTGTTAATTTACGTTTAAGTGGAGTATGAACAGAATTTTAATATTTAGAGACAAAATTATCAAATAAATTTTGAGGATAACGATTACCAGAGAAAAAATTACGCAAGTGTGATAATTCTGCATCAAAATCTACATAATTCGAGCAAATCGCATACGCTCTATGAACAAGACAAGTAATCAAATTAACTTTATAAGATGTTGGTATGAAAGAATCAAATCTTAATCCCAATCCTGTGAATGTCTTTTTACGATAAACTCTAGTAGAGAAACTATTATTTATACGATTAATGTCAACATCTAAAAAATTTAGGGAGTTGTTTTTCTCAATTTCCGAAGTGAATTTAATATTAGAATGTTTAGAGTTTAAATAATTATAAAAAAGATTAATATGGGATTGGTCAGAAAACAATAGGAAAATATCATCTATATATCTACGATAAAATTTAGGTTTAAATTCAATTGGGCAATCATCTAACCATCGTTGTTCATGAAAACATAAAAAGACATTCGCAAGAGTGGGACCAAGAGGATTTCCCATACCTACACCATCAAATTGGGAAAATAACTTACCATTGAAAAGGAAGAGGACATTCTTAACAGCGAGCTCAAGTAACTGCTTGAAGAAACAGGAAGACAAACTGGGAGACACCATTGGGTCCGAATAGAGAGAAGTGGTAGCAATTTCGATGGTTTCATCCAAAGGTATATTAGTGAACAAAGATTTGATGTCGAAGCTTGCCATGCATAATGAATTTGAATTCTTAATTTTAGTGATTTCTTGAACAAAAGAGAATGAGTCCTGAACTGTAAATTGATTGGTGGTGATGGGTTTAAGTAAAGGTAGGAGAAATTTTGCAATTTTGTATCCCGAAGTTCCTATAGCCGAAAGAATAGGTCGCAGTGGTGCCCCAATTTTATGTACTTTTGGTAATCCATAATCACCCAATTAAAGAAGAAAATTTCAAAATTTTGCAAACTACTAACCAGTGTGATATCCGTACATTAGAATCTATATATATTCATAAACAGTCTCCTACGCTTAATGAACAAGCGAGTTCTTTCAATTTAACTATTTTGGGTTGATAACTTATTATTTTTCCTTTTCTTTATTTTAAATTTTATTTGTATTAACTATTTAGGTGACTTTATTAATTTCGGTATCCAAAATACTTCTTATTTCTATATATTTCTTTAAAATTAGTCTTAATTAGGTTATTGATAATGAATATTCTATTATTCGAAAGCTCTAAAAATAAAGGATGTACAACTTTTTCGTCGTTTCTCTTGTGCTTCACTTTATAATTGTAGATAACATTTCAAATATCGTTTGAATATTTATGGGTTACCAATATTTGGAAGTCTAAGATAATTCTTGCAACACTTTTCCGCCTGACCTTTTCAAGTTTCCATACAGTTGTGATTCTATCAATAACTTCGTTACCAATCTGATTTATTTACGCTCTTCGAATTATAATAAAGAATTACAAAAGTGACTTATACTTTTTTAGATCTATGTACTTAATTCCGACAATAAAATGTAAGAAACTGAATGATGGCTGCTTGCCTTTTGACTTTATATCTCATAGGTATTTATTCGACCGAAGAAACTAGCTACTGAATTAAATTATTTACTGTAGAGTCGAACACATTTCATTATACTTTAAACACTTCTCTAGAATATTTTGCACATCATTATCTTCAAAAAGTTGCGGAAGATTATCATTTGATTGGAATTTAATTGTAATATTAATATTCGCATCTGGTCTAATTTTATCGTCATTTATAACTTAAAAAGGATGCAACCAAATTGCAATGTCAAGCAAGGATACGTAAAAGTCAAAATGAACAAAAAGTGAAGTACGAATGCTCTCAAGGAGTGCCTGTTCTAACTAGTTTCAATTTAAAGAAAATTGATTAAAATCACTATCAATTACTCGTATAATCTATATATATACTATAATAGAGCCGCGTCCGTCCGCCTGTACATGTGTCACACTTTCATTAAGAACATAGAGATAATTATGACATACATTAGGGATAGGCAGTGTTAAGCGATTGCAGGAAGGTGAGAACGACGGTGTACAACCTTATTTTGCTTTAGTTATATCATTACTCCCATGGAACTGCGCCAGATTGCTAGTCATGTGACCCCAAAAAAAGGAATTAACCGTCTTGCAAAACGTGAAATAATTTTGGGCACTGGCTCACCACTTGATTAAGAAATACATATCAAAAGGAAAAACAAAACATTTGTAGAGGTAACATAACATTCTACCATAATATTGACACTAATATTAAAAAAATATATATTTTGGCTTTTGAGAGACATTTTTTTTGTTTAATCTGAATATGTTTATCCATAATACATTGTAGCATTCGAACATAATTTAAATTCAATAACTGGTACTGTCCTAGTGTTGATAAAGTTCACTGCCAGCAAACAGATTCTGTTGATAATTTACACTACTGACTCACTCTGAGAATCGCACGGTTCCGTCTGTCAAAATAGTACCACTTAGATTAATTCTTTGTACATTGAATTGCAGAAATATTTGATTGTTGGTTTACTTCAGAATGGTTAATATAGAGAATTAATTAATTCAATAATTACTGGTATATTGAGCAGTAAACATATAAGATATTGAATGCTCATTATATGCATACATGAAGTTAAATTCCAAGAAAAAATGTAATGGTATTGTCATAAAGATGACGTTATTTCCCCTCTCAATATACTACTATATTCCTTTCCATAACTTAATATATGGGTTATTATTGAGGTATTGCAGAATGCATCTCTTCGTCCTATTTCACTTAAATTAATTTTTACGGCAATAAATTCGGAGATAAGATTTGCAGATTTAATCAAATTATTTATAACTTTCAATCGTTAGTTTGATCAAATTTATTCTTTCATTTTTATGGCACTACCATACATTTTTGTCGCTGAATTCAACTTCATGTATGTATATAATGGATATTCAACATTCGATATACTTAATGTTCAATATAACAGTAATTATTATGACATATATTGTCTGTATACTTAAAAGCATAAGTCAAAGAAAATTTTGCTTGAAAAATGATTGTTTGATCGTACACTAATTTCACATATCATATCGTAAAATATATCTAACTAATTTTAATAACGTTCGTACATATTTAATAATTGATGAGGGTATACGATGCCAAATTTGTAAGATATGAAAATAATTGGAGATTATTAAACTGTGATTTGAGAAATTAACTTTTTTCTTTGGTTAGAGTACGTAGAGTGTTAATTACGTGGTCCATATATGGTTGGATAAGATGAATTACAGTTTAATTATTTTCTACGAGTAAATTAAGGATTAGAAATGATTTCAAATTTGACACTAAGAACAATTTATAACTCAACACGCAATTAAAAAACTATTTGGAATTTGTCCCCGATATCTTCAGGGTAATTTTTTATTCAGAGGAGAATGTGTCTGTCAGAGGAACTTAAAGTTAGTAATAGGGTAAGTTACGTTATTCAAACCATAACATAATTTCGTTCATTTGTTACTAGAATATTGGCAGAACGAGTCACTGTGAGTGTTTACTTTAATGAATACATTCATGAAACATAATAACATATTCGTTGAGGGATTATTCATTGTGTTTTAGTTTTCTTCACAGATCATATCATGTTAACTGGGTTCAATATTTCTCATAATAATATGTCATCTACAGTACATTATTTCTTAAAATATGTTACCTATGTACAAAATTTCTCATTATATGTTCCCTCAGCTTCCCACGGATAGTTTACAGTGGATTCTGTCTGCTTTGTCATTATGATGCAATAGAAAGATATAATCATTTCTCAAATAACATGGAATAGGAAAAGGTTGATAGCTTGATAATGTTTAATCTCTCTATTTTATATCAAATTATAACAAAGTATTTAACACCTTAGAAAACACCTGGGTTAAACTTAAAGGGAAGAGTTTATGGTCTATAAATCATTTCTGTCACTCCATGACTCGACATTCGTCTCAGTCTTTTTCTAACTTTAATTGCTCCATAATTTAACTCACCTCTAATTATCGGAGTAATTGTTTCAGAACATGCGAATTGTTACGAGAATTTGTGTAGTACTTTTAAAATATCAACAAACTGGTTTGGACTCATTTGAAATATTTACGAGAATCTTATTTTGTTATAGTATAATACTATTAGTATACAATACAATACCTTATACTAATAATGCATGTAATCCTTTCTTTAAAAAAATCAAATCACAACATTGCTTCAGCAATAACGAAATCAAATTTGGGAACGATCTACTTGTTAACGTTAAAAAAGCTAATCATGCACTTATTACTTTTAAAATTTCTCTTAGAAAGTATATAATTGAAACTTATATGAATGTGTAATTTATTGAGATATAATGTTCATATTGTAACCCATTATAGCGGTTACCGGGCTCTCTATTTTTTTTAAATACAGTGAAATTGTTTTTTGTAATAAGGTGAAAGACTCCCGACTTTCATATCAATTTATAAGGGGAAATTGAAAAATGAATAAACAAATAAAATCGTGATTAATTCTCTAATACTTCTTTTAAAAGAAAATAGTGGCATAGAAAATTTATCAACATATATCTCAATAATAATTAAATTCAATAAATGTAGCTAATGAAATAATAGAC
>CANNZV010001195.1:0-174081 GCA_947561585.1 Caprella mutica | reverse complement strand
CCATGCTTCATTTCTGTGTATGTAGATGATATTATTGTAGCATGTAAGAACTATGATGACCTGACTAAAATCAAGACTGATTTAAGTGCTAAATTTGAGATGAAAGACTTAGGAAAATTATCCTATTTCTTAGGCATAAAAGTCGTACAAGACGAAAATAAAATATCATTAAATCAATCTTCATTTGTCAACGAGTTATTAGATAGATTTGAATTCAATAATTGTAAACCTGTTTCAACCCCTGCTGATGTTAATTCTCATTTGGAACCAACTACTGATGATTGTGAACTAGTAGATAAAACTAAATATCAGTCAACTGTAGGTGCCTTACTGTATCTATCTACTAAAACTAGACCGGACATAACTTATGCAGTTGGAAATGTCTCTAAATTTTGTTCCAATCCAAACACTAAGCACTGGTCTGCAATTAAGAGAATATTTAGATACCTAAAGGGGACACCTGATCTTGGCATTACCTATGGTAATGAAGATTCTGATTTGATAGGTTATTCTGATGCCGACTAGGCAGGTAACAGAGTTGATAGGAAAAGTACTTCTGGCCAATGCTTTCTGTTAAATAATTCCATTATTTCTTGGCGCTCTGTGAAACAGTCATGTGTTGCTTTATCAACGGCTGAAGCTGAATATGTTTCCCTCTCTGGTGCCTCCCAAGAAGCTGTATTTCTAAATAAATTACTATTAGATCTTAAAGTACCTAATAAGAATCCTATAGTTTTGTTTGAGGATAATCAGTCAGCTATTTGTATTGCTAAAAATGCTAAAAATCATCCTAGATCGAAACACATTGATATTAAATTTCATTACATTAGAGATCTTGTTGCTTCAAACATAATTAAACTTGTGTATTGCCCCAGTGAAACTATGCTTGCTGACATATTCACTAAACCGTTGCCTACTGATAGATTTACTAAATTAGTTGAATTAATAGGCATGAAAAATATATAATGTCGTGTGAGGAGGAGTGTTGGAATTTTAGTTTAAAATGTATTACACACTCTTTATATGTTTAATGTTAACTTCCTGTTAGACTAGCTCAGCTATATTAACAAACAATGTATTACTTTTATGAGAAACGGATTTAAGGTTTAAAGTCCATTACAAGTTCCGGTAAGTGTTAAATACCACCGCAAGTCAATTCTTAAGTTAGTCTGTTTTTTACATTACTCAGAGAGAGATGTGATTCACTCATCTCTCTAATATTCTTCTAACTGTATAACATATTACTCTTTAAATAAACTCTATGTCTTAATGTTGTTAACCCACTGTAATTTAACTAATTCTAACAGTTATTTCAAATCAGGAAGCAAAGGGTCAACTTCTAGGGATGATCGTTCACTGTAGATGAGTTCTAATGCATTTCCAAGTATTGTATTTATATACAAATAAAGTTCTTCCTGATATAAATCAAGTTTTCTCATTTAATTCATTCCAGAATGTGAAAGTCATAATGAATCAATGTACCTCATTATGACATCGAGATGGTAGCTCAAGCTTAAGGTGTAAAGTATCGTTCAGCTCTATACGGGATGCTCGCCTTTCCAATTAGGGGAAGTTTATGACCGGATAATATGAATACTTAGATATATATATTTGAAAATATATCTTATCGAATAGAAAAGAATGAAATTTTTTACGTAATGTTCATCCACTAGTTGGGAGAGAATTATATAGTACTTCTTGTTATTTGAATTATATTTTAAATCTTGACTTCGAGTAATAGTGGTGTTAAATGAGTTTTGACCGAAGGCTTTTTTTACATCATGGGTATTTTACATGTTTATTTTATTGACTAGGACGTTTTTGGTAGGAAGGTGGGGATTATTACTCAGGGTTTCAAGAATGGGGAGATAATTGCCCTTTTTGTACATGGAGAGATTTTGACAACGACAGTTTTTGACCAAGAATCCAAAACAGCCACTTTTGGATAAAATCGAAAACATTGAATGAGTTTTCTCTTTCATCCGAGCCCCTCCACCCCTCTTTCAACCATTTTTGTTAAAACATATACTGTTGTTTCATGTTAAGAATGAATTAATATTAACATGCTCAACTTGTGAAGTTTATAATAAACTCACATATTATGAATATTTTTTATTCTTGTATTTTAGGAAAAACTTTCTAATGACTTGAGCTACCTCTGATTTTTGTCTAAATGTCTCAGGATATTGAAATGAATTGTTTCTTCTGGCTACGCAGTATTCAACAAATGTCCATTTACTAATATAATATTTGACTTTATATTTTCACCCAAATGAGCATTGACATGGGGGGGGGGGGGATATACCTAAGGTGGAATATTCCGGGGTGGAATATAACTAGAACCTTCAATATTGATGCTGGTTGGGCTACGAAAACAGCAGTGCAATGGCTTGATAATTGCTTTGAGATATTTTTCTGGTAAAGCTCACTCGTTATTAAATATAAGAATTGGAATTCCGTGCCTCACTTGGCACCAACAGCATGCAGAGAAGCAAACCTTCTGTCTATCGGATAATCTGCAGGGCAGTATTTGACATAATCTGAAAGCATATTGATAATAATCTTCATAGTATACTAATTGAATCACATTTTAGCATAATAACATATTTATTGAATTTTCCGTTCATTCTAGATATCATTTATACATACGATGAGCGTTGGCGATCACCAACTTCACGTCATGTCAACAGAGACGATAATGCATTGGAATTACAATGCATTGGAATCCAACTCTAAATCTGCGAAGTAATTTCCTGATAGGCTTGTGTCGCATACTAATTTCAAAGAAGGTTTTGTATATATTGATTGCCTAACGATTGGTGAAGATAGATTTGGAATTAATAATTAATACCAATCAAATTTAACTATTAATTTCCTTACTCCCAATTGATTCAGGTTGTCATGACTATGTCTTGTATGCATCAGTGGGGAATCATAAGGATATAAGATCAATAAAAGCAGCTATGCATTGGAAGCAGTTTGTTCTTCAATGCCAATTTGTGCAAATGTAACGTGTCCAAATCTTGTAGTGTGTTACGACTATTGGAAATCGTTCATATATGAATAAGTCACAATGAAATCACATTTTTCCTATGATTGGATAAAATAAAACAATTATTATAATGAAATCATTTATTTATTTCGATGAACACTTGCTTAGACTATTATGGATTAACAACTAAGAGTTTGTAATGTTCAGTTATTGATGAATATAATTACGAACCTTGCCCAAATTCAGAAGGCTGTATTGATCTGTTACTTGTTTATAAATACAAAATGTAACATTACCAGGTTTTGGACGTTTGAATTGTGTGAAATAAACCTTTAACAAGTTACACCAACCTTACTTCGATATATTGGTTTTCAATAATTTGTATCTTCCTAACCCTCACAATAATAATTAATAAGAAAATTTTGTTGTAATATTCGAATAAACTGTAATGGATTTATATTGTTTTAATATTATTATTTGTATTTCATTTTAAATTAGAATTATATAAGTTGGTATCTATGATATGAGGATTTTGTATGTTAATCGAGGTTTTTCAAGTAAATCAGCTATATACTAGACGGACTACTTATTACAACATATTACATGGTGTCAGAGGAACTACGAACTGGAAAATGGCAACAATTCTGAATCAGCCAGAAAAGCTCAAATTGAATACAGAGCATGGAGCATCATTTCAATGGAAGAAATTTAAGAAAGCTTGGAACAACTACGAATTGGCGTCTGGATTAAAACAAAAAGGAGAGGAAATCAGAATAGCAACATTTCTGCACATAGCCGGAGATGAAGCTCAGGAGAAGTATGACAGCTTCATTTGGGTTGAAGAGGAACACAAAAATGTTATAGAGGAGGTGTTGAAGAAATATGATGAAGACTGTGCAGAACGAACAAATATAATAGCAGAGAGATTTAAATTTCTCAGCAGAGGGAAAAAGGAAGAAGAAAATAGCGACCAATTTGCTACTGCATTAAGGTCACTAGTAATAAGTTGCCAGTACGACAAACCAGAAGAGGCATTGAGAGATCAGTTTGTTCTAAAAATTCACGACGAAAGAGCTCAGGAGAAACTGCTAGACGAGGCTCAAAAGAATGCACAGAGTTTGACATTCAACAGGGCAGTGAATCTAGTCAAAAATATGGAAGCAACCAAAAAACAGAAATATCAAATGATGAATAAAACGGACTGTATAAATGCGATCAGGAATAAAAAAGAATTGGATAATGACATTTGTGAAAAATGTGGGTTAAAACATTATATACGAAACAAATGTCCTGCTCATGGGAAGAAATGTAGTAAGTGCAACAGAATAAATCATTTTGCCAAAGTTTGCAAATCAAAAAATGCTGTCAAATTTATTGAATTCGAAGAGGAAATAGTAGGAGACAGCTGTGATCAACAGATGGATATTCTTCAAATCAAAAACGGAACAATAAGAATTAAAATTATGATCGAAATGATAGTTAATAATACTACTGCAATGATGCAGATAGACACTGGAGCATCGGTGAATGTTATTTCATTAGAAGAATTGAACAGGTTGATGGGGCATCCTAGAAATTACTGTCTATCGAAAAATTGTACCACATTAAGTATGTATAATGGGACACTTTTGAAAACACTGGGCGAGACCACTTTGAGATGCAAGTATCAAAAGAAATCATTTGACATTAAATTCCAGGTTATAAATGGTAAATTAAGAACGATCATTGGATGTGATACTAGTTTGAAGTGCGAGTTTATAGAAACATGCTTGAAAATAAATGAACAAGTTGAACCTATTGAAGTATTCAAAGAATACAAAGATATATTTACAGGACAGGGTAAGCTTGGAGATAACTATGAAATTATCACTGATTCCACAGTTACACCCACAGTGAAAGCTGCAAGAAGAATTCCTTTAGCGCTAATGAATCCGTTAAAGAAGAAACTAGAGGAATTACAAGAAAGAAAGATAATCGACAAAGTAAATTGTCCAACCGACCGGGTGTCTCCATTAGTGATTGTGAAGAAAAAAGATGGAGACATAAGGATTTGCATGGATCCACACGATCTGAATCTTGCTATCAAAGGATCTCATTATCAACTGCCAGTTATAGAAGATGTTCTACCAACGGTGAGAAATGCCAAGGTATTTTCACTATTGGATGCTAAAGAGGGATTCTGGCAAATTCCTCTAACCGAACAATCAAGCAAATTTACGTGTTTCAATACCCCATTTGGAAGGTTCAAATGGAATGTTATGCCATTTGGATTGAAGTGTGCACCAGAGGTGTATCAAAGAAGGATGCACGATCGCTGCAAGACCTCAAAGGAGTCCTAGTCATAGCAGATGACATACATGTATTTGGAGAGGGAGACACTGATGAGGAAGCGATGAAAGATCACGAGGGGAATTTGAAAATGCTTTTAGAAAGGTGCAGATTAAAGAATATAAAAATAAATAGAAAGAAGGTAAAGCTTAGAGTGCAAGAAATGAAATATATGGGTCATGTATTGTCTAAGGATGGAATCAAGGCAGACAAAGATAAAATAGAAGCTATCAGTGATATGAAGGTTCCAACAAATGTCACTGAACTGAAGAGATTTCTTGGAATGATAGGATACCTCAGCAAATTTATTCCTAATTTGTCAAATCTGACAGAGTCTTTAAGACAACTAGAAAAGAAAAACAATATTTGGAATTGGAATTCCAAACTTGATGAGGACTTTACCAAACTGAAGAAAGTGTTAATTGAAGCTCCAGTGCTGAAATATTTCAAACCAAACAAACCAGCAGTATTACAGTGTGATGCTTCGCAATCAGGATTAGGAGCAGTTCTCATACAAGAGGGACATCCGATTGCTTATGCATCAAGAGCAATGACAAACACGGAACAGCAATATGCTCAGATTGAGAAAGAATGTCTAGCAATTGTATTTGGATGTGAAAAATTTGAACAATATATCTATGGGCATGAAATAATTGTTCAATCGGATCATAGACCTTTAGAAACTATCATGAAAAAACCGCTGGTTAACGCACCCAAGAGGCTACAAAGGATGATAATGCAGCTCCAACACTTTGACTTGACAGTAAAGTATGTGCCAGGGAAAGATGTACCTGTAGCAGATTTTCTAAGCAGAGAATACATTCAAAATGGAGAATCACTAGGTGAAAATGAAGACCAAGTATGGGCAGTGGATGATCTAAAGCAAATATCCTCAGTAGATTATGTAGCACTAAAAGCAACTACAGTGAAAGAGATAGCAGATCACTCAGAAAAAGATGAACAATTGATGAAGTTGAAAGATTATACAATTAATGGATGGCCGGAAAAATATGATAAAATAGAAAATAATATGAAATGTTTCTTCAAATTCAGAGATGAAATTAGTTATGAAAATAATCTTCTGTTCAAAGGGGAAAAGTTAATAATTCCTAAATCTTTACAACGCAAATTAACTGACAACTTAGTGAAATTACATTTGGGAAAGGAAGCCATTATTCGTCGAGCAAGAGATTCCTTCTATTGGCCAACTATGAAGAATGAAATATCCAATGAATTGGAGAATTGTGGAATTTGCAACTCGTACCAAACAAAGCAATCAAAAGAACCACTACTTCAAACTAAATTGACAGAAAGACCTTGGGAGAAGATTGGAATTGATCTGTTTGAATTAAATGACAAAAAGTATTTGATTCTATCAGATTATTTCTCTAACTATTTTGAGATAGATTTATTGACATCAACTACAACAGAAGCAATTATCTCAAAAATGAAAACTCATTTCGCTAGATATGGAGTGCCTGATGAGGTAGTTAGTGACAGAGCACTGCAGTTCACTAGTGAGAACTTTAAAATTTTCAGTCATGAATGGGGATTTGAACACAAAATGTCATCTCCTTACCATCAGCAATCCAATGGCAAAGCAGAGAGTGGTGTTAAAATAGCTAAGAAAATTTTAACTAAAGCCAAAGATGCAGGAGAAGATCCACTGAAAATGTTATTAGAATGGAGGAACTTACCAACAATGGGTCATGATGTTTCACCAGCTCAGAAATTTTTGAATAGAAGAACCAAATCATTACTACCGATAAAATGTACCTTGTTAGATAAGGGTGTGGACGGAAGCCTAAAAAGAAAAAGAAAAGAAATGAAAGACAACCAAAAGAAATATTATGATAGAAACACGAAACAGCTTTCTGAGTTGAAAGTAGGAGACACAGTGAGAATAGAACCAGAGATTTTAGGAGAGAAGAAGTGGATAAAAGGGAAAATTATGGAAGAGGTTAGACAGAGGCAGTACAAAGTATTAAAGCAAGATTGAGGGACAGTAATTAGAAATAGAAGAAAACTGCGAAAAACATCTGAAAAATTCGAAGAAGAAAGAACTTCTGAGAAGACAGAAGAAGTTATCATAATAATGTGAATAAAACCATTGTATGGCAAAGAGAAAAGGGCATTAGTAAAGAAAGTGACACGCCTGTGACCACAGCCAGAATCAGTACCCGAACTCGGTCAAAAACAGGAGTTGCTCTTAAGAAGCCTGCCAGGTACCCTAACAACTGAAGAAAGGATTTATAAAGGGAGAGAGATGTAATGGATTTATATTGTTTTAATATTATTATTTGTATTTCATTTTAAATTAGAATTATATAAGTTGGTATCTATGATATGAGGATTTTGTATGTTAATCGAGGTTTTTCAAGTAAATCAGCATTATACTAGACGGACTACACATTACAACATATTACATAAACTTTATATAAACAATTTTTAAATTAATTTAATCATAAAGTAACATTCACATCTTCCGGGAGGTTGTGTCATCGGTGCATCTTATATCTTATGGGTATATTGCAAATGAAAAATAATAACACCAGTGAAAAATCTGAGATGAATTTATCTAGAATAGAGAATGAAATGTACATTTTTAATCTGGATAGAATTTCAAATAAAATAAATCTTCCAAAAAAACAAATTGAAATCCATCAATTTTTCATACTGACAAGCAGGATGATTATTTGAATTACTATTTACTGAATTCGAATGCTTAGGACTTCATTTTCATAATACTTTCAAGGACGCTATGAAATGTCACCACTTCGAATACTTCTTTAGTTAAATATTTATTCTTCGAATTTGAACTACAAATTGACTCTAAAATTAATAACTGAGTAATAAAATGAATTGGCGAAAATTTATCATGTACTATAGGTGCACAGATAGTAAATGAAATATTAAGTAACAAACAGAGGTACTAATTTAAGCACAACATATTTGAAATATAAAGAACAACAAAAAAATGGTAATTATTTACAAGAAATCAATCTGTGACGTCACAAACTCATTACATTAAAAATCAAATTAATTGATTAAGCAGCAATTATTAAACTCAATCACTAGTATAAAATCAGCAGCTCATAAAAAATAATCTGTAAAGAGATATACAAAATGAAGGGGATTCTGATGGAGAAAATAAGTTTATGATATTAAATATTTCACATAAATATTGATGATTACGAATATATCATATTAATATCGATGATATAAAATATCTCACATTATATTTGATAATATCAAATTGATGATACCAAATTGATGATACCAAATAATTAAATTAATTATTAATGACAAAATATATTTCACATTGATATTGATGATATCAAATGTTTTAAATAAGAAATGACATAAAAAATTTCATATTAATATTGATGATATCAAATATTTTCCATTAATTTTGATGATATTAAAATAAATACTCTAAATGATAGCATTTATAATTTCGTTTTCCTAATACAACCTCGACACACTAATACATCCGAAAGACAATTTGTGCTCTTTCACATCAAATTTATATCCCCAACATATTACAATCATTTCCATACAATATGCTAATCGTAAGTTAGTTTATTTGAATGCTAGCCATATAACTAAAGAGGATATATTCTATTTATTGCGGAAATATTACACGATAAATTCACCCTGTATAGGATGAAGAAAAAGAGTTTGTAAAGTACTTTTAGACAATTGTAGAAGGACTTATCTAGGTGAAAGATTATCAAAATTTAGTTTTCATAATTAGGGTATTATTTAAATTTGATATTCATAATTTAAGTGATATAAAAAAAAAGTCAACTTAAAGTGAATTTATGCTCACTGAAAATTGGAAAAGGATTCCACTTAATAATACATACAGTTCGACCGAAACATTTCTTTTGTAAATATATCAGCAATGTCACTTGGAAAATGTCGGTAGTTTCCTTAAAGCAGTTACCAAGAAAATTTCGTCCACGGAAAATTCGTCCATTAAATGCAAAGTAATTAATTTAAATGGAGAAAATGTTATGATAAATCTTTGATATAAAGTAGCTTAATGTAGGTAGGTAATAGTACATAATTTGTATCCATTAAGTTGGTTGAACAAAACCAATGCACAGTTCACGAATGTTTAATGAATCAATAAGATTGATAGGTATAAAATAATGTAATTAATTTGATTTAAAATAAAAGGTTTTGGGCATTAGCGTTCTTACCAACAGTAGATTTTGTTGGCTTCAATGAAAATTTACACATGGATAAAAATTCAAATTTCTAACTACTTTGAAGCTACATACTTTGGAACAAAACTTGGAAGACGAAACCAACATGATAACCTATTATATCCAGTTGAATTTTGGAATATTCAAGAAAGAACATCATAAAATTTAGAAATTAATCATGAAAAAATTAAGGAAAAGGAGACCCAAACTAAAAGAATTCAAATACAGTGAGGTGACACATATCGTAAAAAATCAAAATATCGAAATATTAACGAACAAATATAAAGTTAGTATCGAAATATACTCCGAATGAAGGTTACCAGTTTTTCCACCAAAAACACTTTAGGCTAAAGTAGTCTCTGGCCACACCTGGTATTTAATAAGTGACATTACACTAAAACACCATATGTTATCGTAGTCAACCCTCAGAAATAATTTACTTTTCTTTTTTTGTTCATCTGTCTGTCTTTATTCAAAAATTAGGTAAATTATTAGGATAAGGATATTTATTGATGAAAAAAAAATCTCAATTACATCATGCCATTATTCAATGTTTTCCGGAGAGAAGCCGAAAAGAAAAATGCCTAAAGGAAAAAAGCTCACTGGAATAAATGACACAGGAAAAATGCCCACAAGGAAAAATGACCACAGGGAGAAATGTCAATAAGGTAAATTGTCCACATTTATAAAAGCCCACAATGAATATCTATAATATGAATTACTT
The DNA here is from genome assembly GCA_947561585.1 of Caprella mutica. Lineage (NCBI taxonomy): Eukaryota > Metazoa > Arthropoda > Malacostraca > Amphipoda > Caprellidae > Caprella > Caprella mutica. The sequence goes on along the minus strand of CANNZV010001195.1, from coordinate 163,823 downwards.
ACTTTGCTTTAGTATTATGGAACCAAATGAGTTCACAATAATACCTAGTTGATTTTTAAGGCCAATTTATAGCCGATTCTTGGAAGAATAAATAAACATGAATCGCCGTATCGACGAAGAATCATCGATGAATATTCGGAGAAGTGTCCTTTTCATCCAAGATCCTTAGTATAAATTAATGCAGGATGATCGCCGTTTCATCAATGAAGTGCGTGCATAACCGACTGTAACAGAACTTATATTAACGACAATTCAAGTGCGATTTTAAGCCGATTCATGGAAGATTCATACGAGAACAGTCCACTCACTCGCCTCAATATCATCGGCGATTCATGCACGTATTTAAGCCGATTTATATGGGAACAATTCACTTACTCGCATCCATTTCATCAGCGAATCATGAATGATTTTAAGCAGATTTACAAAAGGAGTACGTCAATAATCACACTTCAATCAACGGCGATTTATGCATGATGTTATAGCAGATGCATTGATGATTTATACATGGCGCCTATCTATATTCGTCTCTGTATTTAGAGCGATTCATGGTAGTTTTCTAAGGCTGGCCATACACTATGATGTCCACCTGACAGGTTCGCATGTATAGTCGCGCATGGCAGGTGCACCTGCTAGTGAGTGGCGGTGAAAAGTAGCCTTTCATGCTACCTGCCAACTGATGATAATTCTATTAGTTTTACATGACAAGTGAGTAAAACTGTTGTTTGAGTGGCGGTTATCTGAACAGGTCTCAGTTATTAACAAATAGTGTACTTTTCAGTTTAAAATAACGATTTTTCAATAATAAGAAAAAATATTATATACAAAATAATTCATTTAAAATATGTATAAAAATGTATAAAAAAATATATATTAAAGAAATACCTACCAACTTACTTACCTACCTATGAAAATATATTGGGGGAGTATAATTGTCACACAAGTTTGAGTGATCTGCGATATCGACCGATTTCGCTGTGCGATCTACCGATCAATAGTTTGTGCAGTAATCGATCGATAGTGCAACCATCGATCGATTGCTGCGCGTTCGAATGATATGATTTTTTTTAGTTTGTATGTCAAATTGACTCATTTTATCGTGGATATCAATCGATAGCGCAACCATCGATCGAATTCTGCGCGTTCGATATATATATAGCTAGGTACATATATTTTAAAATAAGTATATATATACGTATATAAAATATGGAAAATCCATGTCGAACTGACAAAATTGACAGGTAGGCATGTACAGTGAGTGTACTCCTCATGTAACAGATGCACATGCCATGCAGTCGTCCCCATTCATGCGTACCTGTCATGTGGACATCATAGTGTATGGCCGGCGTAATACATGAATATTTATTTATTTATATAAATATATATTCATAGGATTAAATAAAATCAAAATTATCATTTGAAGGGCCACAAGCCAAAGTCTCTTAACCGCAAAAATCGGGTTGCTCAAGGTAAAGTCTCTTAAGCGCTTAGCACCAGTGAAAACGGTTACAATCTTGATGTGCTAAGCGCTTAACACTCACGTAAAACGGTTGAAGTTAGCGGCAAACAAGAGTCTCTTAACCGCATCTCATTGCATAGAAAACGAAGCGCAGGCATAGAAAACGAAGTATATATATAGCTAATTATTGCAATGTTATTTATGGGAGTGTATATATACAATAATTATGGATAATGAATTGTAATATCTATTCATGTAATAAAAAAGTATAGGTTTAGTCCGGAAAGAATGATTCATTCGATGAAAAGTACGTAAATTGAATCAGGAATATCAATAAACCATTAGGTATAAAAAATGATATTTTTATTAATTTTAAAACTACCTATGTATTTATTGATAAACTCATTCAGTTCCTTGAAATATATTTGGAGTAGATACAGCTTATGCTGTGAATCTGAATATAGTATAAAACACTTAGCCGAACTATTTTCTCAAACAATTAAATCTGTTTGAAGATACTGGAATCTACAAACAGTTTTTATAAAGGGTTTGAAACTGTATACCAATCATTACGCTTAGCTTTTGTTTCTCAACCCTTTATTACCGCCTAATTCGGCACGAATTTCAAGACCATTCTATTGTGCTTTAGATCTGTTACACTGTAGAGATTTGAAATTTGAAATACCTATACCTAGTTTAAATTGTAAATCTAGGTCCAAAAACTCATTATTAACATTGAGAATCCGCTCGAAATATGTTTGTATAACAAAACCTCTTCATCAGGTAAGTCGTCACTCGTCTCTTGATATTTTGAGTTTGAAAATGTACCTGGGCTAAGCCAATCTACCTAATTAGGTAGCAAGATTGGTAGTTCAATTTGTTTTATATCCTGAAGTACCACTTAGCTATGGCTTATAAGCTAAAATTACAAAATAGTAGGAAGGTATATAGGTAGCTATTACCTAGGTATGTCATGTTTCAGAGGCTGGAAAATTGTAGGTACCTAAGCCAATTTTAGAGCCAAAAAATTTCACAAAAATTCCGAGCTACCTAAGCCAATTTAGCTTATTATGTAGATTTCAAGCCAAAATTAACATAGGAACATAAGAAATAATTTAAAATTGTATGCCAATTAGGTACCTAGGTATACCTACTTATCTGAGTAGGTGTTGACCTTTTGAAATCTAAGACAATTATATAGTTGGCTTTAACTGACATACCTACCTACTCTAAAACATGGCTAGTATGTACTATGTAGGTTACCTGCCTCTCTGAGCTCTCTAGCAGACTAGACTCTAGTTAAGTTGAGAGATACTAGTTCAGTAGGACCCAGTTACCAGTCTGTTACCATGTTTCAGAGGCTGGAAAATTGTAAGCCAATTTTTGAGCCAAAATTTAATAAAAAATATGAACCAAGCCAATTTGGCTCATTTTTTGAAGATTTCAAGCCAAAATTAACATGGGAAAAAAGGAATTAATTCAAAATTTAAAGCCAATTAGACATATCTGAGATTTGACCATTTCAAATATAAGCCAATTAATTGGCTTTAACTGACATGCTCTTATACATGGAATCTGTATTTCATGGTAAATTCCTCTGACATGTCGGTGGAAGTTTTCTAGCAAAGTTGGTGGATTTTTAGCTATTTATTCCTATATTATCATTAATTTTCGGTGGAAAAATGTGTAAAATCACTAAAATGTTGGTGGATCAGCCAAATTACTGGAAATTTATGGTGGATTTTTTCAGCTTTTTCAAAATGTCAGTGGAATTTTGTGGACCAAATACAGACTAGCCGGGCCAGTTAATAAACTTTTATATAAACCCCAGCCCCAGGTACTAACTACCTTGTGGCTCACTGACTAGTACCTATTAAAACTTATGTCTATCCATGATAATATTTCAAACGATAAAAATCAGATACCTATTCCTAATTGGATTAAAATTATGAATTAATTCCTATGTTCCAACTTCAAATGTTAATTTTTGGCTTGAAATCTTCAAAAAAAGAAAATGAGCCAAATTGGCCTACAATTTACCAGCCTCTGAAATATGGATGATTTGGATGTCCATTGTCCATTCTTGCTATTTTATTCGTGGGTTAATGACAATTATTTTGAGCAAATTAAGAACTTCGGGCCTTCATTGCAAATGTAGATATCAATCTGTATTTGGTGCACAAAATTCCACTGACTTTTTCTAAAAGTTGAAAAAATACACCAACAATTTCCAAAAATTAGGCTGATTCTCTACTAAAAATTGAAGATTAATGGTTATATAGTTAGGAATACAGAGCAGCAAGAGCTAGAAATCCACCAACTTAGCTAGAATTTTATTTTCAAAGAGGGCAAAATTCCACCGACATGTCGGCGGAATTTACCATAAAATGCAGTCTGGTTCAGGCAGTAGAGACATTTCTCCTAGTTATTCTTGCCTCTGGGTAGTCCTACAATTAGTACGATCATACAATGTCTTTTAGGATAGAATTTATGACAATTTGAGCCTAGCTCAGGCTAGCTTAAGACCATAGTAAAATAGTATATCTCTTTGTTTAATAAACTCTCCATTTGTCTCTCCATTTCTCTTCAAAAATCACCAAATTTCTCTCCATAATGACCAAATTATCATTAAATCTCCCCAAAATAACATTTTAAATGTAGTGTAGCATAAGAGAAAATTAGATATTTCTCTCCATTTGCAATTGAAGGGCTCAAAATATCTAAGTCTGGCACAAACTCGCCATTAAAATGGCGAGTTTGCCTCAGTTTGGACATGCTTTATTACCTGGAGGCTGGAGTCTTAAATCTTGAAGGGACAAGTAGGTAGAGAGTTTATGAGAATTACTATTTTACCTGGAGATGCAGTTAGTGGAGTAGGTAGGACCTAGTATGAGTGTATGAGTAACCAGTCTGTAAAGTGTGGTAAATCTGTCTCAAAGATTTTCAAATCTGTCTCCAAAATGACCAGACTTTTGCAAAATGTCTCCAATAAAAACACAAATACATGTAAACATTGGAATTGATTAGGAAAATTAATTATTTTCCCTCAAAATTTGTCTCCAAAGGTCTTCGGGGATATGAATGCGCTTTGCAGACTGGATGACTCAGGATGAGTAGTATCCAATTATCTGTTTCTTGTTTCATTATTAAATATTCATAGTGTAGCTAAATTATATAGGTAGGTTTCTAGGCACTATCTGTAATTTTGTAAAAACAACTTAGTATTATAAATTTAATTTATGTACCTAATACAGCTAATATCAATATCTAAGCAGAGTTAAGGCTGTTATTTATAACTCAAAATTTCAGATATCCTAGCCCATTCTGCATAATGTAGCTTCTTTCAGTGACTTCAGGGTCTCCTGACTTTCAGATATTTTAATTTGATGTGAAGTTGAGCTCATGCTATTAAGCTCAGCTTATCAGCAGATTCCCAGTCAGTTAGCAGAAAATGGGACATTTTTAAGATTTTCTGAAATTCTGTGTGAACAATCTCTAATTCTCTACTATATTTACATGTACTTTACTGAGAACAGAAGCCTAAATAGAGGATTTATTTTTGAACACTTTATAGTTCTCTAATGGCCTGTCTTGGCAGATTCCCAGACTGTACGAACTGGTAAACTGTTCTCCAAAAAATATTTACCTCTTATTTTGCTATTTGTTCTCGACTTAATAATGTAAAATAGTAAAAATACATGTAGCTAAATATAATTAGTATAGGGGGATATGATTATTAATTCATATTAAGGATTGTTGTCACAGGAAATGTTGAGAATGTCCTATATTTTGCAGACTGAGATGTGGGCCAGAATCTATCAACTTGTTACCATAATATCTTGGTCTTTTCTACAGCCTTTGAAGAATAGTTAAGACTGATGGGCATTAGCTAAAATTGATTACCTACTACATAGACCAAGAGTATGATAGCATGGGAATTTTTTTAACATTTTCTGTACTTACAATGTTCAATTTTCTTATATTTACATGTATTTTACAATTTACTGAGAACAGAAAGCAAACTAGAGGATTTCTTGAGCACTTTACCAGTTCTTGCAGTGTAGCCAAAGGATACTAGTTATTATTTACTTTAAGTTTTAACCTAGCTATTTACCTAGTCACTTTTTTGTTTCTTTCACAGTTAAATATAGTTTTTCCCCTTTGAAAATAATATTCCAGCAACGTCGATGGATTTCTAGCTATTAATTCTTATGCTTACTATTAATGCTTATGTTTATTATTAATTAAATTGGAAAAAAGCTATTAGATTTTTTTTAGCTTTTTGAAAATGCAAGTGGGTTCTTGTGGACCAATTACATACTGGGTTATGTCCAAAAGTTTGTTGTTATATTGATAATTCAACATTTAATTTCAAATATTTGAACTAATTCTTCTAAGCAAATATTGCTATAAATAATAGTCTGAAAACCACTATCAAAAATTATTTAGGCCAACAAATTAATTTTACAAACTAAATACTCTTTATTATGAAGTTTCCATTAATTTAATTTTATTAAAATATTAAGCTTAGAGTAGCTACACCCTAAAATAAAAATACTTAAGTACAAAAAATAAAATCAACCTAATTGGGAGAATTAACACTCCAAACTATTGATTATTGACTTTTTGAAGTATGTCTGAATCTGTTATTTGTATGTATTAGGTAAATTATTATTTTAATTGTAAAATCTAGATTACAGTGATTAGTTTAATAATGATATTCTTTGTTAAGTAGAACATACCTAAGTAGTATGTTGTTGAAGTATTGGCTACTAAAAAATAATCTATGGTGCTGTTTGTCAGTGTCTTGCAAAATATTCAAAATACAATAAAATATGGCTGGTAATAGCTACCAACCAATAGTGCTCACACCACTGCATAACAGCTTACTTAGGCAAATAGGCAGTATTTGCTCCACAGATGGAAATATTTAAATTGGGAATGGAGTGTTGAGGCCCACTTTTGAAAATTAGGACTTTACTGATGAATTGATTACCTAACTCCGAAGTTTTGCAGATTTCAAATATTAAGATTGAATTGATGCAAATTTTATAAAACGAAGTATTTATCCTCCAAAATTCATTTGTTGGTCAGCAGAATTTTTCAAAGTGGGGTCATGGCTTGTAACTTGTAGCCAAAATCTTGATGAGTAATGAGTAAAATTTGAAAATAGGTTTCATTTCTTTCGTGCCACCCAGTATATTACAGATTTTTTAAAATAATTTTTTATTTTGGTGTATCAAATATTGATGAGATATTACATAGCATACTTTATAAGTTTGGGTGAGATAAGAATGATGAGTTTAGGTATCTTAACATGCTTACAGTAAAACCTATATTGTTAGTTAAATAGCCAATTTAATTTGGATAGAACTGGAGTACCAAACTTCGATCCATATTACTAATTGAAGTATAATTATGAGCAAAATGCTTAATAAGTCCAGTATTTTCATTTTCAAAAATATATATATTTGAAATTGCTAAAGAATTTCTCTCCATTCTAACATTGAAATGAATTTGAAAATCCTCAGCTAAAGAGTTAATTTGTAGATTCATGTACATAATAACAGTCTTACCTATTGAGAGCATCAAAGCAAGTAAAGTAGCTACTTATAATTCCAATTTAATCATTTTTCACTAAATCCTATCATCGTCTAGGGTATTCTACTATTCCATCTCACTTTCCTGCAAACTTTGATCTAACATAAGAACCAATTCAGGAAGAAGCTCCATACTTATACCATCCTAAGATATCATTTCGATAATGATGTGTACCTATTTTCAATCTTGTATCTCTGATGGTTAATCATTTAACAGCATACATTTACTAAGAATTAGGGTAATTGCATCGCACTTGTGGGGTAAATAATCGCAGTGAGATTATTCCGACGCTAAATTTAATAAGTTATTGTCTATAAATGTGTGATTGGTTTATCTGTCTAAAGATAGTGATTTCATTCAAACTTGCAAATATTTTGCATTGGCTAATGTTATCAAAAAAAGTTGTTTTTAAATTTCAACTATGAATTAAAATATTTGGAAAATGAAATAGAAAATATGACTACTAAACAATTATATAGCTTATATTCATAAACTTGAAACTCCTTTTTTGTTTTTTTGGTTATGGCGGCAATGGGCCATAATGATACGATTTTTAGTGTAGCTACTTATTGGTAGTCAAGTTATTGGTATAAAAATATTCTGAAAAGCTACTCATTTTTGGCTTAAGAATAGGACAGTTGATAATAAAGGTCAACTTAGAGAACAAAAACTTTGAAACCATCTAAAGAAGGAATCTTATGATTATGCAACCTGTTGAAAATATTTTAAATTTTATGTATTGATAATTAAATACAGTAGCTATAATTTATCAATATGCTGTGTGTTGTGTGTCATGAACAGTTAAATTTTCTGATCAGTAATATGATTAACAAAATTTCTAAACAATTGTTCCTTTCAGATAAATTTATCAAGACTTGGGAAAGGACATCTCCTGATACTTCACCCTTGGATAACTTGTAGTGTCATCTTGATTTGCTAAGTGAGTAGACTTTTCACTGTATATATATGTTGAAAGTAGCTATAGATAATTAAAGTACCATAACTACATAATAATGTGTCTGAAGTTGGCTAATTGATATTAACAATGATTTTTCTCCTAAAAATGTTCATAAATTGAATATTTTGAATCATTTTTTTTTAATCTCTTTGAATGAGAATTTTGTGTTTAATATTTGTCTAATGATTGCAGCTAAGTTATCTCACAAATAAATTATGAACATTTTTTTGTAAATCGAGTCAAATCATATTATCTAACCAATGTCATAAAATGTTATTCTACTGCCAAAGTAGTTCTATTTTGTCATTACAATTAATCTAAATATAGCAAAGAAAGTTCTTAATTATCTTGATAAAAGTGAAGATGGAAAACAATATCTAGCTACTGGGAAATGTGTAGCGAGTTTAAAATCGGTAGCTAATTGGATGCGAAAATTAATATTCAGTATAAAGTACCATCCTCTTTTCATCCAAATTATCTAAAAAATATAATATTTTCATTTGAACAACTGATCTGTTTTTTTTTTTAATTTTTTATTATGTACAACAGCTAGCTGTTCTATAGTAAACAGTTTAGTGATGGGAAAGAATAAATAAATATAGAAGTAGACTATTATGAACTCGAGAATTTAGCTTATGCTTATCACAATATACTTAGTTGAATATAGCTAGTTAAAAATGTATTTGCATTTACTGTAAATAGAAAAATATTTACATTCAAGCACTGGAAGGTGACTACAAAACCAAGAGCCTTTTGTAGCTTTTTACTCAATACTCACCCTATCTATCTTAAAATGATTTTTATATTTTTATATAACAGAGCAGAACAAATCTATTTTAAAGATTGTATTAGAATTATATCACAAACTTTATCAGAGAGCTCCCGTGCAAATTTTTTAAAAGATAAAAATTATGTAAGATCACCACAGTTAGGTAACTGTTATCCAAATATTTTTTTCCGAACTGAATTTGCTACTTTCTAATGCATCTAACTTTTTAATTGTATGACCTTTTAATGAATGTATTTTATTTAACAGGTGTGCAACTGTCCCAGGATTGCTCTGATATGCCTTCAAACATCAGTACAGCCACTGCATACATGCATGTGTAGTTTGAGTAGATGCTCCTAATTGTAAGTCATCATCATATTGATCTCATGTAGATGTAATTTAAAGTTAATTGTTTAATGAGTTATATATATGATTAACTAATTCTAAAGCGATTGGTCCAAGATCATGCTTTGGTAACAAATGAGCTTAATAATTAAAATTAGCTGTATTCTCTAATATTGAATGTAAAATTAGAAGTATTTAAAATTTTAAAGTAAGTTCTCAAATTTAAATAAATATGCTATATGCATTAGCTATATCAAAAATACAATAAATATCTATCTAATTTATTGCATTCAAAATAGCTATATAATTCATCAAAAATACAATAAATATCTATCTAATTTATAGCATTCAAAATAGCTATATAATTGATCAAAAAAATGTAACTAGCTGCTATTTATAACTAGCTATCGGAATTTTACAACAAATATAGAATCTTAATAGCATGTTTTTTATTTTTTGTATCATTATTAAATTATCAATATTGCATCCATACTCATTTTTAGGTACCTCTTCAATTGACCCCAGGAGCTCCGTCTTGAAGCTGTCGATGGTTAATGGAAGAAAAAGGGAGATGCCTCGCTTGGGTTCCAAACTGTTTTGGATTTCTATGTTTATCATTTTTTAACGCTACTTTCAGTTTTAGAGTATAGCGCTAGGGTTATGATCTTCAATTACGATGTTAAATTTTTTAGGTAGACTTCGATTAGTATCACATTTTCGTTTCCTTTTCCATCCATATGTACAGCCACCGGTGCTTGTGTCCCTTTCAGTCACATTTCTTGGTGTGAAACTTTAATACTTCTACGAAACAAGCTTTTCTGCATCCAAGTGCATTGTCACTAGACTGGTGATAGGTAACATTGTTAATGGAGCCACTTTATTTTCTGAATGTTTCTCAGAATCGAAGCAGACGTTAAATCTTCCTTTAAAAAATAATAAAGCTGATCATTAAATGATGATAAATTTCTAGCTCTGTCAATCTGTCTTTTTCTCCTTAAAAATTAACTATGATCATTTGATTATATTAAGCTGCCAGAGGTTCTATTCTGAAGCTGTCTGTGGTGAATGGAAGAGAAGGGGGGTGCCTTCCATTTGGACCCAAACTGTTGTAATGTGGTTTATAGATTGTTTTTCATATTTTAACGCTACTTGCAGTTTTAGAGGATAGCGCTAGGGTTATGCTCTTCAACTACGAGGTCTTTTATTTTGTGTTAGTAGTCTCGTAGGCTTCATTTACTATCACCTCTTCATTTTCCTCTTAGATTTTGTGTTTGGTAGGCTCGTAGGCTTCATTTACTATCACCTCTTCTATCCGTGAGTGCAGTTACCGGTGCTTGTGTCTTTCATCACATTCCTTTGTAAGTGACGGAGGAGCTTTTCTGTATCCATAATCTTCGTAATAACAGTTGTTTGTATCACTGCTCATGTAACCACTTTCCTTCTCCACTTATGTTTCCAGTCCTTTGTATTTAATTTTCATTTGACTTTAGTGATATGGCATTTTGTTCCGAAACAGACGTTAAATCCCCTACTAATATACATTTATTACATTGATTGGTGTCTCTTCAGCACAATACTAGTCTAGTTGTTAACAGTTAACTTATGGTATTACTCTTAATTTACATTTTTCATTATTTAGAGTAGCTACATACAGTATTGGTAATTAGAAGTACAGCATCAATTATTTAGATCATCTTACCATCGTGTATTTGGTTCGTAATTGTAAGTATATATTCTATTTTTTTTTTTTCATTTGGAATGTTCTCCATTATTTGTGTAAAACTCCATTATTTGTATTATTTTCCTTCATGAAATTTAAAATATATTAATTATAGTTGTGAAATCTTCATCTGTATTGTCGATACTAATAAAAGTAATATCTGTATGAATACCGCCAGATTTATTTCTTCTATTATTACATAATATTATAGAACTAAGGTCTATGATCATCATTCTGCAAACCGCATACAATTAGACTCAGTATATTTATATTATTTGGTTATAATGTTTTTGATACTCTGTGAGCAACAATAGAGTGAATCACTAACCTGACGCTGAGAAAGAAGATTGTACCCCCTTGTTTTGTTTTTAAATTTATGAACAAACAATAAGTTTTCGGCTTTTGTTTAATCAAGATATAACTTGTTTTCTAAAGTATATAAACGTTCCTATAATAAGTTTATCCAATTGCATACCTTTACACGAATAATAAATGGTTATAGTATGCCTAGTTGACAATCAAAACAAATGGTGTTCATTCTTTTTCTTCAGACCTAAAATTAGTAAGTGAAGTAAAATAGGTATTGTAGAGTTTTTATTATAAAAATAACAAAAATATGCTATCAAATTCCATGCGGTTTGCAGCAAGATGATGAGAAGCATCAGCTTCATTGATTAAAGCAATAAAAAGATTTGCTTGGAGGGAAAGTGTCCGCAGGATGTTAAATTCCCAAATCACTGTTTTTGTTATTTACCAATCTGTAGTTTACCCACACCAATCCTAAAATATATACATTACAATTAGTAGTTTATTTATGGAAATGTGAAATTTGTCCACTGTTAAATAATCAATACAAATACAGTTTTTTTGCTGTGCAGTACAGATAATTTGTGAGTGTTATTGTTTTGAAGTTATTTGTAAATTACTAAAGCAAATGACTAGATTGGAACCGACTACTATAGATTAAAAAATATATTTATGTTCACTACCATCATTCTACTAAACATTTAATTCAACTAACCTCTTCTGATATTGTGTGATTAAAAGTATAATGCAATGTTAACAATTATTTAAATATATTACTTTATTAAAAACAAGATAATTAAAGACTTGCATATTGAGCAACAGAAAATGAAAATATAATTTAAAGTTTAGTCAAATAAAGATGTTAACAAGTGCATTTAATTTAATTAGCAGCTTAAAGATACAGCTTTCGTGAAATCGAAATTAAAATGATCTATAATTTACTACATCATGTCAACTTAAATTACGTGATTTATATTATTCTTCATCACCTAAGTGATTTGAAGTAATTATTGCAGGCCTCTAAAAATTATTGTTTTTATAGTACAATATATCTACCGCTATTATATTATAAAAATTGGAAACATATTACATTCCATATAAATAGAAGAGTCTAATAATGAACCTATTAAGAACAAGGTTAATACTTGAGTCTACCCTCGCTCCGTTTTCTATGCAATGAGATGCGGTTAAGAGACTCTTGTTGGCCGCTAACTTCAACCGTTTTACGTGAGTGTTAAGCGCTTAGCACATCAAGATTGTAACCGTTTTCACTGGTGCTAAGCGCTTAAGAGACTTTACCTTGAGCAACCCGATTTTTGCGGTTAAGAGACTTTGGCTTGTGGCCCTTCATTTGAAAGAAATTTTAATGACAATAATATTAATTATTTATTTATTTATTTATTTATTTATTTCACAAAAATGTTTCCCTCCAATTAGAATATACAACAATATTAATACAATAATATTTTGATACAATAATACTAAACTATCACTATTACAGAGAGACATTTAAGGCCCTTTTTAAGCCGAAGCTTCTTGGGCAACCTACATAAAAAAAAAATTAAAATGAAAAATATCTACCTAAATTATATCGAATATGAAAAAGGTTGACTTTAATATTTTAATTCAATCAAAAAAGAAAAGAGAAGAAAATGGAAATATAGGAAATATAAAATCTACATAATTTTAAAGTGCACAGTATTCAACGACAGTATGGGTTAATATATATATATATTTTCTTTTTCGGAACAAAATTAATATCATACTGCTGTCGTGAAAACTAAATTTAAAACAAGGGACTGGAAGAAGCAGTCAAAAAGGAAAGTGGTTCAATGATTTCCAACTACAATTGGAGACAATGTACACGAAAGCAGAAAAGCTTTCAGAAAGAAAATAGAAAAAGAAGAGGAAAAAGAGGTGATAGTAAATGAAGCTCACCTACAAAAAAAAAAAATTTTGAGCTACTTACTTAAAGAACATAACCCTATCGCTATTTTCCAAAGCTGCAAGTAGCGTTAAAAATGAGGAGATATGAAAAAAAAACGATAACACATAATCCAAATTTTCAACAGTTCGGAGCACAGGGGACGACACCCCTCTTCCTTTCATTCACCACAGACAGCATCAGGATACAGCCCTTGGATGTCATCTGTAGGAAAGTACGCAGGAAAAATGAAACTAAAGTATAAAAATAGAAACTCTACCTACCTACATTAAATGTTATGTGGTAAAAAAGAAATTATATATATATAACTCGATCAATGTGACAATCTACAAAATATAATAATAAAAATGGTAATTATGTGATTATACTTGATTGTTAAGGAGGAAATGTTTAAATTTATATTTGAAACCATTATGAGAATTGGCGCCTTTTACATCACTATCAATCTCATTCCACAGTTTACATCCTATATAAAAAATGCAGTTCTGAGACTTGGATCTCTTGTACAAAGGAAGAGTGATTTCAGAATTATTCCTAGTATTATGAGCGTGACTATTAGTGTTTATGGTTATATAGTTAAGAAGGATGGGATCATAGTTGTCAATGTGCATAGTTTTGTAAAAATATATACCTATTTTATATTTGAATATATTGTTCAATGTCAAAATTTTTAGTTCATCAAATATAGGGTTAGTATGAGCAAGATAGTGACTACCACTGACAATGCGAACTGCACGCTTTTGCTTAATAAATACATCATCTCTCAAATAATCAGCACAACCGTACCACACCTCAATGGCGTAACTAACTGTAGAGTGAACGAAAGCATAGTATAACTTTAGCAGTATGTTAGGAGGTAGACACCCTTGAATTTTATTTAGTACACCTACAAACCTAGCTACTGTAGATGACACTTTTTTAACATGGGACACAAATGACAGATTATTGTTCAAATTCAGTCCAAGAAATTTAACTTCATTTGCAAATTCTATATTACAGCCACTTAGAACAACTAAGCTTAACTGATAAGTGTTACGGTATGAAAAGATGGTATATTTTGTTTTACTAGAATTAATCATTATTTTATTATTATTTAGCCAATTACTTATCAAATCAAGATTACGATTATTAATATACGGTATACATAAAATGGCTTCAATAAGGAAATTTCACTCCAGTGTGAAAACTCTTGATGTGGGAGGGTGGGGGGAATTCAAAGAATCAGCACTAGTGGTGAGGAGGGGGGCGGGGGCTCTTAGTGCAGACTCTTGGTTCTCAGGTGCAGTCCTTCTCTTTTGTGAAAAAGAATTATTTTTTATGAAATTGTTATTATTTATAAATAGAATTAGGTCCATACTACACTAGTAGTTTCACCGTCACGTTTTCTATGCCTTGTTTCCGCTTCTATAAGTTCAAAGTATACTAGGCGGTGAAAACGCTTTACAAACTATACTGGGCAGTGAAAACTAGTCAGATACCGTTTGCAGTCTATAGACGGTGTTTTATTATCATTTTCTTCTCTCTGTATTTTATTTATAATCCAGGAATAATAATTCTAGAGCGACATTACCAATATTTCCTTCCCACATTCTGCAGCGGGATGTTTGGTTTTTGGCGTGAACTGTGATCAATTAAACTCGAACTTGTTCAAACTATAGAAAAAATGATTTATAAGAGATTGTATATGAATATATTGAAACAATGAAGAAATATGAATATTGACCCTCACAAAAAATATAATTTTCGTACTAAGACATATCATTAAATATACCTGATCATGGCTTACACTGAGAAAAATATTCGATGCATTTGGTGTGTCACCTGATCATGGATGTGTCATATTGGCACACTTCATATGAATAATGAGCCAAAGTGATAAGGCATAATCAAATAGTGTGCCAATTTGACACATCTGAAGTGTGTCACATAAGTGTGTCAAAATACCAATGACACATAAGTAGATGGAAGAGTGACACACGATGAATGTGTGTCAGTATGACACACCAGTTGGTAATTTTTGTGTCAACCTGACACACCTTACTCCCGCCTAAAATTCTGTGCTACTCTTGACACCCCCATAGCTGTAACTATTGACATTTGTCTGTAAATGCTTTTGCCAATATTTGTATTTGTTCCCCATTATTTCCCCTCCATATTTAAGTCGGTATTTGTTACCTAGTTTTGCACCATAGCTAGTACGAAATTTATTGATGTCGGACATTCAAACGTTCTGACTTTTGTCATTTACTATTTGAATGTACCACAAAGAGGTAATCTCCAAGTGTGTTTTGTGTTATTTTAAGCTCCTATTTATTTAACTGTCTTACAATTTATGTTTAGTTCATTTTTCCAGTCAGCTATATTGTTTCCTTTTTCTTTTCCAGCTGTGTATCAGGCTTGAAACCTACTTGAAGCTAAAACCTACTTGAAGCTAAAACCTACTTGAAGCTAAAACCTACTTGAAGTTAATACCTACCTAATCTACAGTCATTGAGCCTAACCCACAGTCATTGAGCCTAACCTACAGTCATTGAGACTAACCCACAGTCATTGAACGCAACTCACAGTCATTGAGCCTAACCTACAGTCATTGAGCCTAACCTACAGTCATTGAGCCTAACTTACAGTCATTGAGCCTAACCTACAGTCATTGAGCCTAACCTACAGTCGTTGAGCCTAACTTACAGTCATTGAGCCTAGCTTACTGTCATTGAGCCTAACCTACAGTCATTCAGCCTAACCTACAGTCATTTAGCCTAGCCTACAGTCATTGAGCCTAACCTACAGTCATTCAGCCTAACCTACAGTCATTCAGCCTAACCTAAAGTCATTTAGCCTAACCTACAGTCATTGAGCCTAAACCACTGCAATTGTGTCCAAACGATCCTATTTGGCACTGAACCTTACTCCTGTTTGGCTATCTAGCGAAGTTAATTTTTCTTGGTTTTTATTTTAGTTGAATTCACTTCATATAAATTCCATGTTGGTTTCTTCAAATTATTGAGTCCACCTACACCCTGTACCGTTCCAATTTACTTAATAATAAATTAATTATTTTTTTATGCGATAAAACAAAATTGTTAAAGTAGTCGTTTAAGAATTAAAATCTTTTGTTCTAACTAGTTTTTCCTGATCCTTATTTTAAAATTTATCTAACTTAAAACATATTGGAACTTTAAAATTTACCGAGTCATAATGATACACGCAATAAGCTCATGTAAATAACAGTATATTTGTATACATATATGTGTTTATATACATATTATCATTCATAGGCATTGCAATTGTTAATCTGCATCTTATTAAAATTGACACTATATCATTTAGGAATATAGTTTTAAAAAGACTTATCCTATCCTAGTAGGCTTAACACTCTGTGATATCGCAATATGATGTTTATAAACTATTTATAGCTTCAATAATAACTGCAATACTTATAAGATAAACAAATTACGCTGTAGACAAACTTCCATAGTCTGACAACGTATCTCGAATGCTGACGCATTGTCTGTTATTTTCTTAAGTAACTGCAAAGCTGCTTCAGAGCTATGCCTCTGACACCATA
This sequence comes from Caprella mutica, assembly GCA_947561585.1. NCBI lineage: Eukaryota > Metazoa > Arthropoda > Malacostraca > Amphipoda > Caprellidae > Caprella > Caprella mutica. The sequence continues at coordinate 147,158 of CANNZV010001195.1, read as the reverse complement.
AATTTTCAGTTTCTACAATCATATCCTATGATTAACTGCTTCGAGCGCTTCAGAATAATCAATAAAAATACTTATAGCATTGTTAATTTTTGCAATGTTATAACAAGCAATGCAAACCGAAATCTGGGACAATTTATCAGAGTAAACAGAAGTTTGTTTTACTGAAATAGGTGATACAGGTTAAATAATCAATTACTGACTACTGATATGTATATCCTAGGGTACCATTCTACTCAAAAATTAAAATTAGCGATGCCAGGTTGGTCAAAAGTGTTGACAGCGGCTTAAAGTTCTGCAAAATTGGCGAAAGTTATATGCTAGCACAAGGGGAAAAATTATCAGATTATCAGCCTACTTAACGATACTAAAAGTACGGTTGAAAATAGCAAAATCAACCAACGTGACCACCGTACGGGCAAGGAACTTGTCGTTGAAGATGAATTGGAAAGAAAAAAGTTTAATGGGGGACGACCAATTCTCACGGATCCAACAATGAAATTTTTAACCAAGTTGGAATTACCTAAGTGTCAAAAAAAGCCTGAAATTGCGAATCAAAGTGAACCAACAGTATGTCTCCTATGAGCCACCTCAATGGTCAGAAAAGGGTCTTATGAGTAAGAAAATTCCTGAAAACTGATTTCTGAACTGTAATTTGGACCCACAAGAAGAGAGTCACCCTCAGCGGCCCTAATTGTTGGATCTGAGAGTGGCTCTTGAATGAGGTAAATGGAATTCAAAGTTTTAATCAGCTTGAGAGGGTTGCAGTATCATGTTGTGGTCTAGAATTATTGGAAACATAATTGGTTGGATCTCTCTTTGTGCCTGATAGTCTCAAAATGAAATTTAAGAACTATTCTGCATTACTGAGAGACAATTTTCTTTCTTGGTTAAATTCTTTATCCAATGACGTAAACAAAACATTATTATTCAGGAGGATAAAGATCCAAGTCAGGTTTTTCATTACACTAAGGGTTGACTTGTAAAACAAGGCATCACTGGAAAGAAACTCACGGATTTGCTCACACAGAATCCTGATATTTACCCCGAACAGAATCTGTGGTCCACCACCAAGACAATTTATGCGAATGAAGGTCAATTTGCGAACAAAAAGAGGACTGTTTATTGTTTTCGGAAGTTTATTCTTAAATAACGCCTTAAGAAATTTAAAAACTGACATCTCTTATTGATAAATGATTGGTTGAGGTGATAAAATCATGTGTGAAACTCATTTAATATTATGACACTAATTAAATGATACAATCTAAATTTTCGATGCATATACGTACATATAACTACTATAAAATATATTTTAAACCTGTACAATCATACAAATACCATTTGTGTGTAATGCTTAACACTTTTTGGCCTCCTTTTAATGTAATAAGACGTTTTGCAAACACCTTTGGGTCACTTCATTGAGTCCATTACATTAAGTAATGTTATTTTTGTTATTTTGAAAGCCTACTCATTCGAGTTTTTACAGAGGAATAATGATTTACTCTAAAGATCCCGATTCCATAAGAAAATCAGAATGAAATCAATATTTTTGGCAAAAAATACAGATTTAAGTAAATTACAAACTCTTTTGACCCGCACTGTATGTATTCCGAGAAATCGACATTAGCATCAATAGTTTAAAATCCTCGTCTGAGTTGTAACATGACTACCAATTCATATATGAGTAGAATATATTATTTTAATAAGTGTATTACAAAAATTATTGTCCTCTCTCATTATATTTTAATACTCTATGTCTGTGCATGACATGTTTATTATAACTAGCAAGACCAATGGAAATTCCACAGGATGAAAATGTCTTGATAGGAATAATAATTTAAAAAATACTGTTTTAGACTGAAAACACAAAAAAACGCAACGCAAATGGGCTTATTAATATTTTTCTAAAATAATATCTCATTGTTTTTAATTACCTTGGTCACATTACGTACTTCTATTTACACCAACTTCATGAGGCACTATCAATAGAATGTCTGTTTAATCTGTTCTGTGACTGATCGACCACCTGACACGCCTTCTTTTATAAGTTATACATAGATTATACATGATAAATATTAGTTTGGTGACATTAATTTGATACACACCAACCCTATGAGGTTCTATTGATAGGGCTATTTTGTGACATTCCGTCTGACAGACATAATCATCATACCACATTACTTCTACATTAAGTTATATTTTCACTCAGCAATTCCTCCACCTTCTTCACTTCCACTTCCTCCACTTCCACTTTCCCCCCCTTCATATCCTCCTCCCTCCATTCCCCTACCATCACTTCCCCAACCTACATTCCTCCATCTTCACTTCCACCATCTATACTTGCCCCAAATTCACTTTCCACACTTTCACTTTCCACATTTCTCCCCCTACACGACCCTTACTTTCGATAACACCACATATATTTCCGCCACTTTCATCTCCCCACCTTCACTTTTACACATATTCTACCTACGTCTGCACTTCTCCCACCTTCACTTCCCTCACCTATACTTTCTCCACTTTCACCATCCCACCTTCAATTACTCAACCTATACTACCTCAATCTTCACTTCTCCCACCTTCACACCCCCTACCCTAGTTTCATCTTGACTTCCCCCACCTACATTGTCTCAACCTTCACTTCCCCTCTCTTGACTTTTCTTACATTAACTTCCCCTCCCTTCGTTTCCCCAACCTTCACTTTCCCCAACTTCACTTCTCTCACATACACTTCCCCAACCTTCACTTCCCCATCTTCACTTCCCCACCTTCACTTAACCAATCTTCACATCCCTCACCATAAATTCCCCCATTATTTAATCAGTAATTAAACATAAGCAAATATAAAGAACAATAATATGTTTAGTATGAGGTATCATGTAAACTGAATTTTGTTATATCTGATTAATAAATGAAAGTGTAACTCACGGACTCACTCACACACACACACTAAGTATGGAACAAACAGAATTCATTGTTCTAGTACTAACTAAATCTGATGGCACGGCCCTAAGTGTTGATAGTTAAATTAAATAAATATTGATAGTGACACAAATGAACGGGCAAGTACTTTAGTTAATAAATAGTTTACCTATCTTCATTTGTATGTCATGTCTTTCGCTTTGAAGGGGTAGTACAGCCATTTATGTTTTAACAATTTTAATTAATGTCAAACGATTACTTAGTAAGAAGATCTGTTTGTTTAGAGAAGTAATCTAATAATGGAAATATGTCATTTTATAGATAATTGATTTTTCACCAAGTGCTAACGGTAGATGGCACCACAATCAGTGTCATGTATATACTAAATACAGCTGAAAACACAATATTTTCCTATTATTTATATTAATAAGCAGCAAGTCAAAAGATAATGGCATTTTTTTTAAAACTATTCGAAAAATAAGTTTTTCTTTTCATTTTAACGCAAACAAAGCTTAATTACTGCATACATAAATTAATATGAAAACAACAATCATACCTAGTCCCAACCAGCCATGACATCTTGTGATAAAGTGGGTACAAGATGGTAAGATGGGCAAAAGATAACGGGCTCAAAAGTAGCATAGAAATTAATATCATGGGGTTAATATGTTTTTCTATTAAGTAATGTTACCTTTGATGAAGGTTAGTTCAATGTAGCAAATCCATCCCATCTACCTGATTATTGGTAAATATTATAGCGTATCAGTATTGTATGGCTGAATTTGATTAACAATATTGACAACATCATGGGCCAGTCTGGTTTCAATATGACAGCCCAAGATGTCACCATGTAGGTCAAATTTGCAAAAAACCAAACATTACCAATACGATTTGTCAACCTAGTGACACCATGGGCCACATTAAATCGTGTTGCTTGGGAATATTCACGGTACTTCTACTTGTTGTCGCTAATTCTATTGTACTTATTTTATGAAAACAAAGACACAATAGTTGTATTTTACTGAATTTTAAATATGTTACACAATTAATGAATTTACTATTTTTTTTTTCAAACCCATTTTCAAACCAATTAGTTTTTTTGGACAGTATTGATAAATATTTGAATCTAATAGAGTGAAAATGCATATGTATGAAAATGCATACATTCTACAACTACATAAACAATAGACAAACGGTAACTTAGCATTACATCCCTCAGTTATGTAAAAAATCTATCACAGGTTAGTTTTGTGCGGTTAATTGACCACACAATTGCTTGTGCATAAACTAAGGACGTCAGAGAATCACATTCAATTTGTTACAGTAAGACATGCAAAATATATTTATATAATATATCTACAATTAAGCTTCACAGTAAGAACACAATATCATAAAATAAATGGTTCAGAAGGAAATTCATAATTAAATATTGTGAATCGATTTTAAACAAATTTGGCAAATGTTTGATTATGACTTTATATATTATCTTTTTGAGTAATGTTCACAAATTATGCGAAATACGTTAGTTCAGTCTTCAGTTTTAATCTTCATTTTGTTATTAATACAGTTACTTAAATCATTACTTTTGATTAACAAATAACATTTGAAATTATAATTATACCTACTCAATGCTATAATATTATCGTCATTATTCAAATAATCATTATTCATCTACTCTACTCAGTGTGTATTTTCTGTTGGTTATAAAACAAAAAAAATTAACTTACGATCTATTTATATGATTAAATTAATTACTCTCCTGATAACAGATATCTGACGTTGATAACAGAGATTTTTCTAGTTAGCCAAAACCAAAATATCGGGTAACAGAAATCCAATAACAGATAAAATAGATTACAGAAAATAATCCAGACAAACTATCATTTTGATTAAAAAAATCCGGATAACAAAAAAAAAAGATTAAAAATTCTTGACACAACAAAAACTAAATAATTTTATAAAAAATTGAATTTTATTTTCTTATTTTTGATGGGTAATATATTAGTGATTATATATTGATAAGATGATATAAACTATCAATACATTTTTTATATGTTTTCATACATAGTATTTTTAATTAATAATCGATAATAATCAATCAAGAATAATAATTATCAGTAAATAGAATGGTTGGATTATTGTATCTAAATTAAGAATAGTATAATTTAGTTATTATGCTCCCCTGGCCTCACTATAATTGATAATAACAGACATGTCACTTATATGCAATAACAATGTGGCCAAAATATTATATTCAGCATAATACAAATAATTATTGTATACCACCCAGAAAAGTAATTCATCTCATTTATTGTGGATGTAAATCAGTGAAGCATAGAAAATTAATACGCTGAGAACCGAGAGAATACCAAATAATTTTGGCTTTCCTCGATATATGCTCCAGACTGCAAAATGTGCCTAACAATCTGGATTCTGTTTTTTATTATACATGAAATATGAATATTAATATCAGAGCAAGAAATTTGTATGAAATGATATATGTATTTCTCATTGTATCTGGCACATTGCAATATTTTAGCATAAAATAAATCAAACACAGATTTTCTAATGTAAATAAACTACTCGAATCTAAATGGCAACTGTATGAAAATTGGCAATACATCATCAATATAATTATAATAATTATTCAATATAAATATATAACAATAGATAAAATAACTGATATTAATGAAATAAATACAGTTTATATCGTATTCATTACATAGTATCAGAAAAATGAGTAAAAAATATATTAATTAAATGAAGTAAAGCGATATTCAAATACCTTCAATGTATTGAAAAAATGAAAGCACTAAAAAAATTCATCAAAAGTCAATATAAAAGAGTAATTAAAATTAGTTAAAAATATTTAACTAGAGCAGAAAGGACAAGTAAATCTGAAATCATAATCCTTAAATCCAAATAAAAAATACATAGTAATCTTATAGAAACTGATTTCCAACGGTATAAATACTCATTATAAGATTGATCTGTCCTTTTCTTTCTTCACTTTTAAATTTCTCCATCTTTGCTGTGTTGAATTAATGAGCTATCTCCATCTCCCTACAAATATTTATTTGAATATGCTATATATTTACCAGATATAAAGATATGATGCGACCATAGATGATTTTAAAAGGGTCGCAACATCCTCTTCCATGGCTCTAACATTATATTTTTCTTGGAGTAGTACAAGTGCCACACAATCACAGATAACATTGATTCTAATTATTGCAAAATGGCCCCAATATTCTTACAAAATTACTCCAATATTGTTACAACATTGTCCCAATATGATTAAAACCCTGTTCCAAAATTGTTAAAACATTGTCCCAATATTGTTACAACATTGTCTCTCTTTTCTCAACCAATGCTTTCACTGGTGTCTTTTATTGATGTCCTGAAGTTTTCCGATGTGCCTCTCTGGTTGGCTGTTAGGTATCTCTAACATCCCCTCCCCAGCATTTCTTATTTACCTAAGTTTCTAAATATATCCTATATCTTCCATTCCCCCAAAAAATTCCCCTCTGCGTGGCCTTTTACAAATTGTACCAATAGTACAATTTGAATGTACAATTACCTCTTTTATTTAAATGGATAACAAAGTCTGGCTAGTTAATTAAATTAAATTATAGGAATTAACTTTGCAGTCGGTTTAATGTAATTTTCTCATTTATAACCAATGTTCATTTGGATAAGTAATATGTAAATAATATGAATTAAAAACTCTTGCTAATTCATTGAATAGTGATGATATAAAATATAAGTTAAATTGTTTTTGAAATAATATCCTGGAGAAAGTTAAGTTAGGGCCATGGATGATTAAGGGCCGCATGTTCTTCTTTTTCGATGATCCCAACATACCTCACAATCTCGTTTACTGATATACATTATATTTCCTTATATGATTTATATTAAGTCTAAAATGTATCAGAAAAACAGTTATAATTGGTTCTATGAAGAGTAAGAGGGGACTCCATTTAATTTTCCATGGCCCTACTATGAGTTAATCTCTGTTACCTTTAATTCTGATTATTAAAGATATGATTTTACAACATGAATAAAAAATTGTCTCCTCAAGTTATTAAATCTATATTTCATTATATAAGCATTCTGAAAAGTTTTTATTTTTCTTATTTTCTTTACTTTGAATCTTCAATCATTTTTGTTACACTGCAATAAGATTCACTTAGTTCCTTTATTAAACGAGTGTACGAATTTATTCCGCAGATGAAAAGTTCGGAAAAGATTTCAAATGAAATTACAAAAATTGGCTTGAATAATGATTAATATATCATTTTTTCTTAAGAGTCCGAAAAAAGGAATCCTCTGATAACTCGAAACACAATCTCAAATAACTGCCTGCTATAGGATGTACATTTTCTCCTATAAACTGTGTAATTGGTTAATATGAATAAAAATTCCCATAATAATGCATATTGGTGATTAGAAATATATATTAAGTTATACAATGAGGAATTGGTCAATGAATTAATAACCAATAATTTATATTCTGAGTATACGAATATATGGCTTGGAAATACACAAAGATTTGTATTAAGTGGTAGTCAGTTTTAATATGTATTTTAGCACCATAGAATATAATATATACAATACAGAATCGAAATAAATGATGACTCTTCCTTATACAGTAGTGGCAAAAATATATGGGTAGGCAGGAACAAATTATTTAAATCTTTAATTTTATAAAATTTACAGAACACACATAATTGAAAATATCCAAGTATTTTCACATAGAGCTCATGATTATGTATTCTCATGAAATTTCAAAGCATTTTGACCAATTTGGTCGGATGGGATATCGCCGCACACAAACCCGCCAACTCTGTATTTACTCAAAAACTAAATGTGCTAGAAAAACTCTTTTTCTCGTGATGAATTGATCATGAATGAGAATGAATGAATTGATCATGAATGAAGAACAACCAGCTTCTGAATAATACCTTAATAAATGAAATATTTAATGAAAATTTTTGGAAATACACACGAAAGGAGTATTACTGCGCATTGAATAAATACAACACTCCTCTTCCTCACCTGAGTCCCCCCTCTCCCCATTTTTATACTCCTCCTACCCCCTTTCTAAACCTCCTTCTTTACCCATCTAAATATCCCTTCTCCTTCCATCTAAATCCCTCTCTCTTCCCTTGTAAATTCCTATCTCCTCCTATCTAAATCACACACTCCTCTCATCGAAATCTCCCTTTCTCCCAGCTAAATCCCCTTTCACCCATCTTAATGTCTGTGTTTATACCCTCTATCCAATCTAATTATCCCTTACTTTTTAAACAAATATTTGAAGAATCTGCAACAAATTCGACACTGAATTTTACGTTACTAGTTATCTACTTATATCAAATAATATAATACGATCGTAGGTTCATTGTTAATCAATGTTTTAATTCAATAACCTCTCACCCCCAGCTTGATATCTCACCTCCCTATCTTAATATCCCCCACATCAAGTAGTATTGTTACTATCAATAATAATCTAATAAAATAACACCTTATTCAATATTTATGCCGTTAGTGAGAGCCAAAACTATTAATTTTATGTATTTATTCATATGCAAATATAGTTATTAACCCGCGCAAAAAATGGATATTCCCAAAACATTCTCGGAATATTCCCAAGGAATATTCCATGATGATCATTTTTCGATATTCAGGGAATGCAGTTTTTTGACACTTTTATGGAATAGTCCCATAAATCACAAGGGAAAATCTAGGGAATCGCAGAGATGAATCTCAATGGAATAATGAAGGAATACCAATGGAATAAGACATTAAAGTAAGAGGGAATATTGAAGGAATACCTATGGAAGAAGACATCTAAAGGAAGAGGGAATATTGAAGGAATACCTATGGAATAAGACATCTAAATGAGGAGGGAATGTTGAAGGAATACATATGGAAGAGGACATCTAAAGGAAGAGGGAATATTGAAGGAATACCTATGAAATAAGACATCTAAATGAGGAGGGAATATTGAAGGAATACATATGGAATAGGACATCTAAAGGAAGAGGGCATATTGAAGGAAAACCTATGGAATAAAACCTCTAAATGAGAAGGGAATATTGAAGGAATACATATGGAAGAGGACATCTAAAGGAAGAGGGAATATTGAAGGAATATCTATGGAATAAGGCATCTAAATGAGGAGGGCATATTGAAGGAATACATATGGAATAAGACAACTAAAGGAAGCGAGAATATTGAAGGGATATCTTTTGAATGAGTCATCCAAAGAAAGAGGGAATATTGAAGAAGTACCAATGGAATAAGACATCCAAAAGAAGAGGGATCACTGGCCATGTACACTATTCACTTGAGTGCATAACTTAATTGTCACATAGCTATTCACAAAGAAATTTAACTTGAACAAATTACTGAATAAAAAAATCTACGAATATTACCACTTTAATTACAGGACACATTGCTTAAATCTAGGTATTTCCACTATTGTCCTTTTGTACTGGGATTAAACGAAAGAAACTAAACATACGTCAATCATTTTATTAAAATATCAAATAGTACATGATTTAGAAATAGCATAATGTAATGAAGCACAAATTAATTTCTGGGCAACTTGTTTATATGTTGTTGAGGCTCTATTTATGTTCTATAAGCTCTCAGTATTTTTCACTAGATATTTCTTATTTATTCTATACCGCTATGGTTGTACTTTTCAATTGCAATGTTTTCAATTTTCAGTTAAGAAAAGCTCACGGGTTTCATTCAGCATCACCTTCTCATTTTCCTCTTCCATCTGTTAATGCAGTCAACACTCAACAGTGCTATCGTATCTTTTAGCGAAATTATTGACCACTACAATTGATTGGTGGTAGCTTAATTTGCTATGAGCTACTTTCCTGTGTGACAACTAGTACAAAGTCTTTTGTATTTGTTTCTTTACATTAACCTGGAGCAAATTTATTCAATCAAGCAATTAATTTTGTCATTAATCTTAAATTCATTGATATTCTCGACTATGAAGTGAATCTAGTGGTGTCAGCGCAGCTATAGTTTTAGTGCAAGCGCTTCATACTATATAGTACACACAATGAAAAGAAGAGGACATGTCTCTAGATTTGTAACTTCTTAGCCAACCATATTGCCAGAAACTGAGATAGTAGTACCTACGGAGAAATAAAATAATTAGTCATCATTTATCAATAACCTGTATTCAATTAGTTAATCCATAAATTAAATAAAAACCTAAGTGAAATTATTCTCTCAAATTTTAAAAGAGGAAAAAGTAGATCTTAAAGGGAATACAGATTTAGATAAGAAAAACGTTTTGAGAAACAATATGGGTAAAAAAATAAAAAAATTCAAATATAAGTAAAACAAGAATGAACGAAGAAAAGCTACTATGAATATTATTAACACTGAAAACCATTATTGGCACTTTTAAAATTTTACTATTAAACTCTAATCAGTTAAAGAACAGGTCACTGAAGAAATAATTTTATGAAATTTTATATTTCACTTACAGATACTAGAGAATGTGTATTGTTTAACCTAGGTTATAGCTAAATATTAATAAACATTTCATTATATAAATTCACATAGTGCATCCATTTACAATCAAAGTATAAACTAAGTATACATATGAATAGTTATAGGCCTACAAACTGAAATAGTACGGTAAAGATAGCTAGGGTAAGTAGGGTCACGCAGGTATATTGCGACACTTTAATTTTTAATTGCGTTCTTCTCAAGAGAGTCTAAAAACATTCTGAACCGAAATAACATTAAAATGTTCTATAGCTATCAAAAGAAGCTTAGTGATATTAATGATATTAATTATTACTCATTGTGCACAATCTTTTTTTTAGACCGTTTGTGTCATCTCGTATGTAACATGTGAATTGGAATCATGTGGTGAATCAGTATTATTCACGTTTTTTTATCATAAAACCCGAATTTTTTTTGTAGATTTATTAAGACTCTGCCATAACTTTGAGTTATTTCACCTATTGAGGTACCACATACTGATAGGCTAGTAGTAAATAAATTTTCAAGTTTTATGAAAAACATGAATAGTAGTGATTCACCACATGATTCCAATTCACATGTTACATACGAGATGGCACAAACGGTCTAAAAAAAAGATTATGCAGAATGAGTAATAATTAATATCATTTATAGAATGATTAATGGGCAATTACTAAAAAGAAACAAGGATTGTTAGGTGCAGCTCCACTTCATGAATAACTGACTTTTATAAAATCGAAAACTGTGCAATTTTATAATTCGAGCAATTTTGTTCATTCGAGCAATTTGTTAATTCGAGCAATTGTTCGTTCGAGCAATTGTTCGTTCGAGCAATTGTTCGTTCGAGCAATTGTTTTTCGAGCAATTGTCTTTCGAGCAATTGTTCTTTCGAGCAATTGTTCATTCGAGCAATTGTTTTTCGAGCAATTGTTTTCGAGCAATTGTCTTTCGAGCTATTGTTTTCGAGCAATTTACCGGCTACCGCCAAAATATGTTGCGCAACCCCTTTTGACCTTCATATGGCAATAGAAATCTCTGGCAACGACAATTGGAGATTGTACTCAGTGAAGAAGCTCAACAAATTTGGAGAATTGTGGACATTTCTTGAGGATGGATTAATAGAAGTGATATAGCAAAAAATTATTCACAAAGTATTCAGGTAATATGCCAATATCCGAGAATATTTCTTAGTTTATGATGGATATCCTTAACTTTTGACCAGATCGAAATTCATTGATTGAGGTGAAGTATAGAACTATTGATAGAATATTTGTCCAAATGCTTTGAAATTTCATATGAATAAATATTAGCTCTAACTGAAAATTGGTGCAAAATTTCAATAATGAATGTCCTGTACTTTTAATGAAATTAAAGATTTAGATAACTTGTTCTTTTCTACCCTTATTTTTTCGCCACTATTCTGTATAATATACTGCAGGTATATTAGTTATAGTATATCTGCTATGTATTTTAAGCAACCCTGTTTTATATAACATACACTTAGTTTTGAACAAATTCTCTACTTAAATATCAAGTAGTCAATATTTTATTAGCTATAAACAGAGCATACAAATTTCCTACGTTTCAATACCTTCATAATAATTATTACAGTCATACTAATAAACAAAGTAGAGAATCTGGAGAAAAGAATTTTGAAGATTAAGAGCCATCTGTCACTAAAAGCATTTCTGCCGATTACACTCTCACTTTTTATTTTGAGTAACCGAACCGAAAGCACGATTTTGTGGTCGATTTTATTTTCTATACACGTGGATCGAGTTGTTTATGCAATGGTTATCATGTGATTGCGTGCATATTGCTTATTGATTATATAACTGAATCTATTCAGTATTCATATTTATGAATACATTTGGAGATAACAATCGATTGAAAAACTACCATATTTATAATATTCTATTCCACCTAATTTTTTAACTTCCATTCCTGAATTTATTTAGTTACGAGTTATTAATAGGTAATTTAAAATGGTTTATTAGAGATATAATATATTGTTGATAAAAATGGATAGTTTGGAGCTCATTATAAACATCATGAAAAGAAACCTGAATCCACTGACAAAAATGTAACTGCCGTATTATGGATATTTCAAAATATATTGTTAATGAACGGGATGACGTAAGAGAACAAACAAATCCATGTTGAATAGACCAATACTAATGATAAGCCAATGATTTCTTGAGTAGTTATGATTGGCATTATTCCCAGGAAATGATACATAATAACCAAACAAAACATTGTTTCTATTTGAAGTGTTCGAATTCATTCATAATTGAGAAATTATGAAATTCAATACATTGAACTAATTTATCATTACATGCAATAATTAAAAAATGTGAGAAGTTAATATTGAATCTCGTCAAACTTTTGATCGTCATAGAATAGATAGATGATCATTTTGTCATCGTAAATAAACGCCAAACGGGAACTATCCGTCGGCAATTATATTTTACCGACTGAGGTAAAAAATTTGTCTTGGAGGGTTGAGGTTTCTCAACTCTGTAAGTGACATGTTATTTTGAAATCTGCCTCCCACATGATCTTACTTCATTGATGTATCAATCAAGAGAAATTTAAATTATCTTAAATTTCGCAATATAACAGTTTACGCTGTTGATTGAATAACAGTAAATTCAAAATATTAGAAACAATGTTACTTCTATATATGGTTTGTTACTAATATTCCACATCAAAATATCGATTCTCCATATTTCAAGTGATTGAACCTAAAACTTTATCTAAAAAGTATTCAGCTCAATGCTATGCAGATTTTATTACAGTTTATTTTTCTTCGGCCAAAGACTAACCCGATCTCATTTTCTTTTTCTATAGAATTTTTTTATCTCGATACAGCTGCCTGTAGCACCATGAGCTTCCATGCCAGAAGAATATAAACAATAGTTCAGTATATAATATTTTCTTTGAATTGTACGCTGCACAGTCAACGATATAGGAAATCCTGTTTAAGAATAAAAAATATCTATAGCAGTTGAAAAATACTTACCTAACCCACTATTTTTTAAATAATGTTAATTTTCTTGCGGGATTTACTTAACATTACAAAAGTATTTTATGACGTACTTTTCACCAAATCTACTACTGAAATTATTTAGCATGAGTTGTTAAAGAATGAAACCAAATTCGTTCTCCGCTGAATATGTTCTCTATTTTGTATAAATCTGCATATTAAATTAACGCTTCCATTTAACTGTCATGGCGTTTGATTTTTGTACCTACATGTCATTAGAATTATTCCACGCATGTATGGTCTCTTTATTTACTTTGTAATTGAAAATAGCATACACATATTGAGATATTTTGAAATATTATAAAAATATATGATTGAATATGAATAATGTTAAATCACACTTGACTTATTACAAAATACAAAGCTTAGAATATTTTTCCAATAAAAACACAAATATATAAATTATCTTAATTCCCATTATCTGAAAAAGATATGGTAAACAGAAAAGAAATAATCAAAATTTGCCTTTTATGCTGAAAACCTAACCATCTGACCATTTTTTTTAAATTAAAACGGAAAGACCTGATAGAAGTTATTCTGTTATTTCATAAAATATTCTGGTCTAAATAAAACATCATGAAAAGAGTGGTTCATTGAACAAATATCATAATTTACATAATGTTTCATTTATTTTTGTCCCAACAACATGAGAAAAAACTGCCCTGAAAATATCCTGGATATGTTAAAAATATAATTCAAAAATGATACATTAAAAAAATATACGTATATTTTAAAATAAAACATTTATATTAGCTAGTAATATCATTAATACCTACAATTTTTAATCGCAAAACAGTGATGAATATATAATAGTAATAAATAAATACTACAAAACAATATCATTATGTTTGAATATATTATACAATTTCTTCCCATCCGTGAAATTATAGATTAAAATGTGTACTATCATTACCAAACTCCTGTCATTGTATTTGCACACTCTTTTAAGTATGGTAACTCTCGCATGATTACCAGCACATTAAATCTTAAAAGAAGGAATGTTCCAGATCAAATTAGAATGTCGAACCTAATTAAGCTCCTCATTTTCCATACTGTGATTGTTCAGTCTTGTTATCTCTTGATAAACTTTGAGGTCGGTGAAAATGTGATAATCAAAATAAAATATCATGCATGGAACGAGAAATAAAAATCAACCATGGGGCAGATATAAAATATAAATAAACAATAGAAAAAGCCGTTAGTATTATAGAACAGTGTATTTCATTTTCTAGAAAATCACAATTGATAATCCAATATTACATACAAGAGTGTTGAAGTGCAGACAATATTATTGGAAATATCAATTGCCAATTTTTATTTCATGATTTCTTATTAGTTTATAAGGTAATTTTATTCATGGAAGACTATTGTACTAATATGATTTAATAGGAGCAAGACAACAATTGTTCATTTCCCAGTTGAAAATGGGTCCCGTATCACGCTGTTTTGAAGCATTTCAGTGCAGCGAAAGCATTGAACAGCAGCAAATGTCGACAGTTGTTAGAATAACTCCTAATTCCATACGATATTTTGAGCAACCAAGGCCACAGTATTTGCGGAAGTGATAAATTGACAATCAGACAGGAGCACGTTATTGGAAGTGCAAGACAGTGAGATAATCCATAATGTTCTATATATAATGTGGCAACCACATATGAAGTTAATTTACATCTTTCCTTATTAAAAAATTTTTTAGTTATTGTTTTTTTCAATTTAATATTCGGTTATAGCGAAAACCTTATAGAAGTATCAAATGATTAAGTAGTATCCAATGATGGAGAAGAATTCTTTGATAGGATAGTATCTGGAGATAGAGAAGTATCATGTGATGAAGTGGTATTCGGTGATAGAGAAGATTTCTGTGATGGAGTAGTATCCGGTGATTGAGAAGTATTCTGTGATGGAGTAGTATACGGTAATTATGAGGTATTCTGTGATGGAGTTGTATACGGTGAAGGAGAAGTATCATGTGATAAAGAAGTGTTCAGTGATCTAGAAGCGTGTGTTGATATTGGGGAGCAATCAGTATTTTAAGGCGGTTGGTTTAAATTGGTCTGGGTCAATTGATTCCCGGTTAAAAGATCCTCGCTCATTTGATCCTCATACCATATGATTCATGGTCATTTGATTCCCAGTCCTTTTTCCCATTATGCACCTATTATTCATTTATTAGATGTTAACACAGTAATTATTCAACATATAGCACAAATATGCACCTTACAGTCGATGAAGTTTATTAAAGAAACTAAGTAATAAGCATAAAAACAACTAACAAAAAATTAAATCATTTTATTCAAATGAGTAATAAAGTATGTTTGCTTAAAAATATACATTCCGGTAACAAAAAATTATGAATGGTAAAATCAAATTTACAGATACACCCCACACTTATTATAAATGGCACATATGACTAATCAAATAAATCAAAAGCATATCTCGTAATTATTTGTCCTTGAACAGAAACTAATTTAGGAGTAAATTTTGACAATTTTATAGATAGTTTTCAGTTAAAGCTGTTTTGCCGAAACTATTGCAATTGTTATCATCAAATTTCATCTTGCAGGTGAGAAAGATCGGAAATAATTTTATGGTATAATAACTTAAGTACACTATTCACCATGAAATGATTTTCAATCGATCCCACCTACATGATCAGAATATTTGTAATAGTTACGGAGAAAACAGCTTTAACTGAAGTTAGATATATTCAATTAGCTAGCGAAGTGAATATACCTAACTTTAGCTTTCAAGAGTTGGTTAAACTTTCCTATCACCTGTAATATATGTCTTCTGACTAGTTGTAAATATATTTTTTTTGTAAATTAAAGTAATTAATAAGCTCTAGCTGTTTGAGTTCTGCTATTTTTTCATTATATATATATAAAATTTATTATCTAAATAGTAGATGTCAAATTGTTTCACATGTTATATTTATTATTTAAATAGTAAATGGGAATTTTTATATTGAAATAAAGATAGTAACAAATTATTGTGTGCTAATTATATGAGCAAACCAAAAAATATGAATGGGAATCAAATGATCGGGGACCAAATGACCGGGAATCAAATGGTATGTGGATCAAATGACCGGGGATCAAATGACCGGGGATCTAATGACCGGAGATCTTTTGACCTGGGATCAATTGACCGGCCACCTGGTTTAACAAAGAGAGAGAGAGAGAGAGAGAGAGTGAGATATTTTATTGCAAAGAAATAGTTAATTTGTGGCGAACTGAAGATGATAATTTATGACTTTGAGATTCGAAACTTAGTTAGATTATTGATTACACTAAAAAAAAATTTATTGCACTGAATGAATATTTATTAAACGAAAGGATTACTACAGACACCAAATGAATATTAATATAAACTAAAGGAATACGATTACATTTAATGAATATGGATAACACTAAATGAATAATGCTTACACTAAATGAATATTTATAACACTGAATTCCTATTGATTACATTAAATTAATATTACTAACACTAATAGACTATTGCTTTCACTAACTACCTATCGCTTACTCTAAATAAATACTGATTATAGTAAATTAATTATGATTACACTTAATGAACATTGATTTCACAAAATGAATATTGCTTACATTAAATGAATATTGACTACACTTAATCAATATTGGTTGCGACAAGTAATAATTGGTGAGTATTTTTGATATTTTAATCATAAATCACTTACTTTCAAAAATTATTTGCAATATAGATAATAATGGGTCTAGTCTGATTTTTCCGAAAACGAATTGGCCGTAATCAAATTTTCCGAAAACTAATTCGCCGAAACGGATTATCCGAATACGTGTTTGCCAAATCCTAAATTTGTCAAAAACCACTTTTTTGAAATACAGATTTGCTGAAGGACAAATTTTCCGTATGACGAATTTGTCGAAAATCAAATATAATGTGTTTAGAAAGAACATTCTGTGAAACTTTGTAATTATATCTTATGAATAAAAAAAAATATTTGACATTACCATTGCATTCCGCTTATACTGTAGTATTCCGCTAATTCCGATCATTTGACCAAATTCATATATCTAACCGTATATATAAAATATTAATTTTTATAAGGCATTTCTATTAAAGGGTTGATAGAAATCAATGTATTCATGCAAGTGACATTATCGTTGAAGCCAGAGGTATTTTGGGAAGACATAAACATGACTGATAATTTTTTTTATTCATAACTAACAATTATATATTTTAACCGTAATAAATGGAATAAATATTAATAATGTCACCCACAAAATACCTTCTGTATGGAATACTATTAACAACTGAATAAAAAAAATAAGAATCTCATGCGTGCATATACAGGGTGGCGCAAAAAAAGGAAACCCATTTTCAATCTAGTTTATTTTACAAACTATCAAAGCTATAAATTTTCTAAAAAAAATTTTTATTTGTTTACTTTTTCTGCATCTATCGTGATAATCTGTTGAGAGTTATGATAAAAATTAA
The DNA here is from genome assembly GCA_947561585.1 of Caprella mutica. Taxonomy (NCBI): domain Eukaryota; kingdom Metazoa; phylum Arthropoda; class Malacostraca; order Amphipoda; family Caprellidae; genus Caprella; species Caprella mutica. The sequence goes on along the minus strand of CANNZV010001195.1, from coordinate 129,190 downwards.
ACATCCTGCAGCGAATTAATAAAAGGTAAATAAAAACAGCTTGCGTGAGGACGAAATATACGAAAAAAAAATCATAAGAAGTATTATTCATTTTATATGGATGTAAAAACAATAGATTCTACTACTTTTTGTAACAAAAAAGAGAAAACAAGTAACTTTTTAAAACTTGGTTATTGATATAAAATTGATATCTTCATAAAATCATTTCGCTGTTAATTTGTATCTCTTATTCGAAACTCTCAAAATGCAGCTTTCAAAAGAACAAAGATTTTTTGTTGCGACAAATTTTTAAACACTGGAAGCTTTACACAGGTGCAACCTCATTTTAAAGAACGCTTCCAGAAAGAATTCCACCAATTATAAAAACGTATTGAACAGAAAGTGATCATGTAAGAGGAGAAAAGAATGGACACATGAATTTTTTTTTCATGAACAGCTTATAGAGAATACAAAAATTATTAATCAGAATATAAGAATTAGATTTCATTTAAGAGAAAATTCACCAAGTTGTTTAACACGATTTGAGATATTAGCCTTTTAAGATGCATGTAAGGCTCGAACTCTTAGAACTTATTTACCAAACAGTTCAAATTTTGCGAAATGGTTTCTGCAAAGAAATGCACGTTTTGTAGAAGATATCGTGATTGGTGATGAAGATGTATTTCCATGAATGAAAGAGTCAATAACAAAATCGTTAATTGAATGAAAAATAGTAAGATTTAATTTTTACTACTAGCATATGGAAATAAATTATTCCTATTATGAACATTTTTGTGTGTTTCGTCCTCGCGCAAGCCCTTTTTATTCACCTTTTTTTAATTCGCTGCAGGATGTTTAATTTTTGTTCTAACTCTTAACAGATTATCAAGATAGATGCAGAAAGAGTATATTGATAGTTTGTAAAATAAACTAATTTGAAAATGGGTTTCCTTTTTTTTTGCGCCACCCTGTATATAGACAAAGATTTTTAGTTAAGTAATCACATAAAGTTGTTTTCTTGTAATTTATTTAACTCGCTGTGATATATATCATCCCAGCATTAAAACGAAGCAGTAAATATGGATTATTCACAAAAACATGAATGAACACGTTAGTAACAAACAATCTAAAAACAAGCCAAACGCTCAAATAAATTTAATATAACATGCCCCCCTAAACTGACTGACTAATTCTGACTGAATAAAGCTTGAACGTCTTCAAAATAAGAACAAAGACAAAGGATCATTTAGTTGTACAAAGATTAATAATTACAATGATTAACAAATAGGTAAAGAATCAAATTTAGTGTAACTAAAGGTTATGATTTCGTTATTTCGTTTCTTTTCTCTAACTTTTGTATAATTTAACATTTTGTTTTAACAAAGTCTTTTAAGGTAAATTTGACTTTCGGCGAATTTGTCTTTCGGCAAGTCTTCACTTCGGCGATTCCTTTTTTGACAAATTTGGGTTTTTGGCAAATTCCTATTCGGAGAATCCGGTTCAGCGAATTAGTTTTTGGAGAATTTGTTTTCAGCAAATTAGTTTTCAATCAATCCATCTGATACCGGTAATAACACCTAACAATCACATCATTATTTTCATTTCTAATCATTATTATAAACCCTCTATGAAGTTTGCTAAATGTCCAATTAGATAGAATAAACATTTAACAGAGCTACATAGTGGCTATGTCGAATTGGACACATTAAAAAATTCATATAGTTGCATAGTTGATATGCATTTACATTTGAGAAAAATAATTAACCTAGAGGAATCAAATGATTGAGAAAATTATGTTATTAAACTCAATTCTTGTAATATATTTCGTAATCGTTAGGTGAAGGGAATCAATGATATTTGTTATGTAATACAAATATTTTTCTACTACTACTACTACTGCTACTGGAAATATATCTTATATGTATTATATTCCATAAAATTAATTTTTAATCAATTAGTTAAAATACTAGCTTTTAATCATTTTATATAGTTCATATAACTGAGTTAAATCTTTTCCTTTTTTTTAAAGTCAAAAACTCGATTAGAATCTGGATTTTTAATTTAGGATACATATAGAGAACAGTCAAATTTTATAATATAATTAATGAACAAATTTAGCTTTACAAGATATTATAGCTGATAAGAAATATGAAGAAAGTAAATACAATACTAAGAGTCATTTCTGTTTTCCTTTTTATGTTAATAATTCTTTCAAATTATAATATTGCTATTAACTATATTTGTGTTTTATTTTCAAGGTAAAATTCTATACCCTATTTGCTATCTTCATTCAAATTTGATTGGTAATTATATACTAGAATATTAACAGTTGTCATGTTCACCATGATAATTTCTTTTTAGTCTGGTTATAACCAAATTTAGGGTAATTTTCGAATTCCTTTTAGGGTATTAGCCTCTGTAGGTTTGGAAGAAACTTCAACGTCGTGCTTCTGACATTCATTCATTCATTCATGTATGTCTCCGTGCTAGTAGCATAACCGTGATTGACTGTGTGTTAGGTAGCGTTTATTTCTTTTATTATTATAAAAAGTTAATTCATGCAAAACTTAATTCATAATTAATATTCATACTCTCAAATCTCTTACAAAATCAATTATATCTGAGTTGCCTAACTGGTCTGCTTTAGGACAGTGGGGGTATATAGCGGACTGTCAAGTTAGGGTGGCACCGGATACCTTTTTACTTGTGAGATTTAGTAGTAGGTATTCCTGATATACACCAGTCTTCTGACTTTTTATACTCTACTAGTTCCTTTTCATTTGTGCATTTAATAGTTTTATCATTCGTCGCTTCATGTGTCAGTAATTCGTTCAATTTACCATAGCCTTGAAACCATTATTTTGTTCCAGGCATTATTATTCACAATGTACGTATTGAATTCTACCTTATGTGTACTATGAAAGATTCTACTTCTCAAAAGCCGTACACGCCATTACTCGTGCACTAACTTGGTAAGTTCAGTTTTTTCCATGTTGAAATTATTATAGTGCGAAGTCTACATTATTGTTATATTTGTATTACCGATCAGATCAATTTGTAGACTTTAGATACGTGACTTTTCTGAATAACTTGTTGATAAGTAACTTAATAACTAATTATTTGTCAATAATCTATTGTTGTTTGTAAATCTCGTATTCTGAAAAACTTATCGTTTTCAGGTTACGACCGTGAGTGAATAAAAGATACCAAGACTGCTACATTCATTTACCCTGTTATCTGTTAAGATACCCTTTCGGTACAAGAGTCTTGCAAAAATATTCATTAGTGTTACAATTTTTTTTATTTAGTCAATATATAAAATGAATGAGGCGAAGGATTTATTAAGAACAACTATATTATTATCCCATCATAGACTAGGATTTAATAAATGATTAAGCAATAATTATATATTATTTTATTTATCTTCAATCAAAATATATTGTACCGAGAATCTCTACGCATTTATAATCATAAATCAAAATTATTGCTACTTAATTTACCAGAGTTATTTATTTTATATTATTACATAAAAATTCCAAATATATTTCTTTCAGATAGGTAATACAGATAGATCTGACTCTCAACATTTTGGTTTTACTGGATTAGCTCTGAAACAAACTGACAACATTTTTCTGGAGATTATTTTCACTTGTAAGAAGATTAAAAGATTTAGTTCAGATTTTTATATTGAATATCGCAGTTGCTAAATGCGAGTATTTTTTTATTTATTTAAATGAATGATCGAGTAAAATAATAAGGAAAATACATTGTATTGTACTTCTGTATATGTTTTGTAGTCAGGTTGTTAAGTCAGACTGTTTCACATTTTGATCATATAAAATATATCCTGTATAATATTTCTAATATTTATCTCAATATTTTATATCCAATAATTTTCTGATTTGATCGAAAAATTAAAACTTTCCGTTAACATGGAACTTACAATATTCGTATTATTTTAAACAGATTTATAATTGATTATTATTGTATTGTTAAAATTATTTGTCGGAAAGTGAAACTGAATTCAGATCAAAACATTAAACGAACCTCCAATAACCCGCGGAGAGAAATCCATGTAATTCCGACATATACGCATTGCAATAGTTCTTTTGTTTATCATCAACAGTGCAGGTCAAAAGTGTTTGCAAAACGTCTTATCATGAATAAGAAGAAGACAAAAAGTGCTTAATATTACACACAAATGGTATTTAAAACATTGTAAAGATTTATAATAATTTTATAGTAGTTATATAAACGTAATGCATAAAAAATTTAGATAATATCATATAATTAGATTTTTAATATTTAATTTTCATCTCGAATCAAAAGAAAATGTCAATTTCCTAATTTCTAAAGGCGTTATTTACGAATATACTTCCAAAAACCTTGGCCAGAGCTCTTGTATGTTCGTAAATTGGTCTCCATTCGCATAAACCCCTCTCTTTGTGGTGGACTACAGATTCATTTTGAGGTTAATGTCAAGATTCTGTGGGTGCAAATCCATGAGCTTCTTGCTAGTGATGCCTTGCTCTACGAGCCATCCTTCAGTGTAATGAAAAGCATGACTTGGAGCGTTTTCCTGCTTAAAAATTATGTTCTTTTTGAAGTCACAAACATTAAGAATTCCACCACGAGAGAATATTGTATTTAGTAATGCACAATAGTTCTTAGAGTACAATTTGTGACTATCAGGCACAAGAAGAGGTCCAACCAAATTATTACCAATAATACCAGACCATAACATGATGCTGCCACCCTCTTATGCCAAAATAACAAATTAAACGCAGACGTGGATTTGCCTCCTGAATGAGCCACTCTCGGATCCAACCGTTAGGACCGTGGAGGGTAACAATATCCATCTGTACACCATAAATCACATACATAGGAACACCCACATGCACTAAATTCTAGCAAATCACACTAATACGTACATATGACACAAGAGAATCATATCTAGAAAAGGAGTTAGATTTGATTCATAATATGAAGAAAGCTTGTGGGGTTCAATTAAAACATAGTGAAGCATTATACCTTGCACTTTGATCTTCAAATGTTCCATGAATAAAACGGAAATGATATGTGGAAAATAAGTTTGAAATAAGTTTCATCTAATTTAAGTGTGGTTCTAATGAGAAAAGGTTTATAACTCCTCACAAGGTTGGCAACACTAGGTGGCAAGAGCTAAAATAGACTGTTTTAGAGAATCACGCTGGCTTGATAATTCACACGGAAGGGTGTCTTTTTCTCCGTGCGTCCAATTTGATTTTGTAATTGTGTTCAAAGTTTTAGTTAAAGTAACGTTTCTCTCTTACTAAAAATGTAGGCCACGATGGCCTTATGACCAGGTTGTGTTAGTGTTAGCTTATTTTAAAAGTAAACTTCGCAGATGTCTTTTTGAGGGTGGTTGCGTCTTGTGTATTGTAAATCATTTTCCTGAAACATTGTGTATTCGTATGCTTTGAGTATTACAGGTTGTTATATCACGGTTGTGGTCTCATAAACAAAGTGTTTGTTGGCCTGGTGTGAGAGGTTGTCTTGGCAGCCTTGTAAGAGCTCTGGGAAATCGCATCTAGGTTGCACGTAGGTTCAGGTTTGGTTGACTTACCAGTGATATTATCTTGAATAATATATCAACTGCTCTTAAATTGACTATCTAGGTGCATCGTGGAAAATGAATAGAAAATTTACAAGCTTTGAAAAAAGAAATAGGAATGGGGTTAACTAAGATTTTAACAAAAGAATATATAATATTAAATATTATAAGGAACCTTGCAAAATAAATCTGTCAATCTCTATCTCGTTTGAATTCCTAGGTGCTTTATGACAAAATGCTTAATGGAAAAAATTAAAAATAGTAGAATAAAGACGTAAATGAATGTTGGAAAGAGAACATGCTCCAAATTTATATAAAAATTTGTTGAATATAAGATAATTTATAAGGAAAAATGATTAAACTCAAAATAAAATATTGAAGGACTATTTGCAATGAAATGATTATAGATAAACGAAGAGGAATGTACATTTTATTATATATAACTTTCTCATTAAGCATCGAATAATATTTTAATAAATTTATGTAAATCTGAAATAGTGAATGAAATATGCTTCGTCTCAGTTACTGTTCATGAAGTGTTTTACAAAAGAGCATAGAATACTATAGTAGTTAAATAATAGAATACCGCCTGTAGTTTTCTGCATGTCAGCATTAACTTTCAAAACAATACATTGAAATTATCTTACTAGCTTTAGAATTTCAAAAACAACCATGAACATCACTAGATTGAAGATGATTATAGTTATACACTGGAAATAAGTTTTCTTATACTGAAAATCAGTTTGCAATGCATTTAAAACTGTTAGGGATAGTTTATGTCCATTTGGTATATTTTTTGTAAGCATTTTATCAATATACAATTCGTCTTCACACGATTCAAATGTATCACAGCTTTTAGTTATTCACAGAACTGCCTTTGTTATCAATTCCATAGTCATCTTTAATCTAATAAATGAATTCGTATTTCATTTTTTTTAACAGCCAGTGTACATTATTTAATGTCAAAATTTTTCACTAAATAAATAATAGGAACAATATTTAATAAATTAATAATAATAATATATTAGGAGTATATCATTACTCTGAGATAAATACCTTTTGAAATGAAAAACAAATCATTTGTTGCAGTTTCATAACTACGGGCTACAAATAAATATTGACACAAATCATTAAAAAAATTATATTTTGGTTTTGAAAGATTATTTTGTTTAATCAGAATATGCATATCCATGATACATACTTGCATTCGAATACAATTAATAAATTTGGTAGGGATTTAACGTCTGCTTAGGAACCACAGGACACCTTCGAATATAATTTGGATTCAATTACAGGTAGGTACTAAACTTTTTTTTTTTGAAAAAAAAACTGAACTAGCATTTAGTAGATAATAGGAATAATTTTCTATTTTTTATTCCCAACATTATTTGGCATTTTTTCAATTTCAACATTACATACATTTTACTTTGCATAAAATAATTGAATGATCTGAAATATTAAATTATCATACACTTATTTGAGGGGATCGCCCCAAAAATTTTGAAAAAGTTTATTATCGAAATTATGGTTCTGAAACCTTGTATGTATATATAAAATTAAATTATCTATCGTTTTTGTTCGTGACATTTTTTCGATTAGACCCATAGAAAACGAGTTATTCGAATTTCGAACAAATTTCGAACCATTTTCAAAAACCCCCCACCTGTTTTTTGGTTGAAGCTAGAGCATTGCGGTTTTTTGAATTCAATTCTCCATACTGATATCTACAATATGATGTACTTCGATTTTTGATTTTCGAATGGGTTTTCTAAATTTCGACTTTTTCATAAAAAGTAAACCAAAAATTTTGAAAAAAAAATTTTGTCGGAAAAAATTTTCTACAACAAATTTGAAAATCGAAGTCAATCATATTGTAGATATCAGTATGGAGAATCGAATGCAAAAAACTGCAATGCTCTAGCTTCAACCAAAAAACAGGTGGGGGTTTGAATTACAAGATTTGTAATTAGTAGGAATTTCCTTTCAAAGTTTGATGATCTGACACGCAGCATCCATCCGCTTCGAAGGTTTGGGGCTAACTGACTAATCTCTCTTTGCATTCATTGGTGTGGGCGTTATATAGTGGTAGGTTAGATACCAGATATAGCGAGATAATTAATTATTACGAATTAAAATTGGCTGAGAGATGGTTTTTAGAGTACATATTGACTCCCTACCTCCCGGCCCACTTTTCCCTTTCTCCCCCTCTCCCCAGGGGGTTAGAGTTATACGAGACTTCTGTCATTTTGCACACACTATAAGAAGGTTATGAAGAAACTATTTACACAATAAAAAAAAAGATAAAATTTTGAGATTTCTTCGGGGGGCGGTCCCCTTAAGGAATTTAAGCAGTTTTTTCATCCCCAGTCATAGAACTATAAATCATAAGAACATTTTAACTTGAAAAATCGATCACCATCTAACATTTATATCGTGAAAATAAAAAGATAGTCAAATTATTGTTCCCAAAATCATCATACTGAATCTGAGATGATACATTATCACTTAGAGTAAACATTCGAATCTGAAAATAAGCAGTGATGAAGTTGATTGTCTATGGTAACTTTTACCTAAAGAAGTTATTGGCCCATAATTTAAAACTCTGTTCTTTGTTGAAATAGAAGAAAGAGATATGCATTTATATTTAGAGCATACCTGTATCTTTTTTATTTTATCACAGTACATCATTTGAATGAAATATAGTCTGAGGAAGGCTAGAATCTACTTAATATCTCAAGGTAACACCATTATGGGTCTTTGGAAACATTCTTCATCCATTTGATTGGCTGCAACAAAGCATTGCACTACTTTTTTTAAGTAAATGATTTTATCAATTATTAAGCTTCTTTATAGTACCAAAAGACATTACCTAATGCATTTACATCAAAGAATTCTTTATTGCTCAATAGGTAAATAGTTATTTTTTTGACCGGTTAATAGAGCGAGAAAGTAACTCATCATTTATCAATCAATATTATAAATCATGTACATTTTCTGAATATTTTAATATTCTCTTTAATGAGAAGTTCCACACCGATAAGCCATTATTAACTGTGAGAACATCTTTAAGCGAGATGCTTTTCACTGCGTGATGTATTTTATTTCAGTGTTTGTTATTTTGCGATACATTTCTTTAAAAAGTTCAAATAGCTTCAGTCTGACACTGACACATTGCATTTCTTTCCACACTACACTAGAATGAAATACACTTCTACCATGCAAACTCTTGAGGTGATCCAATGAATCTTTCACACGGAAAAGCTTGAAAAAGTTCAGTAATTGTTTAGTTTCTCATTCATTATACCAATTATTTGTTCAATATTTTTTTTAAATTTCAGATCAATCTAATTTAAATATGACTGTTCATTATTTTATTGACAAACCAGATTGGTAATTAATTAGTTTATAGTGTATAGTATATTTTTGTAAATATAACAAATAACCAAGTTTCACACATTTTGAGATTATGTATAGAGTATTGTATTACATTCAAATAAGCCATTCACGCACACTCAGCCAGTTGACTGACGGCACTCCATCCTCCCTCAGTTAGCACGCTGAGATACACACTTCCCGAGTCCCCATACTGCTGAGATATGTATTAATGTGAACGTATAACTACTGTATTCAAGGCATGCTTGTGTTGTATTGTGTACTGATACAGAGCCTGGACACGATGATATGTTGTATCGTGATGAAGTAGTTATTTTTTATAGCACATATTATTGGTAATTGTCCTATTGATGTATAAGGTGAATTAGTTTATTTACCTAATACTGATCTACTAAAAAGAATTACTGACAGTTGAATAGGGAAAAAAATGGGGAATATCCTCATTTGATATCATATATGATTAGTCAAACTCGCATTATGGTTATCTTTGAGCAAACAGTAGCTGATCACTCTGAAACTCAGTCAACTCGCGTGGCTTGGACATGTTGCACACAACCACACGGCTCACAGTGCACAGAAGCAAACCACTGTAAACGAAACGGTTGGCTGACTGGCTGACAGAGCCAAGCATGAAAAACGGTGAGAATTTGGAAATGCTGTTTACATTTTGTGTTATAATTCACTATTGAAATTTAACAAATATAGGATTCTGTATCCATTAGAGGGAAGACACTTGCAATTCAAAAGTCATATAAATAAAAAATTAATCATAAACTCTTTAAACAAGTTATATACATAGGAATTTAAAGTGGACAGCTATCTTCACAATTATATACGTTAGGATTAATATGCATTTTTCAAATGAGGATAACTTTTTCTTCTAATCTTCTTACGCAAGTAACTAATTAGCAATTTGGGTTACTGTTTATTGACTTTCAGTTTCATATTATTTCATCAAACTTTTGTTCAAACTAAACTTTTGGTTCAAATCCAGATGAATTATTTGAGAAACCATTCATTAGAATAAGTTCAGGGGAGAAATATAGCGACTTTTACCCTGGATTGAAAGTTACCTGTTTAGCACTAAATATTGGTGATGTATCAAACAACTTTGAGAAATAGAAATGGATACGATAATGGGAGAACAAGTCAGTGTTTATGTCTAGAGTTTTTAATAATTTAAGTAGAAACCAATCGTATGTTGCAGCATCGTGACAAGAATATGTGACAAGAATATCAATATTAAAGTAAAATTATAGATCTGGCATCAAGGGTAATTGTTTGTTCTTATTCAATATATATATTTTGATGAGATCTACAATTGTGCATGTATTTAAATACAATCCTAATTTAATATTATATTATTTCTCTATGGAAAAGCAGCTGAGAAACTGTGTGTATATATTTCTTTGATCCTCATTGTCTAATGATCAATTATTTAGTTTATGTATTCACTGGAAGTTTTAAATGAATATCGAATGTATTAAAGTATCATATTTTTCTTGAATTTCGTCGATAATGATGCGCTAACATTTTGAAATCGAAAAGATGAAATGGTTTTATTGTACATATATGATATATATATAATTACTTTCTCAACAATGTGAATAGCAATTATAAATAATTTCAATATCTTAATTATTATGTAGGATCTTTCTATAAAGTTAATAAACATAGAAATAGGAAATACTTTTATTTCTTAAACTAATTATATGAAAAATTACTTCCAATTGTGATATTCTTTACAGTAAATGATATAACATTAAAAATTAAAATCACAATAAAAAATCCTTATGTATGTATGTGATATGTTACTATGGTAATTAATTGCAGGCCTAGTTCTGAAGTGAAGACATACGGTTACAATCTCTACCTTAAGGTTACCGTGTTTAAATCATCCCAAGCACATCTGCCTTCATGTTCAAAGACACGCTGCATTAATTTTCTTTGCAGGGGCAATTTTCTAGCAACCAAAAACCCAATGAATGGCATTAATTTCAATCCATACCTATCACAAACAGGGTAGTAAAATTTAAATATGGAGTGTGCTATTAATGGTGAACCTATAAATATTATTTGAGTTATTGCAAATTAGGCAATAGGTGATAAAATAATTTGGTTTTGACTACTTAATTATGTTCGTATTTTCTTAATATGATCTGATAAGCACTCTGGAGGAAGAATGCAGGGACATTTCAAGAGTTGCAATTGAAAACCTTAACATCAAAAACTAACGAATACTTATTATAAATAATTCAATTCTCTGTTCTGATCTCGATACCAAGATCTGTCAATCAGGATAATTGAGCAAAATAAGTGACAGTCTTCATTTACCAATTTGACTTTCAGTAATTTCTAATTGACCTATTTTGAACTATCCTCTCCCTTCCCCCTCCGTCACTTTTCTGTTACTCTGAGTTTTATATGAATCTGACTACTGTGATGTTATTCTATTCGTGTACGATCATAAAATATAAGTGTATTTTTTTTTTTCAAATAAACTTTGGAAGAATATAGTAGATCGAGTCTGTTAAGTCCTCTTCCTCAATGGACCTTATCAGATAAATATCATGAAACATATGCTGTGGAATATTCGAGTGTATTCTCAATCAGATCATTGAACTATAGATCAATTCGAAGTGGACATGAATTCAATAGCATACTCTTTGCGAAGATCAAGAGGTTTTCGTAAATGAATAAGAGGCAATTCCCAAATCTGTGAATATCGCCAAGAAATTGATTGTATGGATTTCAATTTATATTTAACATTATTCAAAGGAAACCTAGATTTACACGAAATTTATTTAGATTCGAATTTTGGTTACTTCATTTTTCATTACAACAATAGGACAATAATTATTATTACTAAAAAGTTGCATCAGTAGGGATTTCCAATTGTATTTGAAACGTTTACTAACATTACAATGGTACTAAACTATAAACAATTATAAACTAAATTTAATATATAAAACAATTTCCAAAGTTTACCTTCGATGAAAAACAATTTCAAGTTCCTAATTGAAGGAAAAAATATTTAAATCAACTGGGTGAGTGAAATTCTTTGGTAATAATCAGCAGAATAGTATCCCATGAAGCATGAGAACTTGAAAACACCTTCAAAAAGCTGTAATTAATGTTCAAAGTTCTGAAATTATTATAAATTGACAAATGGCACGTATTTTGGCAGTTTCAACTGCTTGATCACGTTTTCATCATTCGGGTCGATTCGTTCGTTCGCTTAACTGAACAATCGTCATTTTCTTCTTTGTCATTTCAACTTCTTCTATAATGCTATTGATTGGAAAAGTGGTATTTGTGATTATAGATGAAGATCGAATTTGTTGTTTTGAATAAATACTATTATTATATATACACCTTTATAATATTAAGTAGGAAATATTTGCAAGAATATATTAAAACATTACTCAGTAAAATATTAATACAAATACAATACATATATGTTCGCAAAGCTTTCTTTAATTGAAGGATAATAAGATAAAGGTTACATCTTCAACTTTTATAAATATCCTTAAAAAAATACTATCCGTTAAGGGATCAACTTCAGACCCTTTATTCACAAATGCTAGATAGACCTTTACCTTATATTTTTTCAATCGATCAGGATGATTCTAAAAGAGAAAAATTATTCAAAAATTGGTCTCACTGGTCATTTTAATCCCTAATAATCTAGGGACTGTTCCGCCTGGACCAGTCCTCAGGAAGAAATATTTGTAATTTTAGTTTTAAACCGCTTTGGAAGTTGTCTTTTCATGACGTTTACTTTTGAAAATAATTGCTCACGATTAGACAAAAAAGGAGATGAATGGCATGATACTCATATTGTGAAAATTTATACAAATATACGGGCTGTCTAAAAAATAAAGTCGGAACAAAACTTAATGTTAGTATAATTCAAAAATTGTTAAAGGTACATGGTATCTTTTGTTGAACCCGTTCCATCCATAGTTAAATTTTCATTAAGTTTTATTCATTTTTGTGAATGTTATAAGGATTTTATTGATGGTTGCTGAAAATGGCTTTTGCGCAAATAGTTAAAAAACCTATCAAATATTTGTTATTTATTTTTGCTTCATAATTTAGTTTGAAATTGAAAATTATTTTTTGGCGTTTACCAATGGATATGTAGATATCAAATGAAGGTTTTTGTTGAACAAATATATCGAAAAGTCAATTTGTCAAGATTTCATAACAGTTTTAGTGAGGACTTGAGCGCATATGCCAGTTCCTAGGTTGCTGTTCAAACTTTTAAGGGCTAGATTACCAGTGTTAAATAGGGAAAAATCTTTCAAAAATGTTCAGGTTAATATTGAGATTTGTTATATCAATATAAATGGCCAAAAAAAATCTAAGTTTTTCCTATTTACATGAACTTGGTACAATTATTGTTTTTTTCTGAAGAACATGAATTCATGATAAATAAGAGGCATTGGTATCTGAATTTAATTAGAATTGGAAAACGTTACAAAAAAAAATGTATTGAATAGTTGACTGAAAATAATCATTATGGTAGATACTAAATCTATACTTTGTTTGATATCCCGATATTACAAAGAAATATTATCATAATGTTATATGTTCCTTTGCCATATTTCCCCATTCATCGAGCTTCATGAGAACAGAATAATGGAACGAATTGTAAGTGGCCTCATTCAATCCTTTGTGCAATTTCTTACATTTTTTTTGATAGATCGTGTGACATTAATTTCGTGGTAACATTAATCTTCCAATCTATTAATGAAGAAACTCAATAATTTGACCAATGATAATCTTATACTAGTGTTAATTAGGAATTCGATGTTTCATCGTTAAGGCAGTCATTTCCGGTGTTGTAACAAAACTCGTAACAAAACTTTTTATTGGAATTTAAGAAAGGAAGGAATTCGATCACTTTTCAGTCTGTAAGTGGAGCAACTTGTTTGGAACTCTGTAAAACTTCATCGAGATTCATTTGTGCTGTAAATTGGGAACTTCAATGAATCAGAATCTGGTTTAACGTATCCCTTACATGTAGAATGTATCCTTTACCAGTTGAGCGTATCCCTTACCAGAAGAACATTTACAAAAAGTTGGGTGATAGAGAACTTTTTATTTCCTAATTCATTTAAGGTTATTATAAAATTTAATTGCAATAACTTATAAAGTGAAATTGAACACAAGGGATATGGTTTCTTATTTTAATTTTAAGAAAGGGGTGAATGTAATTGAGTTCTCTGTTGGTTGATAACTATGTATGAGAATAAGCAAGATCTGAGCTCCAAGGGGCCAGGTTCTGGCACACTAGGAATAGTTGAAAGGTGTAGACAATGCTGCATTGATCTGTAAACAATAAAGAAATGTTCAGAAAGAGTTCACGAAAAGTAGAGTCTACAAAAAGTAAAGTTAACGAAAAGTAGAGTTTACAAAAAGTAGAGTTTACAAAATGTACAGTTAACAAAAAGTAGAGTTTACAAAAAAGTAGAGTTTAATTTTTCTATTTTATTTTTTCAAATATTATTTTTTCTATTTTTCTATTTTCAAAATTTATTTCTGCTATGTTTATTTTTTCAAAGTTTATTTATTCGAAGTTTATTTTTTCAAAGTTTAATTATTCAAAATTTAATTCTTTCCGATGTCTAATTGTTCAAAAATTAATTATTCACGAAGTTTAATTATTCTCAAAGTCCAATCCTTCACGAAGTCTAATGCTTCACGAAGTCCAATCCTTCACGAAATCAAATTCTTCACGAAGTCTAATCCTTCACGAAGTCTAATTTTTCATGAAGTCTGATTCTTCTCGAAGTCTAATTCTTCTAAAAGTCAAATTCATCACAAAATTTAATTCTTCACGAAGTTCAATACTTCATGTAACCTAAACCTCACGAAGCTAATTATTCTTCATTAAGTCTAATTCTTCACGAAATCTAATTCAACGAAATTAAATTTTAATCTTTTTAAATTTTAATATCAATTTAATTTATAAAGTTACAAATTTTAAAATTAAATAGCTTTACACATTTATTAACCATTTAATGATTTTAATTATTCTAATCTTATGATTTCTATTCAGCTCAGCTTTTAATTTCACTTTTTCACCTAGTTTATTATTTAACTATTTACTTTTTACAATTTCAATTTAACTCTTAGCGATAGAAATAACTAGAATATAACTGCATAATAATATCTCCTGAATTCAGAGAGCCTGTAACCATTGTTTACAGGTTAACAGAGATCTAGGAGAGATAAATTTAAACATGAAAATTATCATCCTTTACACTGAAAGCTATAATACACCTATAACAACCGCCCCTACTTAGCAAGCGGCCGACCAACCCCACTGTGAGCATCTATAAGCATATTTTTCATTCATTTTCATATTTTCTTAATGGTTTTCTACTCGTTATTCATTTGTAAAGGGTGGCGTAATCGGTGTTGTGCGAGCTTATTTCAAACCTTGCTCACCAATAGAGTTGCTTTTATATCCGAAAATTAGTATGTTTTGAAGGAATCTTATGTTGAATCAGCGGATAATTCAGGAACTACGACATATTCTTGGAGACAATCTGAATCTAGTATGGTGGATGTAGGTTGGTGCCCATCACATAGAACACTTGTTGTTAAGAAACGAGTGGGGGAGGATTTTAAACATAGCCATTTCCAAGGGTTATACCCATTGAATCCAAGTAGCTCAGATTTAATCACTTGCGATTTTTTCTTGTGGAGTTATTTGAATTATAATGAAAACTCCTTCACACTCCGGCTAATTTGAATCAGTTGAAAGAGCTAATAAGCATGGTATGGATTTCTTGAAATTTAATCCAGATGTAGATCAAAAGATCATTGAAAGCAGTCAGAAAACAGGCACCAAAATGTATTGAAAAAAAAATGGAAGATTTTTAGAGGTTATTCTTAGTAAATAATGTTTCACTATAGATATTTATAATATGCAATTATTCTTTCATTATAACTGAGTAAATACTGGGTGAACAAACCTATTTTTAATATTATTCAACAGCTATATATATTGCGTAAGACCGATTTCACCACCAATTGCTTATGATCACCCAGTAGAAAAACGATTAGGAACATAAACACAAAAGAAAAAATTTAGTTAAAAAATAATGATAAAAATCTGCTTTAGCATAAGGAAACTGCACGAATATACGGTGGATAATTTTGTACCCGCTATTTTTGATTCATACTGTGTGAATAAACGCATATTGAATAATCAAAAATGAATTGTTCATTCCTTGTGAAAATAGGAATCATCGGTATAACATATTTGTTCCTATTTCAAAAACAGTGTTTATTAGTGAAAATTGATGACTTAACTTTAAATACAAAACACCCTTGATATATCCAGTTGAATGAACAATTTATAGAATTACAGTGATATTATTGTCAGAAGCGAATAATCTTGAATTCTCTGTTACGCTTCACAATAACAACAATGATTATTCAATGTTGTAAAGAGATTTCAATATTCATTCGGGTAGAGTGCCATGAACATACAATTCGATTGTGATTTTTTGTCTTTTTTTGATCTGGCGAAGTATGAATGTGTTTCTTCCACAACTAATCTGGGTTCAAACTGATTTATCCGAAAATGAATTTTTCGAAATCAAATTTACCGAAAATTAAATCGCCGAACCGGATTCTCCGTCGAATCCCAGGTCTGTCGAAAATGGATTTAGGGGAATTCAGGTAACACGAAGGAAATATTTACATCAATTTGAATTTGTCCAAAAATCAAATTGAATTTAATTGAAAAGAATACCCTGTGTAACTTTGTGGTAATATTATTATTATATCTTATGCCTCAAATAAAAAAATAACAAAGAACCCATTTTGTATATGAATTTGAATTTATTATTACTATATAAGTTTGCATTCCGCTAATTCCGTTACATATATGGAGCTGATTTCCGATATATAACTATATATCCCTTTACGACTGTGTGTGACGAATTAGTCACATAGAAAATAAAGGACTTTGCTGTGATAAATTGAATGTTTTGAGCTTAGTGATGAATATGAATATTGTCACAAGTTGAAATAAAAATTCAGGAAATTTCAAAGCTAATTAAAATTATTACATATAATATTTATTTATTGGCTGCTAATTAGATACATTAGAAGTTTACATTTTTTTAACTTTTGAAAATCAATACCGGTCGTAAAGGGATATATTAAATATTAATATGCAACTAACATTACTTTTGAAGGGGTAACAAAAATATATGTTTTTATTAACTCAAATAAATTTATTCATGCAAGGGATATAATCATTGCTGCCTGAGGTATGTTGATAAGATATAAAATAAATAATAGTTATTTTATGTTAATCATGACTAGCAATATCAAACAACATGAAATATAGTATTATAGGAATGAGTAACATATTTTAAAGTGAAAGTGTATACAATACACCAATGAGATATTCTGAGGTTGGGTCAAAATATATGATAGTAAGTATTTACTTATGATGGTAAGGTAAAGATTGTTTGTAAGATATAGACAGACAGTAAGGCAAGGATAGATAGTAAGGTAAGAAATAGGTAGTATGATAATGATAATGATAATTTTATTGAAATAAATTTTTGAACATATACACATAGAATAATGCAAATACCTAATAGAACGACACTTTATAAAAAACAATTATATGTCAAAATTAAAATCAAGTCTATATTAGACCAAATTGGTCTTTTATGCAAAGGTAGAAGAAAGTAGAAAAAGCATGGCTTGGAAAGAAATTTTTCAATTTTTTGCCTATTTTCATTCATTGTCATTACCATAACTAAAATTATTATACATGGTGCGTTAATATAAAAATTTTACTAGCCTAAATGCATGCAAACAAAATTATATTTTCTGTCGAAAGATATATCATTTTTTTAGGATTACAATTATTATTATTCCATGATTAAATGTATCATAAAACTTGTTTTATTCTAATACTGAATAATAATATTCAACAAGGCATTTATACGAGGAATGTAGTGATATAATTTAGCAAGAAATATTTTTTTTTTATTTGCCGCTTCTGTTAAAAGAGCGGGACATATATAGATCACCGTTAAATTCAGCAATTTTAGTTTAATTACAAGAATTTCGTCCGGTGGTGTGTGTTGAGAGCAACTGTTGTGATCCATTAGTTGTTCTTCTTATCGCATTTGTCAACTCATCATAACTTATGAGATTTTCTTCCTTCTTTTCAAATGTTGATGAAAGAGACCAAGTTAGGGAAGAGGAGTTCCTGGGAAAAACAATACGGATCTTTTTGTGTTAGTTTATATCTTTTGATCATAAGTGGTAACAGTTTATAGGCACTAGAAAAATCCATCAGGGAACCCCGCGAATTCACACTCATAGTACTTTAGAAATTGGCGTTAATATATTATCAACAAATATAGATCAATGAAATACATTTCGTTCCCTTTTGTTTGAAAAAATGTTTAACCCTAGAGGGACCAAGAAAAGTAAATAACACTTGAAACCAGACGGACCTCATGGGCCCGCCAACAATTTATAGTTATGAAGGGATGTGCTGATAATAGCGATGTGTTCCAGATATTCCAATATTATTTTATTCCCTAAACTAGATGCATAAATGCACACGAGGATCGATAATAATGCTCTCTTGAAGTTGACAGTCGTTGCAGTACAACTTGGATTTTCTGCTTTTCTTAGAAAGATAAAAGTAGCATATTTTCTTCTGGTTTGTATTTTCCGCTGAGCGGGTCGAAATTGAACTCATAATGGTTGGGCTGTCAAAAATCAATATTCCTTTAGCTAGTTTGACGCCAAACGTGACGAAATACCACTTTTATTTCAATCTGGCTGCAGAAGCTGGACGAGTTGGAAACTAATGAGAAGAAAATTGAATTTTCATTATATTCATTGATTTTCATATGAATAATTAATAAGTCAAAAAAAAACAATTGAAATCACTGAGTATCAGCAATTTAACCATATAATTTTTATTAAGGAACGATTCTTCATAGAACGATTCTTCATAGTGTTTTATTTAAAGAATCATTTTTTTGATTATAATATATTCAAATTTGGTTTGTTGAATAGGTGATTTAATAATATTTAACTACTTTATTTTATGAGAAACTTGCTTCGAAATGTAATTTTATTTTTGCAACAATGAAAGGAAAACTGGAAATAAACGAAAAATAAAATGATAGTTTTTTTATAAAGGATATCTTAATAATAATAATTGTATATTTTTCACCATTTTCACTCTTATTAAGTCCATCCCTCGACCATTTGCCGCTGGTCAGATGCAATTACTCGACAAATTGTGACAATTTTTCTAATGATTGAATGATTGGTTTCGAAAAGCTGAGATTTTCATTTATAATTAATAATTTCCAATAATAATTAGTAAAAAATACGATTTCAATATTTTCAGTTGTAAGAGATAACTGAAGTAATAGGAATATCAGTAGAGAAAACTTAAGCCTCTATATTCACCAAAGATCAAATTTATTATACATAAAGTAAGAGATGAAATATGCAAATCATATTTAAATATATACTCTCTTTATTTAATATTTACTTTATATATATTATATAAACTTAATTTAATCATATTTACTTCATTTATTCCAACTGATTTTAAAGAAACTAAGTATATATATTATATATTAAGTATAATATAGTAACTATACTATATTTTCCGTTAATGATTCATTTCTCATAAGTGATGATAATAATTGTTTACATATTTCTATCATATGCAATGATGCATCCTTTGAAGATCTTCATATATATCATAGATAATTATTTGAGGTTGTCAATATATGGTCTATGGATGAATAAAATGCAATGCTGACCGGAGTTCAACTAGATATTTGTTTATTCAAAATTAATACTCACTGCTTTCACTATAGTTGTACATTTATAATTGCATAATTCAAAGTTACGTAATTCATAATACATAATTACATTATCACCTAATAATATATAATAATAGGAATTATGATCACATAAATCTAAATTACCATATGTTTTTTAAAGTAAATTTAGTTAAAATAAAGAATAATTATTGTTATAAGTGGAATATAGATGTAATATTCATATAAAATTCCTTTCAACGAATCTAAGGAGCATAATAATCATCAAATTACTTAGCAGAGTCTTGAGTTAAAATAGGAATAATTGGAATGCGCTCTTCACTCCGTAGTGGATAAAATTATAATATTCCAAATGCTAGAATTGCTGCTAGAATAGTAACCCATTTACAACGCTCTGTGCGTTTTTGCACCACAAAATATGTGTTCACATTTTGCAACTTGCTCCACTACAACATTACCATGTTTCATTTGAAAGCAGGAAATCAGGAGATGACAATCGATTCGCATGTGTATCTTTCTTCTACGTCATAAACAACCATCACAATGACTGATTTGATTACTCAATTTTCTTAAAATTATCGCTTTGCAGAAAAACTGATATATTTTCATAACAATGGCTAACTGATTGAGTTAAAACATTGTATCTACTTACTTTTGGTTTTAAAAAAAGTGTTCACAACTTGCATACTGAATTTGACGCATTAAGTTTTCTTTCACATGTATTTGAAAAAAAAAAAATCTTGATGGTTCGTTTTCCGTTTCAACACCAACCGGCATTATAGGCCTACAATTTGGTTCACTTTTGCACCCATCGAAACTACATATATGCATAACCACTTATTCTCTTTTCTCTTCAGAAGCAGAGAAAATATTTTTTTCAAAATGATATCAAACATGTAGCGTCAACGAGGGTAATTCCCCCCGCACCTGGAATGCGCGGGCATTACACCGCACCCCCCTTATCTCCAAAACTATTTGGAAATTTAAATTTCTGTTTACAGCATTGGAAAGAACAGATTTTCAACCCTTAGGAGAAGAAATATTATCCATGCTCGGTTTCGGTAATTATTTTAAAATATTTTTTAAAAAGAACACCATATAATTGGGCACTAAACATTTGCATTCGTGAAATCAGATAATTTTGCAAGATTTGCTGCAGAATCCACAATTCTCAATCAAATTTGATCACGTTTGTGACATATTATAGGTTAGTTATCGTACTTTAATATGCCACCTACTTTTTTTGTTTCAGGTCAGCCAAAAATTGATTACATGGTAACAAACTAGTGCAGGGTTTTGCCCGGCATGAAACAAATATGCGGGGCATTATCCGGGACTTTAACCGTACTATAAAATGTTGATTTTTCACCATGATAAGATATAATAACCATAGATATTTTTGTAGCGTATATATACATACAGTGTGTAGTGTGTATACATATAGTGTGTAGGGTGTATACATACAGTGTGTAGTGTATATGCGAAAATATGCTTGCCTAAACTTTTATTATGCATGAGTATTTATGCACCAACAAAAAACGTAATATAAAATTTGCTCTTCACAGAAATTCTGATGTATGTGCAACATTTAAAGAATATTTTCACTTATAACTTCTTCGTAATAGTAAATTATGCGCGATTTATATTTTCAGGTGGCTCAATATTGATCCTCTTAACTTTCATATAGGTGTTACTTGTTCAAACACATGACGCTATTTCCAAGTGTTGTATTAGCGTACTTTTAACATTGTTTCTAAGAGTTTAGAAGCTGCTCTTTACGATGGTGTAATCCAAATTTGGTTTGATATATTAATTTCCAAGTTAATAGGGCTGCAGGCCATTAACCTACAATCCAGGATAGTGCCTGAAGTGGTGCAAGGCATTATTCCGCAGTGCAGGATAATGCCCTGAATGGTGCGGGATTATTCCCCGGTTTGCTAGGGTACTAATTTTTCAGAAATAGTTGGAAAACTTTTAACCCATTGGTCATAGGGCTGAGCCGTTTTGTATGTATAAAATAAGTTACTACCTCTTTCTTTAGCATCATACAGATCTTTTCTATCTGTAATAGTTTTAGAGATAATTGGACTTGTTCACTAAGTGCAGGGCAATGCCCGCGTTGACGTTATTCATAATTTTTAGCAACTTCTTTAGACATCACACATTTTGGTATTTATTTGTATACTTTCAACAGGAAAACATATTATGACTATGATGTGTTATGCACTATTTTACTGATACATTATGTTCTTTTTTAAAATATTTGCTTCCAATAGTATATCTATACATCTATAAGATATTTCCCTTCAACCCATCGATTTTAGTGCAAATTATCATACTTCTTTTTAGTGCCGAAAAAGTGTCTTTAGCTAGTGGGCTTTCATGCCTCAAATTTTTGCGAGAGTACGACCACTTGTACCATACCCTAGGAAGGTCCAAAAGAGGGGGGGAGGGTTAGGGTCAAAATTCATGATATTTTACTATTTTATTTTTGATCCGATCGCTCCGAAATTTCAGGAGTATATGTAACTTCGCATGAGAAGAACTTTTTATTCATGTAAATTTTTCTATTTTGGCTTTAGTTTTCGGAGAAAAAAAATTAGTTTTTCATTTTTTTTTACAAATTTCAAAAGACGAGAATTGTGTATAATTGTGTATGCTAGAATAAAAACAAAGACAGTTTTGGAATCCTTGGAAAATTTCGAACAAATTTTTGAAGGGGTTTTTCAAATTTCCATCCGTTTTTCCTTTATAAACATGTTTTGGTGACTAGCTGAAATTTTCGGAAAAATCCTAAAATTCGATTTTGAACCACGATAAAACGAGAAAAAAGATGAAATTTGAAAAACCCTCTATATATTTGTAAGGAATGTTCAAATAATTCTAAAAATGTTTTTGGTTTTCTTGTAGCGTAAAAATTCACTGACTGTTCGTCTTTTTAGTTGGAAAATACACAATTTACAGTAGACTCAAAAATATGAAATAATAAAGTGAAATGTCAATTTTCACGCTACAAGAAAAACAATGACAGTTTTGGAATTCTTTGCACACTTCTTATAAATCTTCACATGACTTTTTCAGATTTTTCCTTTGTTCTATTTTAATTGCAGTTCAAAATCGAAAATTTTGGATTTTTTTTTTCGAAATTCTTTAGTAAGTCATCAAAAAAGGCTGATAGAAAAACAAAACAAGGAGGAAATTAAAAAAAACCCTCCCATCTGTTCGTTAGAAATGTATCATAGATTCCAAAACTGTTTTCGTTTTTAATCTGGCATATACACTCATACACTTCTCGTCTTTTGAAATTTGTAAAGAAAAAAATTATTTAAAAAATACTAAAACTACATTTTTTTCGAAAACGATAGCCAGAACCGAAACAGATGAATGTATAAAATGTTTTTCTATTGTGTTGTTACATATACATAACATACAAATTTCAGAACGATGGGGCCAAAAATATTTATGATTAGTTTTATTTATTTTCGAGATGCCTCTATTTATTGAGAATAAAGGTAAAATAACAAAATATTGAAAACACTTAGAAAAGTGAAAGCTCCCAAGAAAATAATATGGTAAAAGAAGTAGAAATGAACCTACTTATTTGAAGTTGAATCTACTTATAATAACGCCGCCTGAAAATGACCAAATAATTGATGAGGAATATGGGGAAGAAGATGATACTTCTGACAATATATCTGATATACAATATATTTTGAGTCTTACGTTGACGGTAACGCTACAATATTACAATATCGAATAACATAGGATCAACATCTAGGAGAAAACCAGAAGTAGAAAATAAAAGGCTTTCAATTTGTCAACGACAAACACCAAAGATGATATACTTTATGTACATATATTTTCAGGTTCCCAGTATTATAATGAAATACAAAACTAATATGGGTTGAGTCAACTTGCTTGACCAAAATATATCACAATAATGAAACAGAATCGAAGGGAAATAGTGGTATTTTCCAATTATTAGTTTATTGCCAATCTGTGAAATGTTTCCATGAATAACGTGTGGTTGTATAATCGGATACGAAGTTATAAAGACTTGCATTGTTTTATAATGATCATTAGCTCAAGATTGGTTCAAGTTGCTCACAACAAAAAAAAAGTCAGCCGATCAATTTCACTTATACACTCTAATAGTTTTACATAACATCAACGATATGACAAATTAGGTCACCATAATGAAGATGAACCATTTGCTTAGATGCAAACAGTGCAAAAGCCACACCCTATATTATTGCCAAAAATGCAATCTGCATCAAAATGTACAGTAGCATATCACACAAGGTGAAATGGTAAATTATAAACCTGGTGGGATTTAGTTATTCTTCAATCTTTTACAATGATAGTTGTGTTTCTGATTCGTATATTGCAGGCAATGCAATCTGCATCCAAAGTGATTATTTATACAAGGTAATGTGTGGTAATGAACAAACGGTTATATATGTGAATTGAAGATAATATATTTTGTTTTATACAGAAAATGTTTTAGTGCTCAGTAATGATTAATTTGTGGTAATAAATAGTATATATTCATATTCTCTCATTACTCTTCTCAAATTATAAGGAAATCACATGTTATCAAACTACGATGTGCTGTGCCGCTTGGTGCAAAATCTCACCAAACACGGTCACACTGTGCCGCTTGGTGCGTTTTTGCACCATTATAGTTTTTAGTGTTTTTGAAATATTGATAGAAATATGCAACATAAACAGTTGTTTCGTGATATCTGAGTCCGACTTGTAAAAATGTGTTAGTTTCAAATCCGTATCAAAAACTTCATTTTACCTCGTTGTAAATGGGATAATTTGCAGCAGCATTCACCTCAGTAAACAAGAATAAACACTACGGTTTACTTCAGTAGACTTCTGAATTGAAAAAGAATATTCGGGAGAATTCATTCGAATGTTTATGTCGTGAAGTGACATGCAGATTAGGGTGGACCAAAAAATAGTGGTTCCAGACAAACTTCAGAATCTTCATATGGAATAGTTATAAAAAGTTTTTACGTTATAAAAGAACAATGCATACCAATTTCCAGACCATTTCTGGATATTTTGAGTTGCCCCAAAAACATTTGAAATTTAATACAAAATGATATTTTCCATTAATTTTGAAATATTCGACTTTGCTTTTTTCTGTGGAATTGGTAAAATTAGTTGA
This sequence comes from Caprella mutica, assembly GCA_947561585.1. Lineage (NCBI taxonomy): Eukaryota > Metazoa > Arthropoda > Malacostraca > Amphipoda > Caprellidae > Caprella > Caprella mutica. Next base: position 104,181 of record CANNZV010001195.1, on the reverse strand, counting down.
CAAGTTATGAAAAAATACAACTTGCAAATTGCAGATTAATATTTGATACTTTCGAGTTGCCCCGACTACTTTTTTTGTAAAATATATTAGTAATACAATATTTCTCTAAAAATTTGGCTTCAACAGAAATCATGCTGTTATTGTGATAAAATAGAAGTAATTTAATTCTCAAAATGACTTTGTGAATTGTACTGATTTCATTTTATAAAAGCATTTATCAATATTTTCGTATTGCGAAAATTTTGAATTTACTCGGATATCAGCAATTGGATAATAACCCATGCAATTCGCTTTGTCAACTTTTTTGAGTCGGCAAGTGTCCCAAATATTTAAATGTTGGTTTATCAATCGATAATTAATGTTTTTTGCTCAATTTTTTGCAAATAATTTCCTTATTATGTTCTTCATCGAAGACCAGACCTCAATAAGTGGGGAGCATTACACCGACTACAGTCTCCAGCGGTGATTAACTTCGAAAAATTTGGAGGGGTGGGGGCAACTGTAATCATTGTCGTACCTGTCTGATTTTCCGGCACAAACACCAAAATAAGTTCTTCTCTAGCTATCTTCCTATTCTAAATGATAATAAATCAGAGATTATGAGCTTTTTGTCCAAATGTAGTAAAAATCACCAGAAATGTTATTTTTCTGATATTTGTATCGCTTGGGGACAACAGTACTGTTAATCATGTCACAATTCATTCACATTTCAGTACACGTACCTTTACTTGTCATATCAACTTCATATCTCTATTCTACTTATATGTAATATCTAAAAAATTATTTTTGGCCCACCCTAAAGCAGATTTTCTTCTCTCGGGTTAACAATGAAAAGGGAACTAGAGTGTAAGAATATGCTACATTGTATTGCAACATGGTCAAGGAAACAATGTGAATAATACGGTTTTTTAAAAAAGTAGAAAATTTATTCAATAAAAACAGCCATTATATAGACATGGCCACAATGAGTCTAGGACATTTCGTCCACACACATTTAAATAATGTTTCACAATGAACATTTATTCATTTTATTGTAAAATGGTGTAATTTAATTTTTTTATATTGAGGCAACTTAATATAAAAAAGGATTTTATTTCAATCTTTAACGGTGTAACGGGAGAGTAACGATATTATGTTCGTAGAAGCAATGAGTGAAGACCTACTCTCTCTTTTTTATTGAAATCTACAGTAATATTTCATGGTACTGTTATTAATTCTTGGTTATTAATAATGAAATAATTTATATTATAAAATAGGTTCTATTGTTTCCATATTATTTTTTTAGATATTTTAATTGCCTTTTTTTTTTCTTTTTTTATTAATATGTTGAAAATTGATAATTAATAATTGTGATTCGTGTTTTGTGATTTGATGTTGAAACTAAAAAAAAAATTGTTGTTCATCTAATCTCGGCTTCTAAAAATCACAAAAACCAAAAAGTGGTAGCCATTCTCCATGCTCTTCGTATAATAACAACTTCATGAAACAACTGCTGTAACACACACAGTAAAGGAATTCCCATCTAAGAGTTAACAGAATGTGAAGAGTTTGAATAAACTTCACTAAAAATGAAAAATGTTCTTAGATACAACTATGAAGAATTTTTAATTAATAGTGTGTCCGTTGTATTATATTATTTTATAGCTTTTAAAGTATTTCTAAGACTTAACATCGTCCTAAAATTTCATATTTCGATAGTCAAAACTTAACATTGTTACTTTGCGGTATCCAAGACAAATTATTCTTTGTTAAATTTCAGTAGGTATATCTTCTATCTTATAAGAGTTTTTCATTCTTCTACAATATTCATAAAAAAACTGATTGAACATAAAATGTTATCTTTCTTCTTGTTCATTTGAAATAAAATTATGAAAACGAACAGGTAATTCATTTGAATATTTTTCATTTTCTCTAATAATGAATTCAATTTTAATTCTATATTCAATATGTTTCACTTTCTTTAACTATTTACATTACATTATTAATGGAGCTCCCGCCCATCCATCATCTTTCATCCCATTTTTTACATCGAAACACCATCTCGAAGCCTTATTTTCATCCCTCCCTAGATATTTTAGAGACATAAAATATGCCTTTTTACGAAATGCTTTTACACGGTATCTTCATATTACCGAAAAGAAAGAAATGGGAGCCTTGGAAATATTATTTTAAGAATAATTATTCCCAACGAATACTGATTAGAAATTATATGGACAAATTTTATTCACTTTATTCACTAATTAAAAAGAGCGGTAATTTTCTGACTTGAATAAAAAATGAAACCGAACGTAAACTTGATCGAAATGCCTAACGTAAGTTCAGAGTTATCATTTTGTTCCGGAAAACGTAGAGGGAGCATCATGAGAACATAGAAGCTGCATTAGAAGAATACAGATTAATTCCAGACCCCGCTACAGATGTGAAACTTCAAAATCTAATGTTATTTACTCTGCCTCTAGGCTATGGATCATAAAACCTAATGATTTGAAGATAAGTAATAAAGTTTATACCTTCAAGACTAAATTTAAACTCAGGCTAAGCTCGACCAATATTTAATCTGATTTTAATTTTAAATAGCTACATTAACTCGTTCATACTCTTTCTTTATTGTTGAATAATTTTTACTATAAAACATATGTTTTGATATTCCTTCAAAATACCTCACAGTATATTTTGCATTTTTCAAGTAAGCTTGAATGCCCTCAAAGAGTCAAAGTCTTGTGCTTCCTCGGGCCTTATGGTTTCCTTCTGAGTATCTTTTTCATGAGGCCTAAAAACCTACTGATTTTCATTTATATTAAGTTGTATGTTCATTGTTTTTTTTTTCCTGAATGCAAAGATCGGGGAGGCCCTGGTTCTGGTTCTACTCCGCGAAAAGGTGCTATCTGTTAATAAATAAATAAAAAATAAATAGATGGAACATCTTGATAACAGAGAGGGAGTATCATGAAAACATGAAATATATGGTGTATCATGAGAAAAGAGATGGATAATTATGAGAACAGAGATTTATCATCATGCATGAAAACATAAGGGGCATCTTTAGGACAAAGATGGAGCATCTTGAAAACAAAGAGTGAGTAACATTAGAATATAAAGTGAGCCTCATGCTAAATTAAAGAGAGCCTCATGAGATCATATGCGATAACACATTTAAATCTCCAACTGGATATATTATAAATAAATTATATGTTGTAATATCAGCAATATTAATACAGTTTTCATTAAACTATGAATGAATGAATGAATGAATGAATGAAAAACTTTATTGAAATAAAAAATTAAAATACAATAGTTATGAACAACAACATGAAACATACGATACACAACGTAATCTACCTAAAATATCTATAATGCATTTCACATAAATAAAAAAAACTGTACATCAACATCTCAATCGTTGTACACAACAAAATGCCTTACAAATTAATAATTTCCACAGCCCTATTAACCGATTTAACGGTTCTTGGGCACTGATAACTATCTTCAAATAGGGTGAATACGATAGTACCGACGATATCGCTCCGAGACACTACCTGAGAAAACAATAGAAAAATTCAATATGAGTCACAATAACGGAAAGGAATGGTTACATAGATTATAAACAGAAAAGTCAAGTTCCGAAGTTTAAAGTAATAGACAATAATGAAAAACTGAGACCTTTACCTTACTAAATTACGTACGAGTCAATAATGTTCAATTAATGTTCTTTTAGTCTGTGAATTTGACCTAATAAACAAAGGAGTTCGTATTAATAACGGATTTCTAGTAGAATAATGATTATTCCCCGCAGATCTATTATTGTTAATATACACCAACAGGTCACTATCAAAATTGAGGTGAATAGTCTTGTAAAAATAAATACACGTCTGTTGAAAATGCAAATCAGCTAATTTAAGAATACCGTTTTCTTTAAAATACAAAGTGGTATGTTCGTTATACTGGAGGGAGCAAATAGCTCTTATGGCTCTTTTTTGCAAGATGAATAGTTTATTGCGATGACATTCAGAGGTGTTAAAATACACCTCTAAACCATAACTGAGATATGGATGTATTGAAGACAAGTACAAATTTTTTAAAATGGATTGTGGTGAGAAATAGTTCAATTTATAAATGATACCAATAGATTTAGATATTTTGTTTGTTATATAATTTATATGAGGTACAAAGGTTAAATGGCTATCTAAGTGAAGACCTATAAATTTTATGCTTTCCACAGGAGTTATCTGATTAGAGCCCATAACAATATCACCAACACTTACAATTTTCCTATATGAAAAGATCATATAATGAGTCTTGTCATCATTTATTACCAGCTTATTAGCATTCAACCAATTTTGAAGATTTGTCAACTCATAATTTATACAATTGTGAATTGTTTGAAGCTGATCTCTCCTAAAAGACAATGACAACGTGCTATCGTCAGCATACAATATAAATTTAAACACATTCGTAGAATTCACTATGTCATCTATGAATACAAGAAACAACAGGGGACCCAAGATGGATCCTTGGGGCACTCCATGCGTTACCAGTTTTAGTGAGGAGCATGTATCATTCAAAGAGACAAACTGGTAACGATTTGAGAGATAAGACCGGAAAAACTTATATGCAACTCCCCTTACACCATAGTGATACAAATTGTAGAGTAATATATCATGATTAACGCTATCAAAAGCCTTTTGAAAGTCTAAAAATAAAGAAAACACAAACTTCCCACCATCTAACTCTCTAAAAATGTAGTTTGTTAAATTTACAAATGCATTAGAAGTAGTTCTGCCCCTCCTAAATCCATATTGTTCACTTGATATTACATTATGACGATTTAGATATGAAACTAATTGGCTGTATACTATTTTCTCAAATATCTTACTGAAAATTGGAAGAATGGACACAGGTCTATAGTTTGAAGTGTTAGTTACGTTACCCTTTTTGTGTATGGGTACGACCCTCGCTATTTTTTCTGATTTATGAAACTCTCCTTCTGTAAAAGAAAATTAACAATGAATGATAATATAGGAGCAATCCATGAGATAGATTTTTAATAATCGCAACTGAATAAGTTTCGATTGACGATGACTTGTTTTTCAGGGAATTTATCACTCTGATTACATCAATAGGCAGAACTGGTGAAAAGAAGAACGATTGTAGATAATTTTCACGGAGATAAGAGTTGAAATTAACTCGGCTTGGAGGTGCGGAAGCACAGATATTTCCACCGATCCTAGCGAAAAAGTCATTAAAAGCTGATGCACAATCATTATCTCCTACTATCTCTTCCTCATCAATTATCAGTTTTCTAATATCAGTTTTCCTTGAATAGTGATCTGATTTTATTAGATTATTAATTTCTTTCCAGGTCGCACGAATATTTGTTCGGTAGTCAGAAAACTTCAATTCAAAGTACTCAACCTTCGCTCTTCTAATCATTCGATTCACTTCGTTTCTGTATTCTTTGTATTGTACTCTACTTATTCTTCCAGTTCAGTAAATATTGGTTCCGCCGTCTCTTGATATGAGCAATCAAACCATTGAGCCAAGGTTTTGTATAATTTTTATAAAAAACTGTTCTAGTTTTCAACGGGAAACAACTGTTAAAACAACTCAACACTAGGTTATGCAACCTTTGAACAGTGTCACTCACACTTTCAGCACTATATATATGATCAAGATTAGAATTAAACAGCTCTCTTCTCATACTACTAAGTGTATGTTCATTAATGACCCTGTAAGAAAAATTTCGTACCTGTTACTTATCACTATCACAAAGAACATCATTACAGAACAAGAACACAGGAAAGTGGTCTGATACGTCCGAGGCAATACATCCAGAAAGCACATCACAACATTCAGACACATACACATTATCTATCAGAGTAGCACCATTTTCAGTTACTCTAGTAGGCCTGGTGATCATTGGAATTAGATATACTGAGTTCAGAGTATTAGTAAAATTACGAACATGAGCATCATTATCAAAGTTCAACATATCATAATTAAAGTCACCGCAGAGAATAAACTTTTTGACTGACGTAACAGATATATCCCCACATATTCTCAACAGTTCACCGGTAAAAAGGTCATGATCAGCATTTGGTGGTCGATAAATGGTACCGATAATTATTCTATTCCGCCCACATTTCATCTCAACAAATAGGCTCTCGAAATGATTAAAACATAATGTGTGGGAGAGCATAACCTTACTAGAAAAACAGTCCCTTATGTAAACACTAATCCCGCCCCCTCTACGCCCCTCCTCCCTAAGAGAATGATAAGCAGTGTAACCATTAAATTTGATAAGATTTTTATTACTTTCCGTTAACCAGGATTCTGTGAAGCAGAGTATATCAAAAGAAAATCCCACTTGATCTAATTCAGCTAGAATATTGTCATATTTTGAGTTTAAAGACTGTATATTTAAATGCATTAATTTCAAATCGAACTGATTAACATTGCGAATGGCATTCAATGTATCAAATGTATAATAATTTACATTGTTGACATCTGGTTGTAAATTAGGATAAATTTCAGAAAAATGATTTAAATCCGAATCTATATTCAGAAGAAAATCTTCGTTAAAAACCATATAGATGATTTCTTACAATAATTTGGAATAGGTAGCACATTTGGTTATAAAGATACACATTTCCATTGATAAATAGGACACAACACTCTAAAGAATACAAATAATATCTCACAGTGCAGATCATTGTATATACCAGTGTATACACATGTCTACCCTGAATGAGAGAAACTGGATTATCATTACCACAGTACATCTCATATTCACAAGTAATATGAGATACTGCATACAAAACAGAGAACACCACCAAAAAATGAAAATAAAGACTATAGCTTACGTAAATTAAGTACATTTTTCCTACATTGGATCGGAAAAGTCAATGTGAAGTTTCACCTTCTATCAGGCTGCTCACTTCTAGTTTAAGTGACTGTTCACAGAAGTTTCTAAATTTTCCCCATGAGTTCAGAAATATTTTAAGATTCCTAGCTTCTGGATTAGGAGATACAAGCCAAACAAAAACTCGCCCGTTTTGTGAGCCACATCCATTAACCAGTGTAGGTTTGCGCTTCTTTGCCTGGCGAAGTGCATAAAGAATTCTTGCTCTACTCTGAGTAAGATTGTCATTTACGTAGAGATCCGTAGGTTTCACAGATTTGCAAGACTTCACGATATCGTCCCTAACCTCCGTACCGTTCATCCTGATTAGTATTTTTCTTGTATCCGGTCCTTGAACAAAGGGTTTAGGTCCCAACCGCCTAGATGATATTATGCTGCATTCTGGAAGTTCATATTTAAGTTTACTCTTCAAAACAGAATTTACAAAAGACATTAAATCAGGAGTATCCACTTTAGAAGAAACAGCCCTTCCTGATAGAATCAGATCTTCTCGTCTATTATAGGCCTCAGCGTCCTCCAGCCGTTCCTGGATAGACTGCAGATTTTTCTCTAAATTCACAACCCGCTGCTCCAGTTCATCTATTCTTTTATTCTTGACACCTATCTCAGTCAGAATTTCCTCCCTGAATGCTGAAAATTTTTCTTCAAACACATGAACAACGTAATTCACTGATGCCTCGTCTAATTTTCGATCATTATTGTTTATAGGTTCAGAGCTTGAATGACGGTTATCACGCATGACAGGAGGCAATTCAACTGACTGGGTCGAAGATTTACTTTTAGCTGAAGACATCTTACACAGTTAATTAGGTTTAGGTTTAGCAGTAGTACAAAAAATGTAGAAATTCTCAGGAGCGGTACACGTCTGTACTAGATGACAGTCTAGTGTCAATTATAGAATATGAATCTTGTTCTAAGCAAAGTATCACTAAACAAATTATTTAACTAGGGAAGTTGGGAAAAAGTATCTACATTTAATGAACTTTACTCGAATACTAAGTGATTTACAGCCACTCACAAGTTGTTAGTGTTCTTAACTTCAAAAATGGAGTACATTATGGATAAATGCTTTGTTAATTCAGTCATAAAATTGATGTCTATTGAATATAAAATTTCGTGATTTGATCACTACTTATTTATCGGGGCATGTACTATCGCGGAAAAGTGTATCCGTCCAATTGCTGAGGCGCGCATGAATAATCTAGTTCCCACTGTACCACGGATTATCGTACGCTACCCCAAATTCTCATTTTACCCCCGGATGTAAGAAATTTCGATTCTTTTTAATGCAGTGCGGGACATTTCGTCTTCAGCCGTCATGGTGAAAAGTCATCAAATTTCACTCTCTCTATTTAAAAACTTGTGTTTTAAGCAGATCGAAAATTAGTCTTTCTTTAGATACTAATTTCACTTAGCTTGGATAAGTTATTCTTCAGTCTTTCTAGCTGAGGGCTCTATTTTTTATTGTCATGCTCATATGGAACTAAATCTTATACATTTGTGAATTAATTTTTTCGCTTTTATTTTCTAAGTTCTAGATTCCAAATTTTAAGCTATATTATTTAACTCTGTGAAAAATTGTTAATGCTACCATTTTTAGGCAGCTTAATCCTTGAAATTGAGATATTCGAAAGATTGATCAGATTTCTAAGCTAGTTTTTTTCTTCTTGGATATGAACTCTTGTGACGGCAGTCCAGTTTTTCTTCATATCGTATCATGTCATTTCCTTTATTCATATATTTAACTGTACTGCACATCAGACAACTCAATATTTACCTCTAAAACTCACTTCAAATACTCGTCAATCCTAATATTGTCAGTTTAACTCCAGCCACCTGCATAGACAGTAATAAAACTATAGTGACTCTACAATATCCAAATTTCCCTAGCCAATCTAATTGTTTCATATAGAAACTTGGAATTTATATTTTAGTGTTGGGTATCAATATCTTGTACATGATCGGTATTTCGGGAAAGGCCCCCGTGACTGATATAACTCCATATCATATTTTCTAAATTAGTAATCTTTTTACTATAAAATGGAAATCTCTATATTAGTCAAAGTGTAGTATATTAACAATTCTGAATGCTTCGGTATATTATTAAAAATGTTTAAAACTATGCAGCCATATTTTTCTTAGATAAATTTCTTGTCTAAGGTAGTTTTTATGGCAAAAGTTGAAACTTTATAGATGTTCATATCAGTAGCTAGGTGTGTACTATTCTAGTGTTATTATACCCTACCATTATAGTTTACTAACGCCGCAATTAACTTAAGTTTAACTTCGCGTGATAGTGCTATACTCACGATAGTTTAGTGTCAATTTACTATAAATATTTTTTATCTTTCCTCGCGTCTTTCTGTGTAACCCGTAATATCACACTACTGACATTGGCATCTATTTATTCGTGAACCTATTCATCAAGAGCCACTTTCCTGCCCTGCTTCTTCAATTGAGTCCCTTGTAATTTATATACGTGCTTTCCATTTTGTTCATCGTAATTATGTAACTATAATTTTTGTAACTAATATAGGTATTTTTGTGTCTTTGCAGTCACGTCTATCAGTGAGGAATAAAAACTTAAACAGTTTCACATGGTTCTATTCAGCTCTAAAATAGTTCCGTGACAACTCTTAAATAGTCTACCAGTTGATTTTTCGCTTTTTGCTGATAGCTGAGACGAAGTCCAGCTCAATCAAGTGTTTCTGTTCTTGAAATCATTTCGAATTATAAATTTATCAATATTTCACAGATTTTCTTAAAATTGATGATGAAATTTGCAATTTATTACCAAAATGTGTGCTTTCAAAATTTTTGTATTTTTACTTCTGGACTTTGAAATAATACCGAACTTCAGAATTTTTTTTCTATAGTTAGTAGAACCATTTTTTTATAGGTATCCAAACAGTTTTCGAAATAGCAAAACTAGATTTTATGCACTTCTTTACATTACTGTGTACTAGAGTCATAAAGCAGTGCCCGCACAGTAATTAAACTATTTAATTTTAAAAAATACGGAATTCTACTTTATATTATTGTGCCTAAATTCCTTTGAATACGATCTGTAGACATGGAATAGAAAGAAAAAAAAACACCTAGAGCTGTAGCTTATAACCACATTTTATTTTAGCCTCTAGACTCCTAGTGTTTAGGCAGGTATGGGTATACTCTATTAATTGTTTTATTATGCATATGAATCTTCCATTCGTAAATAGCTGCCGGTTTACGTCAATACTCTATAATGTAGACTGTAGTATATACTTTTTGAATAAACTGTTCTTTCTGTATTTATAAATACCTTTAAATTTAATAATATTTTTCAGGTTTTAGTCTCACAATACCTATAGATACAACAATATTTATGCACTATTAAAAAAGGGAAAACCTACGAATAATTTTCTGAACAGCTGGATGCTCAAGGTTAGTGTTAAACGGTAAATGTAATTACGTATATTCACCTAATTCATTTTTCCCGTAATTTTTAACTTGTAATTCTACTACCAAATTCTCGTTTTTATTTTGTGCAGGTAACTCATAAGAAATTTCTTTCTTTCTGGGTAGCAAAGAATTTATAAGCCTGCATGAGCTCTAGGGTCACGCAGGTAAATTGCGGCCCTTTAATTTTTAATTGCAGCCCTCTTCAAGAGAGTCTCTAAAACATTTTGAATCGAAATTACATTAAATGTTGCATAGCTATCATAAGAAGCACAGTGAATGCTAGAACTTATTAATTTATGTTTTGACGTGTGTTTTGAAGCTATGATGTTTCAGTTGTTAGAGCCCGCAGTTAGTAAGTGGGCCGCAATTTAACTGCGTGAACCTATCGTGAAGCTGTTTGTGGTGGATTTAATAGAAGGGGGTTCCCTTTGGCCTCGAACTGTTGTAATTTGGATTAATAATTGTCTTTTTTCATTCTTACTATGTTTATATTTTTTTACGCCACTTAGTTTTAGAGGGTAGCACTAGATTTATGCTTTCATACTAGGTACAAGGTCTTCGACTTTTGGGTTTGTTAGGCTTGAAAGCTTAATTCACCATCCCCTTTTCATTTTAATCTTCCATCCGTGAGTGCAACCTCCGGACCTTAAATTGGGTCCTTTTTTATTCCTAAGTGAATGCATTCTCGGAGTAGCTCTTCTGTATTCATGAGCATTGTCACCGACGGTGGTAGGTGATTTTGTTCTTGAAGCCACTTTCCTTTCAGACTGCTTCTTCCAGTCCCTTGTATTCAATTTCATTGTCAGCGATATGGCCTTTGGTTCCAAAGAAAACGTTAAACCCCTTCTTAAATTAACAGAGATTATTTATAAATAACTCTATAAAAACTATCTTAAATTCATAATAGTAAATATGTAAGATATTCATGTTGCATTTATGAGAGTTTTCAACGAATGACACTATGTAACAGTCATGAATTGAAGAAAGAGGCAGAGAATTTTTCGATACGAACAGTTGCAAATTGGATGATGACCAAGTTTTTTTTCCTTTTTGTTTCATTGAAATTCACTGTTTTGTAGAATAGCACTAGATAGGGAAAACAATGTAGTCTTAGATTGTATATTAGTATAATTTGCAATATGTTTTTGCACCCTGTTTGTTCATTTTCCTCTTACTTCTGCGATTAATAGATTCTCATTCCGTAACATTCCATTGAAGAGTCTCTTTCATTCCATTCACGGCGTCTCTTTCCAATCTAACTGCTAGATCTATATTAAGGTCTTTTCTATTTATTTTCCGAAAAACGAAATCTCGAAACCATTATATTCGCATCAAACCTATTCAATAACAATAACTTATATACTAATTTATATTATTAAAATTTGTCTCCAGTTCAATTCGCTAGGTGGAATTCTAAAGACCACTACCTATGACCAGATCAAAGCGGAAGAAACAAACGACAGCAGTGCAAATCTCTCTTTTCTTAATTGGTAAGGACAAATTTCTATTAGTTCAGTGATAACTGATAGAATTAGCAAAGTTATTCGTATCAGTTATGTTTCATAAATATATAATTTAAAAAATGTATGAAAATTGTTTAAAGATATAATATAGTAGGCTAATTGTAAAGCCCCTAGTGGCTGAAACCTCAATCTGTTGAGGTGAATATAAGAGAAGAGCACAACAGCTTCAGGCTTATCATTTTTGTGTCTAATTGTAGTTTCTGAGGATAACTCTATGGTTTTTTTTTTGTGTCCGGTAGGCTTCATTTATTATCACCTCTTCATTTTCCTTTTTCATCTGTGAGTGCTGCTACCGGTGTTGGTGACTCTTTTCGTCACATTCCTTGGTAAGTGACTGCAGTCATGGATTTTTTTTTGCATCCATGATCGTTGTCTCCGACTGGTGGTAGTTTATTCTTTCATGGAGTCTCTTTCCTTTTTAACTGTTACTTCAAGCCCATATATATTCAATTTCTTTTCAATATCAGCGATATGGCCTAAAAACTTTCAATTAAATTGATTGGCCATTGTAAATTATTTCGTTCAAATACTGTACAATTGTTAATTGTAAATACACAACTTATGGTTTCTGTAGTTTCTGAAATACTGAATTCTTAAATACGGACTGTTCATATCCACTCCATGGTGATGATACACGGTTATTTATTTTACTAGTATTAAAATTTGTAAATATTCGGAGTCTTGGTAATAATTAATTAAACTCTTAAATAGTTACTTGTATACAATTTTTTTAACCTCTATTGAGAGAGTATAATGGTCGTTCTAAAGAAAATAGTTCATTATAGTTGTATCAACTAATTTTTTTAACTGTTGCTTTCTGTTTATAGCCTAGTTTGGAATTTTTGACTCATTAAATCATTAAACTTAAAATACGTTTAAACTCTTAAAATTTACTGATAATACGAATGGCTTAAATTATACAATATCCTAGATTATTTCAACATGTAACTTGCCGCTAAAAGAAGAGTTTCTACAATATTTTATTAGTTCTTGTGACATTCATATTTGAACATTTAAATAAAAATTAAGTAGTTTAGTGACATTGTTCAGTATTTTCAACTTATTGTCTTTCCTTTTTTCTATTTTACAGTTTCGTTGCATCTCCTTTGACAACAAATCGAATAAAATTATGTACTTCCTTCCATTTTTTAGGCAAATATGTATTACCCTTTTTCAGTAAAATTTCTGTTTCCATAAAGCTATAATCTTATTTTTTAAAAAATGAACAACATTTAATTACAAGAAATTAGTAAAATTCAATTATCTCTTATGTAGAGTTCTTTAGTTTCGTTTAAATTAATTTGACTTTTTTTCCAACTAGTTAGTAATATAGTCCTTTGTAGCATCAATTGTAGTAAGTATTCTACGGATTGGAATTAGACTTTATCAAACAGTTAGTCTCGAGTAATGGAAGATAAATGTAGCGTTTCTATAAAACCTCGTTTCTAATGCTAAACATCTATTCAACCTTATCTTGCAATTTCCAAAAATAGCTTTGTTGTCTTTTCTTCACTCATTTTACATTATCAATCTCTTTCCATCATTCGTGGTAAAACCTCTTAATTCTTCAACATAAAGGAAAAATTAAAAATATTAGATCGAGGTGTCACTCTTTTTAGTCCTTTGGTGAAATATTTTGTAAGTTTGATTTTTAAAATTTGAAACATACTCTGATCACAGTAAGGATTTTGAGCTATCTGTGTCCTACTTCCTAATAATCTTGTTTTCTATCAAATCTTATTTCTTCCTTGCCACTCGAATGTGGATTCTTTTAACATAACCAAATGTGCTTCGAATACACATTGTTCAGGATTTTGGAGAATAGCGCTAGGGATATGCTCTTCAACTACGAGGTCTTAGATTTTTGTGTTAGGTAGGTTCGTAGGCTTCATTTACTATCACCTCTTCATTTTCGTTTTCATCCGTGAGTGCAGCCAGCGGTGCTTGCGTCCTGTTTCGTTACATTCCTTGGTAAATGACTGCATTCACGAAGTAGCTTTTTCTGTATCCAAGAGCATTGTCACCAACGGTGGTAAGTGCCTTTGTTCATGGAGCCACTTTCCTTTCTGACTGCTTCTTCTAGTCCCTTGTATTTAATTTCCTTTTACGTCAGCGAAATAGTCACGATATGACTGAAGCACGATGTTAAACCCCTACTATGATAAAAAAATATTATAGTATGAGATTAAAATAAATTCTATTCAATTTGTTTTATCTTGTTAATAATTGTTTGTAGCGTAATTCTAAGTCAATATCAGAGATTTTTTGATCTCTGACATTTTCAGATTCAAATAAATTAGCACCACTGCAGTTCTCATCAGGACAGTACTAATCAATATCAGAGGAGTTCTCATCATTCCCAAGAAGTCTGGTCTCATTCCCTGTGATATCCATGTATTCATGCTTATTACTTTTAGATTTTCAACGACATTTCTCTGTGAAAAGGAAGTGCATAAAATACCGAACTAATTTGTGTATTTTATTTATTGCTATGCGCTTGAAAAAATTTAATCTTAGGTAAATATAGAATTAATTGTATATTGTAAGTTCATGTTAATCATTCAACCCTAAGCTTTAAAAAATTGTTCTAAGATTGATACTTCATTGTAAACTAGTACTAATCAGAAATCCTTAATTTTGGTAAGAATTGTATCGGGTAGTTTTTACTTTAGAAATAATTAACCTGCAAGTGTATTTAGCCGTGAAGAAGTTTTAAAATTTTTACCTAATTTAATTGTTATCTTCAACTTTTGTAAAACACTACATATAAAATAATTATCCATTTTCTATTATTGATCCTTTATTTATCTTATTTTTTAAGTAAAAAACTAATATTTTATGATAAAGATAGAACTTGCAAGTTGAAAGCCTTAGTTGACAGTTGTCATGAATCTCAGTTTCACTCCGATGTCGCAAATTAAGCACCGAAACTGCAGTAGGTAACTACATTAGTTCTGTTCTTGAAGAACTTTCTTTTGGTTCATCTCATAGAACTTTGTAACTTATTTTATTGTCAACGTTGGCGATGTGGCATAAATTGAGAAGAAAAATAATGATCACTTCAGTTTTTTCAGTTCACGATATCACTGCTTGTTAATTGGTCGTGCATGCATTTAAGATATAAAAATTTTAAACTGAAAAGGATCAGTTCACTTATTGATAAAAAATCCATCAAATTACTGCATTTAAAATCTAAACTAAATTGATTAAGTTACAACTTAGTCATAGCTTTATTTTATTCTTTAGCCTAAAAGAATTTTTCAATTAAATAACTTCAAAAACAGAGAAAGTATTGGTATAGACGTATAGGTAATTACTTATAAGTTGATGAAAATAGAGAAAAACGCTTGTCAGCAACTTAATGATTGTTGTCATTAAATTAAGACGTAAGATAAATTATCATTTTAAAAACACATATTTTAATAACTTCCTCATTTGGCCAATATATTGAATGAATTAAAAAAGATTATACACACGAAGGACTGCTGAAAAAAAGAGAAACTTGTCTTATCGACGAAATTAGTCACCACTATTATTATTGAAATTCTGAATGCAGAAAATCTCCGGATTATAACCGAGACAGGTTATAGCTCGTAAAGCAAATTATTTAATTGTGAAAAAAAAACGAAGCTATTAAAAACATATCTTTAGACGATTAAATGCTCTTGTGTGAATGATTATAATACAAAATATTCGTGGAATAAGATTTGACAAAACTAAAAGTAAAACTATAGACATTTACCACAAAGTCGAAAACGTGTATTATAGTTTTAATAATATAGCCTAAAGGAGAACAAACAATTCAAAGGTGTAAAAGAAGCGAAGTTATTTAAAATCATATCTGAAGAGGATTAGTTTAATGTTCTTGTGTGAATGAATAGTTGTCATAAATAATATTTTTGGAATTAATGAGATTTAATAAAGATAAAGCTAGGAATTTACTTTTACCTCAAATTCGAGTAGTTATTAGTTTCAATATTAGAACGACAATTGGTCGAAAGTAAATTGCATAAAAAACATACAAGAGTAAATCGTACGAAATATATACCAAGGTTAATTGAATGGAAAATTTCAAAAATTATAATTATTCATTTCAAATTATAAAAAAATACATGTATTAATTACAAAATGAACATTGCATGGATGATACAAATGAAACTATATGTTTATGCTTTAATTTAAATAATAGAAAAATAATATCTAATCACTTGTCAGAAATCGCTATAAATCATCCCCCCCCCCCCGTCTCTCCTCTAGATACACATATCTAATCCCCCATTTCACCCAATTACCCTAGCATTTTACCACAGCAATAGGCTCCTCCTTATTGGGGGATTTTTGAACGCGGAGGAATACTCTCTAAAATGCCACATGCAAAAAATAAGAAAGGTCAAAAATGCTAAAATAGCATACTATAACAGCTGACGGATACACTTTTCAGTGATAGTACATGAAAAGTTCTTATTATTGAAATTTTCTATATTCAAGCTTTACATTGTCGATCATGAAAGGAACAATATGAAATATTTAACACTTCTATCAAATGGTACCATGGTACTTGCAGGTACAGTGGATTACTTTATTTTTTTTTCTTAAACTGTTATCGATAATGTAACTTACCCTACATTTTATTCAATGCATTAGAGATAGACACTCTTATCTGCTAAGTTATGCATCTTGAAAACACTTCATTGAGTTCATTTGAAAGATAAAAGCTGATACTTATGTCCTCTTTTAGATATTGTAGTGGATATTATAGCTATGTTCAGAGTTGGAAATTAATAAATATGTTGATGGCAATCTTAAATTCTAAGAAATGGAGAGTTTTGAAACCAGAGATCTGTTAATAATTATATTATATATAAAATATAATATTTGAAAACAAAAATTTATAAATACATTTCTTTTCCATGAATTTTTTTTTAAAACGATTATAATGAGAATATAATATGCTTTGTAGAAACAATTAATGAAAAACTTGTATAGTAAAGGCTCTGCTTATTTTGTAGAGCTTAGAAAACAGGATTTATATTTAAATGAGTTGTTAACGTAGGTAACTTTACGTAAGGATTCACTACTTAATGATGAGGAATTTTTGAATAATTATGAGGAGTGAGGAGAAAATGTTTGGGGAACCGACCGTTGAAGCACATACGGATGCTAAATGTTGCCAAACTAAGTGTTAATGTATGAACAAAATGTATCTTGTGTATTTTGATTTTGAAAAATCCATAATAATTCTGTGTAAAAATGTAAAAGTGAAGTGTAATTTTCCATGCTAAGTTAATCTGGTGATGAACTTTGATTCACTTGCTTATGTTAGAAATACCTAAAAAGTAATTACCAAATTCAATTTAACGGTACATTTCATAACTACAAGACCCTAACATGTGTTTCAAAATACTCAGAAGTTGAGGTAGCCCACTGTATAAATGAATAGCCTTAATTATGTAAATTATAATAAAACTGCATGGTGGTTACATATTATATACATATATTATATAAATTAAGATTATGCTCAGGTTTTCATGCAAATTTATTTAACTTCAAAAATGTATTGTCTTAAATGTTAGTATTTTTTCCCAAAATATATGAAATAGAAAAATATGCTATGCTGTAGTCGTGTGGTTCAAATTACGATGAAAGAGCTGGATTCTTCTTCTCACAGGGAAACCATTATGGACTTCTCATTATATTTACAAAATTACAATTAATTCCACTTATTCCTTTGATAAAAATATTCCTGGGTAGTCCATTCGTACACGGACTAGTAGATAATCAGTGATTTTATTGCCTCCCATGGCATGATTATTAACTTAGAAAGAGTTTGGCTCAGTCACTCTAAAGACCATTAAGAACTTCTATCACTCGTGATGGCTACTTAGAAGTTTCTTCCGTCTAGAATTTTATTAGCTCCATCTACAGAGAATACTGTAGATATACCTGAAAATTATAAAAAAAGTTAAGTCTCTGGTTGCAAGAATGGTTAAGTTATTGTTAATTAGTTGGTACAATATTGTTAATGAGCCTTATAATGAATAAATATATATAAATTGATTAAAATATATAATTAGTAAGTGTATATAAATTATTGAGAGCATAACATATTAAACGAAAGTGTTCGACTTTTATTCTTTCATGAAAAATCGAAAAATATTCAAATCAATTCCCACGAATTCAAGTTTCACATTTCAATGAAAGTAGATTATCAGAGATAAAGTTATGGCATTCTGTATTTTTTTATCAACTTCAACAAATTATATGAGCTGGATTCATAGAGAGAAAATTTACAAATTTTTATCTATTAAACTCATCAAGTATTTCTTTCACAAACATTTAAATAAACTAACATCAAAATTGAATTGAATAACAAGTAACTTCATTCAATCATCAGAAAATAATAGATTCATTCTATTAATAATATATAATAATGGAACTTTTTTACGAATAGCGTCAACGCGGGCATTGCCCCGCACTTAGTGAACAAGTCCAATTATCTCTGAAACTATTACAGATAGAAAAGATCTGTAAGATGAAAAAGAAGGAGGTAGTCATTTATTTTATATATACAAAACATTCTTAGTCCTATGACCGATGGGTTAACAGGTATTAAACTTTTTCTAAAAAAATTGCTACCCTAGCATACAGGGCATTAATCCCGCACCACTCAGGGCATTATCCCGCAATGTGGGGTAATGCTCTGCATTACAGGTTAATTGCCTGCACCTTTATTAACTTGGAAACAAATAGGTCAATACAAATTTGGATTACACCCTCATAAAAAACAGCTTTTCAACTCTTAGAAACATTGTTAAAAGTACGCTAGTACAACACTTGGAAATAGCGTCTTGTGTTTGAACAAGTAACACCTATGAAAGTTGAGAGGCTCGATATTGATCCACCTGAAAATATAATATTGAGCCACCTCAATATTGAGCCACCTCAATATTGAGCCATTTGAAAATATTAAATTGCGCATAATTTACTATTACGAAAAATTTATAAGTTAAACTATACTTTAAATGTTGCACAAACATCAAAAAATAGTTTAAATTCATTCCTGTGAAGTCAGATTCACGTTACAGACAAGAGTTTCTTCAATATTACGTTTTTTGTTGGTGCATAAATACTCCTGCATAAGTTTAGGCAGGCATCCTTTTGCACATACACTACACACTGTATGTAAACAACCGTACACTCTGTATGTATTGTATACACACTACACACTGTATGTATACACAGTATTACACACTACACACTTTGTATACACACTACATACTGTATGTATACCCGCTACACAATTATCTATGGTTATTATATCTTATCATGCTGAAAATTCAACGTTATATTGTACTGTAAAAATGCGGGATAATGCCCTGCATATTTTTTTCATGCCGGGCAAAACCTCGCACTACCTCGTTGCCATGTAGTCAATTTTTGGCTGACCTGAAACAAAAATAGTAGCTAGTATAATAAAGTACGCTAATTAACCTATATTATGTCACAAACGTGATCAAATTTGATTGAGAATTGTGGATTTTGCAGCAAATCTTGTTTGGTGCATAATTTTATAGTGTCCTATTTAAAGAATATTTTAAAATACTTACCGAAACCTAAAATAGATGAAATTATTTGTCATAAGGGTTGAAAACCTGTTCTTTCTAATGCCGTTAACAGAAATTTAAATTTCCTAATAGTTTTGGAAATAAGGGGGTTGCGGGGTAATGCCCGCACATTCCAGGTGAAGGGGAATTACCCGCGTTGACGCTATAGACTAATTTTGAGTTCCATTGGTATTTTAAATATCCAAATATGAAGTCAAGCGTCATGGAAAAATTAGTCCCATCGCTCCACTTCTATTGACTGAGTATTAATAAATAAGTTAACCGTTGCCTACATTCGTAAATAGTGGATTATGATTGGATAAGTGGATAAGATTATGAACGTTTTGAGTGATAGAATCCAAGGAGAAAGAAGAGGCATACATTTAATGAACAGCTCACTCATGCGTACATAACTACATTTATAACACAAAAGTAATATTTAACTAATCTCTCACAGTGTAAGATATCTTTCACAATTCAACTAGATATGTAAACGAAGATTTATGAAAAATTATGTACTCCTCTTGAATTTTGATTGAAAATTTTGTCGAAATTGATGAACTGGGAAAAAAGAGGCATTTTTTCAAATTACGACAGTGAGATAGAAAATGAATCTTACTCTGTTGTATCTCAAAATTTCGAATAAAATAATCATTATATTTATTACAATTATTATTGATAGATATTATAAGTATAATTAAATGAATTATTAAATACTGGCAAGAAATGAAGACAAAAAGTAAATATTTCACTTTAATGAAATATAGTATGCATATTTATTTTAATTTCCATTTATTTGTTAATGGTAATGAATAGAAAAAGATAAATATTATCAAATTCCCTAATGATAGTAAATTCAGAATGAAATTTTGCAATTAATTGACATGCATTATTTTGTTACATAAGTAAATTATTTTGCAAAAACTGTACGCTTTTATTTTATTAATTCTCTTCAATATAATTTTATTATTCTAATATATGTTGAAATTATTTGTTCATTTCGAGAGAAATGTAAACAATGCTACCTATTTGTAAAAATTTCATCATTTAACTTATTAATAAATAATAATACTGTAAAAAATAGTACGTGGTTATTTATCATAAAAATATATAATATTATACTTTTGTTTCAATTATTATTTATTTTCCCTTATATGATCGAAAATGTGAAATAGTACGAGAACATATAACTTGTTGTTAGCTTAAATTTTATTAAACAATCTGTACTGTGCTCCATTCAGGGATTTTTTATCACTTTAGTTGCTTCATCAAATTTTTGTGACACATATATTAAGTCACCCAGAGAGAAAGCAAGGAAAGTAGAAACTTTCGACCAGAATGCCTGTAAACTAAACTTGAACAGTTTCTTAATGGCTGATTGTGAAAGAAATACATATATTATGGTGCAAGCAAAACCTTCTAGAGAAAAATAATGCTATGAAAAAAAAATCATAAGTTTTTATGCACTTTGTATGTGTAGTAGAGTGATGTTCAATAAATAAATAAATAAATTAGTTATTATCAAAATTAGTTTTCGATAAAATGATAATACTTTCTGTACTATTATAATTTGTAAAAAATAAGTTATATTTATCTATCGATATTTTTTATTATATTCCTCAAGTCATAAATTGACTTGACTGATAACTGGAAAATGGGCCTTTTCAGTTAGAGGTCAACTTTTCTTACTTAGCATTGATTAATTCTATTATTATAGTTGGAATTTTATCTTTAAAGACTTTAGAACACAATAATAGTTATTTCAAGACAGAGAAGTACAAAGGACCCGATATACGGGACAAAGATAAGCACGGGTAATACATCAACAATCCCTAATGGTATATTCTTTTCTTCGGAAGAGGCCAACAGCAAGTGTGTAAATAAAACATACGGAAACATATAATATTGACAATTTATAGAAACATCATTTTTAATTTTCCCCATATTAAACTTGATATTAAAAAATATTTAACCAATATGAAGCACAAAAAGACTTTGACCAATACATGTAGCCTAGCGAATTATGACATTCTCAATATACAGCAAATGCCGGATTCAATCCATTTTCCAATGTCAATTTTCCATTTTCACAATAACATTCGCTTTTCAATAAATTAGTCTATCATGTCACATTAATTTTCCTTGTTTTTTGTTGTTGTTACTTCTACTGGAAAGGGTGTGCGTTCGCTTCAATCAAGAGGGAGGGGGAAATTGGAAGGTGAGAGCCGAATCGAACATACACGATGCAGCCATGGTTTCGAAAATACCGAGGTGAACGGAAACTCTGCTGATTATGGATTGGATATGGAAAGAGAAATGAGTGGAGTAAGTGACTTCATGGATAGTAGGCGTCTTTCATAGGGGGAGGAGAGTGTAGTTGATGAAGATTTGCGTGTGATATCTTAATTGAGCCGGGTCGGGGGTGAATATGGTGACCGAAGAATAAGTGGGTGCTATGGTCAGGTTTTTAGACGTCGCCCAAGTGGACACCTTGGTCAGTCCCTCGTTCAACTCTCTTCCTGCATAAGGGATGTTCGATTTGGTTACTGCAAAGCTGAAGTCATCTGCGTATGATGTTAGTTTTGAAGAGGACAGGGGAGATAACAGAACCCTGCCAGACTCCAGCTCTTACATGCTGCTGTCCCGACGGGGCTTCGATCAGGTCGGTGGTTGCAGATAGCTCGCCTTTTAAATAGGCAACAAACCATCTCACCGTATTAGACCGAAGGGACAAGGATGAAAGCATACGTATGAAGTTATACGTGTGGATGGAGTTGAAGGCCTTGGAAAGGTCTATTACTGCGGCGATAGTTTGCCTTCTCTGTATACACTTCATCCATTGCCAGGTTTACAAGTTTTTCCCTCTCCTCTAACTGGTGGAACCTCGTCTTTAAGTAATTAGAGGTACCTGCTTCCAGACCTTCCATAACTGTTAAGGCTGATGCAAGTTTCATGAGAGTTTGTGAGCTAGGCAATCAGAATAGACCGGATAAACACAAATGATCATATAGGTTCGGCGATGTTGTCTCCCACATCATGGCAACTTACATCGACGAGGAGCTGTACCTTCTCCAATGAGTATTGGCGATGGAAAGTCCGAGTTGCTCTGCAGCAAACTTGGAAACAGAAATAGATGCTTTGTTCTCTTCGACGTCATTTTGCATCAATTTGTCTAGAAAGCTGGCAGCAGCTTCACTAAAATTCTCACCTTCCATTTGCAAAGTTTTGAGGCGTGCAAGGATAATTGGTACGTAAGAAGCACAGTCAATAATCCCATATTTAGTGGTAAAGTCAGTGAGTTTCTTCACAGAGATATCCAGGCCATTTTGGTGTAATGTAAAGTGGAGGTCAGAAAAGGTTGTTAGATTGAGACTAATGACTAGCATCGCTGTTTTATTTGGATCTGCTCTATCCTGATGCTTATCACTAATAGACCGTCAGGGAAATTCATCTTGACAGCCTTAAATCCTTCTGGTAAGTTCTAGACAGGCAATTTTTCCCACTACATAGTGATATTATTCACTTCATTCATAGGAAGTAATGTTTTCGTTAGATCATCAAGCCACTACATCTCATTTTCACGATTCATCGTGAAGCTTGTTATTTTTGAACGCTGGGCCACATATTTCGTACTGAGATAAAATGGATAATTTGTAAAATCGTGGGTATTGGCTCTGTTTTTATTGTTGCTCATTGACGACCATTGTCATGTATGTTGGTGAATGGATTGAAAAGTCTTCTTTTCAAAAGTGTAGCTCACATACTCTGTTGTATGAGCTGACCCAGTCACTGCCAATCCGTGAAATATCAAGGTCCTTCTCAGGAGGAAATTTTAAAATAGAAATCTTGGTATCATTGGTAATATTTTCAGCGGAATTTGTATTCGCGATCAATTCTAATTTTGTCTTGTTTGGTTTTAATCCTGATCGGCAATTAGGTACGACACACTTACGTCCCATAATGACGATTATTGATGAATATAATTTTTTCATTTTTTTGGAGAATTCCATCCAAAAATGATTTTTATGTGTAAATCTTGAGCAATTATGATACAATAAGATATGAATGTGAGAATTTAATATTCTGATTTGAATTATTTTTGTCCAAAAAAGTCCAGGTATTGAGTAGTCTATGCCCGAGTATACGTTAGGATAATATTTTAAATTTTATTCTACACTAACAGTTGACATAGTGAACCCAAAAAAAGTCAACCCAACTTTAAATTCGTATATTTCAGCTACTGTTGTATGTAGATACAGTTTTCTTTCAAGTATCCATGGCTAAGGGTACGTTCACACTACAAGCGGCGCGGATCGGCACGAGCGGAGCGGCACGAGCGGAGCGCCATTAATGTTGTTTGGTATTCGTATGCAGAGACGCTTGGCTGTTCACACTGCGAGCGGAGCGGCGCTCCAAATAAACAATGATATTAATGGCGCTCCGCTCCGCGCTGCTCCGCTCCGTTTGTAGTGTGTACATACCCTTAGTCTTACTCAATTATACGGCCTGATTTTCTGCCTTTTCGTCAAAAATAGATGGTCAATTTTTTTCTACATCGTTGCAACTGCTTTCTTTAGAATTTGTTGATTGAAATTCTAGAAATTCAAGATAATTTCCATGCATATATGAATAATCCGTAGTTAGGATACTTCTAATATCTTGTTTATTGGTACTAAAATGAACGCTAAAAATGTTAAATAACTTGTGCAGTTTTGAAGTTTGGAGCTCTAACTTGATGCTGCTATGATGGTTGCGATCACATACACCGACTCTTAACACTAGATGAACTTCATACCTGATGACTGGTGAGATGTGATGGTTGGCTTGGGATGAGGTGTGATGGTTGGCTTGTGGTGAGATGTGTGATGGTTGGCTTGTGGTGAGGTTTGATTACTGATGAGATGTGATGATGCTGTGAGATGTTATAACTGATGAGATGTATGATGAGGTGTGATGATGCTGAAGGTTGATGTGATTAAAAATTCCCTTATTCTTCAATCTGAAGAAGATCAATCATCCGAGAAAATGAAAATGTTGTGCTGAACACAAGGTATGAGAGTCCTGTATGACAAACACATGGTCGACATTCAAGACTTTGATTTCTGGTTTTACAGGCTCGTTCCACGTCCAGTGGTTAGAGTCACTGCCTATGGCTTTCTCTTTAAGGTAGCCTACTTGAATCTCGGTTGTCTGTTCATTCCGTACCAGCTTCTAAATGCCCTTCATCATTGTCAAGCAGAAGCTGATTATTGTCGTTTTTTGGTGTTCCGTTTTCGAACAATCTGCCATTGTCTTCTAGTTCGTTCTTGTCCAATCGGTTCGCTCTATATTTTCTTCTATTGATAATGACTATGCCCGTAGCCTTGAATCCTGTTTTGATGTTGTCAGGTGACAGCCTCTTGTGTCAGATAGTGCAAAGCATGTTCACAAAAGGTGCCTTACGAAGAGGCTCTCTTCCACCTGTTTTGTACTTTAAATCGTGGAGAATCTTCTCGTAGTGGACTCTTAGAGAAGCAAAACATGCGACATCCAAGGATTGGATTGGGTCAGTGCGGTGAGGAGGAGGCTTCATGATTGCGGTAATTTCCTTCACTGCAAGCTCTACAGTATTCAATGAGATATGGCTGAGATGTCCATCTAGTATCAGTTCAATGGTCTAATTCCAGCAGTTTACTCTGTGTTATTCCGGTGCAATAACATAGCAAAAACTGTAATTTTCGCACTGGAAAACAGCATTTCATGATAAATTTTGGGTTCACTGGGGTGAAATATAAAACATAATTGTTCAAATTTCAACCAAATGGGGTGAAATGTGAACTTAATGTTGATTCATACATCATCCCACACGGGTTCATAAAACATCCCAAGTTTGGTGGCTTGGTATTAGTATATTGCAAGTAGAGGCAATAGGTAAAACATATAATCACGTTTCACCCACACATAATCAAGTTTCACCTCCTAGTTAGACCAAACATGTTAACAAAAAAAATATACCCTATTTACTGAACCTTCTGAGACGGTTTCGGAATTAAGGATTCGTAATTTCACTTCAGGAGCCACTTACGATTGAAACAATAAACATCAGTAAATGATATCTCTTCTTTAACCCTTTAGCGAGCCACTTTTTTCTGACTTTGAAAAAAATATTTAATAACTTTTTCTTTTAAGTTTAGACATCAGTGAGGATATAAAAATCATTTGATGCGGGAATTTTTTTTTTAGTCTATAAAAAAAAATTGAAGAGGACACATATGGGACTACTTAATGAAAGGTGACACAATCCACCTGGTCGCTAAAGGGTTAAGTTAAGTATAAGTTAGCATAAGTTTAAATAAAAATTTACTATAAGAGATATTTGGAATAAATGAACATGGGCCTCGGCAGATCCCCCCCTTCCTCTGGAAGCCGATAAATGAGGGAAACTCTTGAGGCTGAGAAGCATGACTTGTCCCTGGATAAGACCAATTCTGTAGTGGATGATCTAGATGGAGTTTGGGGTTGGGGGAGGTGTTGTAATTTGTGTGGGGTGTGTAAGAAAGCGGTTTGTGATAATCATAGCGGCATTCAGTGTGATGTGTGTGAAGTAATATCATGTGGAATGTGAAGGACTGAAAAGGAAGATTACGATTATTTTAAGCGGAGAGCTGAGTCGATATGGGTTCGTGGGATGTGCAAACTTGTGATTCGTGGAGCAGGAAAGATAAAGAAACTAGAGAGTGAGAATGACGATCTGAGAAGAGAAAACAGTGAAATGATGGAGAAGTACAATGAGGTGATAGAGCAGGTGAAGGGAATGAAGGAGGACATTAAAAGAGAACTGAACGAGGAGATAATGTAAAAAGATGGGGGGATATGATGAATAATAGTGGAGAAACTAAGTTGCTGGTGAACATTGTGACAATAGAGGGTGGTAGTACAGGGGAAATGGTGGAAGAAATAAGAAATTTTTTTGGATAGGGTTCCCAGTTAAAATTCGGTGCAGGATAGGGGCATCGGGTGTGGCGCACAGGGCCGGCATCATGGCAGGCAGAAGGCCGCGATAGGGCCGCGACAGAGCATTTTTGTCCGCTTTTGGGGACCTCATTCTACGTCCCCCCACTGCACTGAACTACACTGGGGCGCTACCCTAAACTGCAGACACGCGCGTCCTAACTACTAATGCGCGACCTCGTAGCGTCCGTGGCCACGCGTGAAACACTAGAGAAAAATACCCTCATGGCAGATATTGACTGCGCTAATACTGCGCTGAATATGAACGCACATATTCATACTATAAAATATGACGCGTTTAACGCATATATACTTCATATTATGAATGTGACGTTATTCGGCAGCAATATTCCAGTCAATATCTAACATGAGGGTAAAAAATGATCATGATGTCTAAATAGCTATTTGAATTAATGTGATTGACGTTTCAAAATAGGGAAAAATTTATTTAGTAGGGGTTAAATGTCTTTTTCAGAAAAAAAGGCCATATCGTTTAGCTACATCAAAAGGAAATTAAATAAAAGGGACTGGAAGAATCAGTCAGAAAGAAAAGTGGCTCTATAAACAATGTCACCTGCCACCCGTCAGTGACAATACTAATGAATGAAAAAAAAAGCTTCTCCGTGAATGCTGTCACTTACCAAGGATTGTGACGAAAAGAGTCACAAGCACCTGTGGCGATGGTGGATGGAAGAAGGAGATGATGGGAAATGAAGACTTCCTAATACAAAAATCTAAGACCTCGCAGTTGATGAATATAACTTTGCGCTATTCTCCAAAACTGCAAGTAGCGTTAATAAAAATAAATATGGTAAAATAATACATTCCAAATTAGCTACAACAGTTCGGGGCTGAAGGGACACCATCTTCTTTTCCATTTACGATATAATAGACTGTAAAGAGTAGTGGTGAGGTTATAAAAGTAGATAGCTTTAAATTCATTCATTGGTAAGCAAACTAAAGCTATACATTGTAAATCTTACTTATATATTTCTTCCTCTCTAACTGATTGTCAAAGTTTGTAAAATGAGTATCACTTGTTACTAATAATAAAAAATGTAACCATACTTACAAATTTAAATTGGGAGAAGAGTAAGAGATTAGGCCGCCAACTTTGATAACGCGTTCCTCGGGGGTGTAGGTCATAAGCACCCCCCCCCCCCCCGATTACGAGCCATCTGTTTTTTAATCCTTATTTATTTACCTATATTATTTAATACCCCTGACCCCCCCTGCCAGGTCATTAATCAATCATTAAGTGTGCAGTACAACAAACTAGTGAAACTACATTAGCAACTCTCAGTTATTTCTATCTAAGTACATAGTTCTTCATTTGTTTAACTATGTGAATAGAGATTAAACAACAGGGAGGGAGGGGGGCGGGGCTAATGACCTGGGGGGGGGGGGCTCGTGATCAGAGGGGGGGGGGCTCGTGATCAGGGGGGCTCATGACCATGCTTAGGTGTGGGAGCGTATGCCCCTTCCTCTATGTCCATCCCAATCGCCAGAATTCTATAGAGGCTCATGACCGTGCTTAGGTGTGGGAGCGTATGCCCCTTCCTCTATGTCCATCCCAATCGCCAGAATTCTATAGAGGCTCATGACCGTGCTCAGGTGTGGGAGCGTATGCCCCTTTCTCTATGTCCATCCCAATCGCCAGAATTCAATAGGGATATTCCAATGGTTTTATGAACTGGTTTGAAATCGGGTCCGGACAGTGTTTCTGAAAATTGAAACGAACATTATAAACAATTCACTGAATAATTACATTTAGTGCTTATAATAGTAAATTTATGTTCAACTAGACAGCTGATATTGCTGTAATTAATCAACATATGAATAAAAATACATACTTCGAAACTAACTAGGCACACTGTTGTTCAAAACTAGGCACACTGTAGTTCAAAACTAGGCACACTGTAGTTCAAAACTAGGCACACTGTAGTTCAAAACTAGGCACACTGTAGTTCAAAACTAGGCACACTGTAGTTCAAAACTAGGCACACTGTAGTTCAAAACTAGGCACACTGTAGTTCAAAACTAGGCACACTGTAGTTCAATACTAGGCACACTGTAGTTCAAAACTAGGCACACTGTAGTTCAAAACTAGGCACACTGTAGTTCAAAACTAGGTACACTAGTTCAAAATTAGGTACACTGTAGTTCAAAACTAGGCACACTGTAGTTCAAAACTAGGCACACTGTAGTTCAAAACTAGGCACACTGTAGTTCAAAACTAGGCACACTGTAGTTCAAAACTAGGCACACTGTAGTTCAAAACTAGGCACACTGTAGTTCAAAACTAGGCACACTGTAGTTCAAAACTAGGTACACTGTAGTTCAAAACTAGGTACACTTTAGCTGATTGCAATAACACAAAAATAATATAACAAATGAAATTTATAGCTATTACACTGAGCAAGTAACACTTGTGAATATCATACTTTAAAAAACTGGTATTGGACTTGGTACTGGTATCATTTAACAATATGGTATCGGTGCATCTTTAGTAAATTCCATTGTATCAATTATTTTATTTAAGATTGAAAAGAGAGCTGAACTTACCTAATACTTCATATTGAATAGCATCATGTCCTCTTCATCATCTAAAGACATGTTAAAGTTTGAACTGAATATCCTTGATTGTTTGATACATACAAAATTTCTTAAACTAGTTTCCTTTTGGAATGTAGCTATTGAATAATTATAATCCTGAATAGAAAAACAAAAGTTTTGACATATATAACAAACAAATTCATGAACATATATAAAAATAGCCTAGTTAGTAACAATATCCAGAGGGAGGAATACAGATTATCATAAACAAACTGACAATTTGAGTTAGCTATGTATAACTTTTTAATAATGATCAATCACACTGTATAAATATGAAAATTAACACAAGAACATAGGTAGATAATTGATAGAACACCAGTTATCTAAATAAATAGGAGTGATATTAGCCACTTCCATACTATGCAAATTTCTATTTAATGTCCTAAACATTGAATTTTAGCATGACAATATGGGAAAAATATGCTTTAAATTCAAATATCTATCAAAGTTTCTTGGATTATCTGACCATTTGAGATACTTTGTAAAATATCTCATTGGTCAAAGGACTCAAAACAATGACACTGGTGAATGAGCAAGGATTTTGACTCTGAATAATATAGTATATAATAACCACCCATCATCATCTTTTTAAGTATGGCCATCATGATCAAATAACGGAACCATCTCTGAACTATGACTTAAGCACTATTTTTCTACTCAATGCATTAGTTTAAGTTGTAACAGGAGAGTGCACTTAAAATTCTACACATGTTGCTAATAGAAGAATAGACGAGATAATTAAATAGGGGTGTAACAGGTGTGAAAAAAAAGTGTCGTGTGTACCTTGCGTCAAAAGAAAGTCCCCTCCTGCGTCAAAAGAAAGTCACCTCCTGCGTCAAAAAATAGTCACCTCCTGCGTCAAAAAATAGTCACCTCCTGCGTCAAAAAATAGTCACCTCCTGCGTCAAAAAATAGTCACCTCCTGCGTCAAAAAATAGTCACCTTCTGCGTCAAAAAATAGTCACCTCCTGCGTCAAAAAATAGTCACCTCCTGCGTCAAAAAATAGTCACCTCCTGCGTCACAAAATAGTCACCTCCTGCGTCAAAAAACAGTCACCTCCTTCGTCAAAAAATAGTCACCTCCTGCGTCAAAAATTAGTCACCTCCTGCGTCAAAAATTAGTCACCTCATGCGTCAAAAATTAGTCACCTCCTGCGTCAAAAATTAGTCACCTCCTGCGTCAAAAATTAGTCACCTCCTGCGTCAAAAATTAGTCACCTCCTGCATCAAAAAATAGTCACCTCCTGCGTCAAAAAATAGTCACCTCCTGCGTCAGAAAATAGTCACCTCCTGCGTCAAAAAATAGTCACCTCCTGAGTCAAAAAATAGTCACCTCCTGCGTCAAAAAATAGTCACCTCCTGCGTCAAAAAATAGTCACCTCCTGCGTCAAAAAAATAGTCACCTCCTGCGTCAAAAAATAGTCACCTCCTGCGTCAAAAAATAGTCACCTCCTGCGTCAAAAAATAGTCACCTCCTGCGTCAAAAAATAGTCACCTCCTGCGTCCATGGGAACATAGGAATTAATTCAAAATTTTAAGCCAATTAGACATATCTGAATTTTGACCTCTTGAAATTTAAGCCAATTAATTGGCTTTAACTGACATACTCTGTAACCCAGTCTGCAAAAGATGCATGAAGTTGTGAAATTTATTCGGTGACAATTATGGCCTTGAAATTAGTGTCCTGAATTATATGGCGACAATTTCTTAATCAATTCCTATGTTTACATGTAATTATTGGAGAGAGTTTTGAGATTTCTGGCCATTTTAGAGAGAAATTTAAAAATCTTTTGGAAAGAATTGCTCCAAAAATTGAATATTCGAAGACTGATTGTGCATGTTTTGCAGACTGGTCACAGAAAAGCGACCTCCGTCACAGAAAAGCGACCTCCGTCACAGAAAAGCGACCTCCGTCACAGAAAAGCGACCTCCGTCACAGAAAAGCGATCTCCGTCACAGAAAAGCGACCTCCGTCACAGAAAAGCGACCTCCGTCAAAGAAAAGCGACCTCCGTCAAAGAAAAGCGACCTCCGTCAAAGAAAAGCGACCTCCGTCAAAGAAAAGCGACCTCCGTCAAAGAAAAGCGACCTCCGTCAAAGAAAAGCGACCTCCGTCACAGAAAAGCGACCTCCGTCACAGAATAGCGACCTCCGTCACAGAAAAGCGACCTCCGTCACAGAAAAGCGACCTCCGTCACAGAAAAGCGATCTCCGTCACAGAAAAGCGACCTCCGTCACAGAAAAGCGACCTCCGTCACAGAAAAGCGACCTCCGTCACAGAAAAGCGACCTCCGTCACAGAAAAGCGACCTCCGTCACAGAAAAGCGACCTCCGTCACAGAAAAGCGACCTCCGTCACAGAAAAGCGACCTCCGTCACAGAAAAGCGACCTCCGTCACAGAAAAGCGACCTCCGTCACAGAAAAGCGACCTCCGTCACAGAAAAGCGACCTCCGTCGAAGAAAAGCGACCTCTGTCAAAGAAAAGCGACCTCTGTCAAAGAAAAGCGACCTCCGTCACAGAAAAGCGACCTCCGTCGAAGAAAAGCGACCTCTGTCAAAGAAAAGCGACCTCTGTCAAAGAAAAGCGACCTCCGTCAAAGAAAAGCGACCTCCGTCAGTCAAAGAAAGGTTTCTAGTGAAAGTAACCTAATTTTACTGCTCCATTTATCTAAATTTTAAAATTATGTTGACTCTAAATAAAGCTAGTGCCAAAATTTACATGAGAATAGGTACCTAAATATATTGAAACTGTCAAGATGCATCTTAAATAATCTGAATAATCATCATGCCATGTTCAAGAGACTGGCAGATTGTTAGCCAATTTCAAGCCAAAATTTAAAGATTCTGAGACATGTCAATTTTGGCTCATTTCTTAAAATTTTAGGCCAAATTAACATGGGAACATAGAAATTAAATTAAATCAGAACATTAAGCCCAGACTGTAGGAACTGGTAAACTGTTCTCCAAAAAATCTTCTGTTTTGGCTTCTGTTCTCAGTCAAATTAATGCAAATATAGGAGAAAACTAAGGACTGTTCAGACTGTTATTACAGAAAATGTTAAAAATGTCCCTAATGTAACTTATTATGTAAGGCTGAGGGTCAATTAATTGGCATCAACAGATTAACTGGCATATTTTGTATACAATAATACAGAGATCTCTTTTAATAATCGAAGTAAAATTCAGGTAAATAGATATAGCTTGTATAGGTACTAGCCAGTCTGCAGAATATATGAAATTTTAACATTTTCTGTGCAAACAATCAATAATTTCCTCTACATTTACTGATTTACATGTATTTTACTGAGAACATGAACATAAGTCAAAATGTAGGATATCTTGGAGAACACTTTACCAGTTCCTGCATTCTGGATAGATCATAGGTAGGAATGAATTCAAAACTATTGAAGAAAATTCAATATACCTAGTAGTCAGTCAAGACTCTAGCGACTGCGAATATCTATCTCTCTGACTCAATTAATGTCCCAGTCTGTATTTTGTGGTAATTTTCACCGACATGTCGGTGGAATTTTTTGCCCTTTGAAAATAATATTCTGGCAAAGTCTGTGGATTTTTATAGCCATTTATTCCAATAATCCTATGTTACCATTAATTTTTGGTGGATAAGTTAGAAAAAGCTTGTTGGATCAGCCAAATTAATAGAAATTTATAGCCTAGTGGATTTTTTCAACTTTTAAAAAGTCAAGTGGAATTTTGTGCCCCAAATACAGACTGGTATAATGCCCAGACTGTATTTCATGGTAAATTCCATCCACTTGTCAGTGGAATTTTTCCCCTTCGAAAATAATATTATACTAGTAAAGTCTGTGGATTTTAGCTATTTAGGTATTCTTATGTTAGTATAACTATAATGTTACCAACTTACCATTATTTTTTTCTATTTTTGGTGGCTAGGTAAATAAAAAAAATGTTGGTGGCTTATTCGAATAGCTATCTTAGTATCCATCATGAAATAGGTAGGTAGGTATGTATTTTTCTGATTTTTCTTTCAGCTTTATGGAAAAGTAATTGGAATTTTGTAAACCAAATAAACCTACAGACTGGTTGTGGATTCACATCATTCAGGTACCATCAGACATCAGTCATAAATTTGAAACAACAGAGATCAAATTCACTACATTTCTACATATAGGTACCAATCATAAATCATCTTTCAATCTACCTATGATCTATCTAATAGAACGTATGGTGGGTGCGCCGTAATCTGGTGCGCCGCTCATCAACATGGCTAAGGTAGGTATATAGCTATCAGAATGTGTGGACGAGTGGACCATTTAAAATAGAAGCCAACTAATTTGCTTAACTGACATCGGTAGTACTCTATAACTAATAACTTGAGTCGCCTCTTGGCTGTGGGTAGCTAGTACATAGATATGTCACAGTGGGAGTAACTTGGACATAGGCTACTTGGAGTACAAGTTACAGTGCATTTCCTGATACCTATGTGCTAGTACATTATAGCTACATAGCTAGGTGAAAAATCATTTATTGTCAGATAGATAACTGGTGTCATGAGTAGCCTAGTAGGCACCTAGTTAGGTAGGACCGTAGGTAGTGAATTTCAAAA
This sequence comes from Caprella mutica, assembly GCA_947561585.1. Lineage (NCBI taxonomy): Eukaryota > Metazoa > Arthropoda > Malacostraca > Amphipoda > Caprellidae > Caprella > Caprella mutica. The sequence goes on along the minus strand of CANNZV010001195.1, from coordinate 70,501 downwards.
TCCAAAAAAGTACAAATTAGCTATAGGCTATATTATATAATATATAGCTTAGCATAGCTATTTTGTTTTTTTCAATAGGATAGAATAACCACTGAACTCTTAAATACTATACACATGATAGATACACAATTCCACTTTCACCAATAAATTAATAACTTAAAACATTAATTCACCACAGAACCTTATTTTAAACTAGAAACTATTCAAAATACGGCAGGTTCAATGGTTCTCAATAAAAAAATCTGATATTTTTCTTTAGAACGTACAAAATAATTGTTCTATATATTTCGTTTTGCAACCCTGTTTTTAATATTTTCAGCATGGAAATGATTTTATCTTTAAATAATTATTAAGAATGACCGATTTTTTCAATAATGATTTCGTGTTATTTGGTATTCTTGTATTCCAATATACCTATTTAAATGGCGCGGATGAAGAACAAATACATGATTAATGTTATAATAATATTAATATATAATTTTAACTGGTTAGTTATTGCAATTTTTTCACTTATAATATTGAATCGTTGTTAGATGAACCAAATTAATTTTCTGTACTAACTATATATATGCAGTATACTGTATGCATTATATACAATATAAACATATTGGAGTAAACTTATTTAACTAAGGCCAATGTCAGCTTGTTTATAAGAATGTCATTATATATTCCATATATGATATATTTTATATATTCTCACATGCCAAAAGTTTAATTCGACAAATAATAACCTACATCAGGGTAAATATAATTACCTAATATCTTATAAATTGAAAACGTGATATGCAATGGTAGTTTAGTATGCTTATAATTTATCTTTATAAATCGTTTTATCTATAATCAAGCATCAGCACTTTGATATTTATGGAAATTATTTAAGAATGTCTCCTGTAACTACGATTCTCAGTCATATGTACGCATGGAAGTACTATTAGAACCTACATGATCGATGTGTGAGTCTGATGAGAGCTGTTTCAGTTCATTCAGTGAGAAGATACAGAAAAACTGTATTCTGATAAAGCCTGATATCAACATTGTCAGACTTCACTATTGCTTTGATCTTCTATAATTACGTGTTACTTTAAAAAAATTTAGTGGTTCACTCTGACAAATGAGAAATATAAAAACGCATACAAATTACTCAATGATATCCGTGGTTAAATAAATATTAGGTAACAATAGATTTAATATAAAACTGAATGAGCCAAACCATAGCTGAGTACCAAGAACAATAGTGATTAATGTTTATTTTATATTAGGGCTATCCACCAATTAATTACCTATAGCTATTATTACCTATTATTAGCTACACTATCGATAAAGAAGTTGTATTTTTGTTCAAACTAATTTGTTGGATTATGATTCATGAGCAATATGTGGTGCTTCAATCTCTGGAGATTTTAGCCAATATTATCGACTATAAACTCTGAAGATTTTCTATGCTCTGTTCTCCAGAGTTTTCGGCAGATAATAACGCGTCAAACCTCCACAGATTATCTCGTCCTTATACTGCCGTGGCCTCCGTAGGTCGCGGTAAACATTTGTAGAAAGCAGAGATTATCTGCTGAGCGCTGCTTAGAAATGCTGAGACTGCCATAAACTACAGTAAAACGTCCGCTATACTGCACCGAATTTTAACTGGGTTAGGCAGGAGGATGAAAAGAAAAAAGAAGGAATGTAATGTGATAGTTCATGGAATGAAAATAGAAACTGAAGGTGATAAGATAACATTTGAAGGAATAGTGAGAGATCAGCTGGAATTAGAAAATTTAGATGTTGAGGAAACAGTTAGATTGAGTAAGGGAAACAGGAAATGAAAAGAATGAGAATAGACCAGCTCCTTTACTGTTAAAATTGAGGACAACAGGACAAATGTGAGCTATAATTGGATGGGGTTAAAATTCTCGAAAATGAAGGAGAGAAGTATAGACGAATGATGATAGTGCCAGACTTCACAATAAGGGAGAGCGAGGAGGATTTGAAGTTGAGAGATGGGCTTTGAAGACGAAGGGATGATTGAGAAAATGGTATTTACATTTCCAAAGGAAAAATTAGAGTAAGAGAGGTACCTACAAATGAGAGACAGGAGGAATGAAGGAGAAACAGGATGGAAGTCCGTTGGGGTGGAAATGAACCTGGGGGTGTTAAGACAAAGGGTAGGAAGAATGAATTTGAGGAAAGGGGTAAAACTGAGAGTTTTATATGTAAAACTATCAAAACCAAAAAATAAATCTGTTTTATTCATGGGATTGTTGTCTAAAAAAGATATTTTTAGCGCTTGAACATACTTCTTTGTCTGCTTTTAACCATTTTCACCACCATTTAATTCAAATTCAAAATAATATGTTAAACTAATTAATTTCAAAATAATAATAAGACACTCAGCAAGAGATATTACATGTTATTTTGAATGGTATCCATGATACTGGTAGATATCACGATAAACGAATGAAATAAAGATTTATAATAATAAAAAAAAAATCTGGTGATGAGTCGCGAAAAAAAAAATTGTTCTCGCCCATTGTAGAATAATTATTCGCATCATGCAATAATTATTCCGAAAGAATGTTACTTTTTGAAGGTCGAGTATAGCAGATAAAAAGAATAATAATTCAGAGAATTATCGATAAGAAGCAACTACAGAATATTTAGATACCCATTTTCTGTACTTCTTACCAATTGCATTAGCAATACCCGGTTCGTCAAAATTCGATCCCAAAAATAACTCCTTTTATGATTATTTACCAAAATGTACAACCAGAAATTCTGAGTGGTTTGAAAAAGTTACAAAAGAAAGAAAAAATAAATTCACGAATATTTTAAAACAACACCAAATTATAGTTAATAAAAGGGAATTGATTGAAATTTTCGGTAACAAAAATTTGCGGAAAGATTTCATTCTGAGGTGATATTTAATAAAAGTTGTGAGTGTATTATTATTATTGTTAATGGTTGTTACTAAGGTAACGTATAATAAGAATTGTAAGTTTATATATAGTACAAAGTATGTTAGGAAATATTTGAATACAAGTATTTCGAAACAAACTAACGAATAAAAGTAACGGATAAATTGAAACACGAATTATCGGTAAATGAATTTTAAGAAAAGATTCCATTGTAAGGTGATACTAAATGTAATAATATTTAATAAATAAAAATATTATTGATAATTAAAAAATAATTATCGTTATAAGTTTACTGTTAAAGAAACGAATGGATGTAATGATTTTGATATCGTTAAGTTGAAAACTTCATATAACAATATTCTATATAAAGTAAAGTTTCATTATAATTAGTTAGATAATAGAGTAAAGTATCTTAACTAATTCATGAAATTGAGAATTATTTGATATTACACATTTTTTGCTAGAACAGCATTCTGTTATGTTAAGAATTCCTTTATAGTTACTATTATTTAAATGTCAAGAATACATCCTTATTGAAAGAGCACAGAAGTATTTTTTTTCAAATTTCAGTTCATTTTTTTCCTAATGTCATTCCCTTCAATAATATGGAATTCAGCACTAACCTCGTTATCAATTTCGAAGATTTATTACTTACTGATGAAATAGCTAGTACTCGCACATTACACTTTAGTGAATAACGTACCGTGCTCAAGTGAAAACACACTTGAAATATAATAGCAGAATAATGATTTCATTTATCTGACAATATTTACTGATCACAATCAAGTATCTTAATTTTAATTAAATTTTGATATCGTCAAACCATAAATACATCACTGCATAAACTCTTCCATCTAGTGCATGCCAGATAGTTTATCTTCTTATGATTTTTTTCGGTACTGACAGCGTTATTTCAGGAATCTCATCGCTGTGTCCACAGTCAATATTTGTCTTCGTTTTCCCCTTTGAGAAACAAACAAAAACCAATCTGGTGTACAGGGCAACCAATTTCTTTGTCTATTCGTTCCAGACAATTTAGGTAAATAATCTCTTTTTGGTGTTCAGTACAATGAGAAACTAAAAATATATTTCGAAAATGAATACATTTTGTGAATCTTCATTCATTTAAGACAAACATATTTTCAAAAATAGGTTACTTACAATATGAAGTAGTTCAATTATGGACAACTGAGCAGTCCATAAATTTTGTATTCCTTAAATAATGTATTAATAGAAATACTGGAAAGATTACCGTGAAATAATATATATGTTTATATACAAAAGCACAGTTTTTGTTTGATATAAGGTAGGTAAACATTTTTTTTTTCTATAATATTTTTTTTCTTTGAAGAAAAGTTGACTCAAATGTTTTCCAGATGTCTCTCAGATATTATCTAAAATTAACACAGATTTTCCTCAGATGTTATCCAAATTTTTCTCTCATTTTTTTTCTACTTATCCTACATAATGTATCCAGAATGTTAAAATAATTTATCGGTGGCCAACGATTTTATCGCTGTAGTCCAAAATTATTCTATCCACTTTTTCCCAGATTATCAGCAGTTCTGAATATTTGTTAAGCTGATCCAACATATTTGCTCTGCTGAAATGCTATGACTTCACTAGTTGCCTTTTATGATTTTTCTAATGAGTGACACCATAAATTCTTGTTGAATTCAATATTATAAAAATAGTAAGAGTTTCATTAATACTCAAAAACTATAATATATTTTATTCTATGCTATGCTGTTGAACAATTAAAATTAAAAAAAACTGCACTGCACACTGCATGAAATAATTCAATTTAATTATTGTCAATAATTATTCAATTATTTCAAATTTCCAGATATAGAGATGTAGTCTGATAAATAAATAAGATATCATAAAATAGTGCAATACAAATAATATGAAGAATGTGATGGGATCACACTGCACTCATAGTTTCGCTGATAAATTTGCATACGTTAACTCAACAAAATAAAGTTCACATCTTATTTACAGGTTATAAGACAGAGGCATCTCTCCACACGTAATTGAGAGAATAGTTGGTATAAAAAAGAATTGCATGCCTTGCTATTGGTTGTTATGTCATGTCTTTTTATCTGATGTTCTCTGCAAACATTTCATTTTTTATGCAATGTGAGGTTTACACATTTAAATTGTGTTTTGGGAATGAATACCATATGTTTAAAAATATGGTTGTACATGGTAATATGGTAAATAATTTGTGGTTAAAATATGTTATAATAATTATTGTATTTGACATGTAGCTACGGGTGCTATAAATTACACATGGTTAACACCTGTTATAAATGTGGTAATTGACATCTGGATATAATGTGGTCAATTTAACATGTATACGGTGTCCGGTCAATTGGGTCGTGGTCATTTGGTTTGTGGTCATTTGGGTCCATGTTTATAAAAAGTATAATAAACATGCATAGTTAATTTAGCATCTGTATAATCAAAACTTTCTGAGTTTTAAGGTAAATTAAAAAAATATTTTAATATTTAACTTTAAAAATACCTATAAAATCGAAAAAATGATACGAATAAATTTAATAGTATTTTTTTCTTTCGATATAATATGTGTAATATCCTTTTTATTTAAAGTACAATATAATAATAGTGATATTTTAATACTCAATAATTCTTAATGAACGTACTTGATTCATCTTTACATGTAGTTTGACAAGATGTAAATTTATTATTAAAATTCTCCGCCGAATAATTTTTCTGTCTTAAAAAATCATATATGTTGATATGATAAATTCCTTGCATCAATGTAAATTTATATGCTTTGAATAAATAATTACAAACTATTAACTGTTGTTCATGAACTAGCATTCCCATTTAATACAAAAATATTTTGTGTAACAGAAAATGTTCAAGGAATTACTAGAATAAATAATATATGTGCCACTAATGAATGTTTTATCCAATAATTCATAATTCTTTTTGGTTTGTAAAAGAGCATTAGTTCAATATTTTATCGCACTTTGTTTCATTTGAATAAAAGTGACGAATGAAGTATAAATATTATGTGCTACATAACTCAATCACTTTAGTTTGTAAAGAATAAAATATAAAAAAAAATGTGGAAAGGAAATTGATGTAATGTATCGTGAGTGCATAGAGTTATGCAGGACGATAAGAATAACGGTGTATAATCATAAATTGTTTTAGTCTTATCATTACTCCATGGAACTGACGCCAGATTGCAAGTCACATGACCCATAAATAAAAAATTAACCGTCCTGCAAGACGCGATATAATTTTGCTCACTGACTAACCGATTGGGTGAGAGAGCAACCAGCTAGCGAAGTTAACATCAGTCTATATACTGATAAACTGTTTATATTTGTCTGTTGGTCAGTTGGTAAATTCGTTTGTCTGTCAGTTGGATGCCAATTTTTAACATTTAATATATAATATAATTTCATGATTGAAATATTGAATCAAAAATTCAGAGAAAAATGAAAATTATGAAAAAAGGAAATTTGGAAAAGAAAATGCTGAATGAGAATATCTGGGATACAAAGAATACGAGATTACAAAAACTTTAGATAACATGTAATCCGGAATTACAAATTTCTAGAAAAAAATGTTATTTAAAATATTCTGAACGTTTTATTTAATAAATCTGAAAATTCAATTTACAAGATTCGAATGTGTTGGAAAAAAATATAGTCTACTTTTTTAACGGGTAATACACTCGAGAAATCTTATATACGGATAACCAAAAAATATTATATTCAGATAACAAAATACTTCAAATATTCAAAAACAAAAAATTAAAAAAATATCCATAATTGTATAGTCCATCTTTTTCAATGTTTAAATCACTTTTTTTTTGTATAAATAAGAGGCATCGAATAAATATTATTCAAAATCACTATATCCTAATTTACCCAATTTACTACAAAATATGTAGACTTTGTTTAGAATTATTTTGCTAAATAATAATCATAAAGTTCCCTTTGTAAATAATAGGTTAATCACTTAATGTAAGTAGATAATGATAATAATCTTTAATGGTTTCTCACACAAAGTTAAAACAACAATGTACATTGTACATAACTAATTAAAATATCAAGCTCATAACAAACCATTTAAGGTTTTTAGGGGGAAAATGTTTTTTTCTATGAACTTATGCATCAAGCTCCGAGTTAAAAGACTCTTCCACACTTTCAATCATTAAAGAAAAAAATGCACAATTGTTTTAACTTTATTATACAATTTCTATTACTTGTTATTCTCTTTTATTTTGTGATGTAGTGCAAGGCAGTCTGATTACTCTGAAATTACCCTAGTTATATTTTCAAAAAGAAAAATAATTGTTTCCAAATGAATTAATACACGATGAGTATTTTGTGTTTGCAGAATCAATACACTGTTATTGCAGGCAAGAGTTAGAACTGTAACTCCGCGGCCAGTTATAATTGCTAAAGTTCTCTCCTCACTTACACACATTTACAACAATTTTCATCGAGTCCATTATCCAGTTCCATGATAAAATATTGAAAATAAATTGTATTAGTATATTGGAAAAATGAACGCAATTCTACAAGTTTCGAATTTTATAATTGAACTTAATTAATAGAATAATTAAAAAAAATTATATATATTTAATAGAATTATACTGTTATATGAAATATAATTTTTTAAATGAAATAGGATACGTTTATTCGATTTATTAGTGAAAAAAGTGATATTAAATTAAGCTCACAATTTTAATAAGAGGAGATGTTGAGATGTTTTAATTCGATATGAATCTATTTCATTTTGAAGTTTAAAATTCTAATTTTATATTTTCATTGAAAGCCATTTCTTAAATGTTAATGAATCTATTTTTTTTACTTCACACTGCCATTACACATATGGGTTAGCAATCAGAAAAAACGCAAAGAAAATCATTTTCCATTCTAAATCAATATTTCAATAACTGCAACTTCAATTTTATTTTAACTAATAATTTTAAAATACATTCTTTCCTTTTCTGATGTACTAACAAAAACTGTTCAATTTTCATCTGATTACGTTTGACCCACCACGCATTCATTAATTAAATGGATCTCCAAACATGATGGACGCGGTACAGGCAACAGAAACACCAACCAATCAGCATCACCAATAAGAGACCACGAAGAAACATGTGGCTCTCCCATATCACTGGACACGTTCACCTATATCAGGGGTCGTGGACCAACAGTTGGGCCCAAGACAATTGGGACCCGACAATTAGACCCAAGACATTTTGGCCCCACAACAATTGGGTGTCAGACAATTAGGCCCCTAGACAATTGGGCCCACGACAATTGGGCTCCATGACAATTACATTATTTGACCATTTTTTTTCAGAGTTTACTGTATTAACTTGATTAAATTAAGACCATTGCAACTATAATAACTAGCCCTTTAGCGAGCCACTTTTTTTCTGACTAAGAAAAAAATATTTAATAACTTTTTTTTGAGTTTAGACATCAGTAAGGATATAAAAATCAGGTGATGAGAAAAAAATTTTATTTTATAAATTTTTTTTAAAGAGGACACACATATGGCCAGTTGGTCCAATGAGACTACTAAATGAAAGGGGACACGAGTGTCCACCTGGTCAAATGAGCAGAATGTTACTAATAATAAAATGAAATAATGACTTTTATACTCATAAAATAATATATATTCCTTTAATTAGTTATCACAAACATTATATAAACTATAGAGCAAAATAAAGATTTTAAATAAATGGTAGGTATAACTACTAAAATATATTCCTTTGGTGAGCTATCACAAACATTATATAAACTATAAAGGAAAAAATGATTTTAAATAAAGGTTATATCTACTAAAATATATTCCTCTGGTGAGATATATCACAAACATTATTTAAATAATAAAGCAAAATATTAATTTCAAATTAATGGACTAACTACCAAAATTTATTCCTTTGGTGAGAAGATATCACAAACTTTTTTTGCACTTCATTGAATTAGTTTGTATGAAATGCAAGGAAACAATTGTTTTCTTTATCACAGCAAAGGTGGACTTTGCATTTCAAACAGTACATGGATTTCTTGGCACTACATCCAGGACTCTTGCAAGTACCTCTAGTGTGGTGAAACGATGGCCAATGTCCTATGCCATCTGTCCTAATGTCCTTCTGTGGAAGGGCCTTAGTGGCATTTCCCACTTTTCGTTTCTTTTCATATTGCTGCTGTATTTCTTCTGAAGGACGACCTCTTTTTCTCAAACAATCTTTATTTGTGAACATTAGAGAGTCACTGAGTCTCAGTTTGAATTCACACAGAGACATCCGTTTGAAGTAGTTAATGTTTCTCTTAGCTTCTTTTCTTCGTAGTAGTTTCCAACTATTGACCACCGTCATGTCGATGAAATGAAAAATCAATCTCATATAATACTTTTGAAACTCATTCTATAGTAAGCCATTTGTTGATCATGTTGATCCACACCTCCCATGTTCTTATTGTACTCCGAAACAATATTTGGCATGGCAACATCAACATACGTTTTAGTTTTCTTATCATATCTCCTGCATTTTAGAATTGGCTGTGATGTTAGAAAACTTGAAAGTAAGCAAACCGCTCTGTTATCAAACCATTTCACAGATGATAGTCTGACATCTCTGTTGGTTGTTTGAAGCTCATCATATGCTCCACGGCCAAGTTTTTGAAGTTGTTTGTCAGTCTTGAAAGAGGTATTAAGCAAGCGACGTTCTTGAACTGTACCACAAGCCCAAATTTTTCTGGTAGCTAAATGTTCCACCAACTTCTCTGAAGTGAACCAATTATCAAAGTAAATTTTATGATTCTTATCATCAGGAACAGATTCACATAACTGGAGGACTGAATTAGAACTGGCTTAAGATCTGGTACACCATGACGAGTCACTGCAGGGATAGGACCAGCGTAGGGGAAAAAATCGTATACTACTCCTTCATTATTGGTTAAGATGAAGATTTTGTACCTCCATTTGTATGGTTTGTTCCTGATGTATTGTTTCATTGAGGAAGCAACTTTGAATGGAACTATTTGTTCATCGACACATAGGTTTTCCAGTTTAGGAATTTTCTTGAATTCAGTTTGAAGATGATCTACAAGGAGTCTCACCTTTGATAGTTTATCATTCACATCAATCGTAGAATTGTCAACCAAATGCAAGTTTGACTTTATTTTCTCCCATCTTTTTCTTGTCATTATAGAAGCAATTTTATCATTGAAGCTCCATTTACTCCAGTGAAGCCTTGTGTTCAAAATTTTAGTTACTGACATTTGCATAGAAATTCCAAGCCACTGTTCTAATTCTGAGGACGTTAAATTCAAGGGTTCATTGGGATTTGCTGTCAAAGCATACAAATTTGATTGTGAACAAATTTCGTTCAATAAATCATCAGTGAAGAAAGACTTGAAATACTCAAAGGGAGTTTCACAGTCATCCAGATAATTTTCATCAACTGAATGAAAAACTGGAATTGGACCAGATTCAGGTTGATCCATTCTCTCCCACAAAGTTCTGTGCACTTGCTTTGTGTTTCGAGAATTTTCTTTGGTAACAGTAATTGGTTCTTCTTCGACATCGGCTTCCTCAGTGTTACAATCATCTTCTTCTACAAGAACTTCCATCATACTATCATAAAAATCCGGGTCCAGCACATCGTCGTCGTCCTCACCAAGTTCTTCATCGCAATCACTTGTAGCATCTACAGTGGCAATAAGGCGCTCTATGCAGCTTCTTCTTCTCTTTGAAGAGTAAAACGAAGTTGTTGGAAACTAAGAAGGACCTGGAATTAATATAGATATAAATATTTTTACTTCATTCGTAAACTACCTATACATAACCACCTATATCCTATATAAAAATAGAAGCTTATAATAAATATTGAAAATCAACCTGTACTCAATCGTACACGGCGTTCACGAAAGTCCTATCAAACTCATAAAACTTCTATTAAATCATTATAATTTAATTATTATTGAAAACTTCGTTGCTTCGTACTAAAATTAGAAATAATTTTGACCAATATTACTTGTAAGACCAACTGGACACCAGTGTCCTCTTTCATTTGAACATCTCGTAAGGCCAACTGGACACTGGTGTCCTTCTTAAAAATTCCTGAATTACGAACACTGTATCATGTTTACACAATATATAATGACTCAAAATACCTTTTAGTTATATAAATAAAACGTGTGAATTATATTAACTTCATAGCTTACCTGGTTCATCTGCCATTATGTAAATAAAGTTGAAGACATGAGAGGAAAAATGAAGCACAACCTCCACGCACGAATGACTGAGCAAGACTGACTGCGTTGTTGCTAGGAGCTAACGGCTTTGTTTTTATAAGAACTGAACATGTCCAGAACACTGTACAAAACAGCATTTGGGTTTTATTAGTCACAAATGCGATATAGGAACTGAATTTTAAAGAGGACACCAGTGTCCTCCTGGTTGCTAAAGGGCTAGGGCTATTACAATATGCGTTTTGTCTAATAATATAGTATCGAACATTTTTAAAATAAAGAATATTTCTTACATGAAAAAAATATGCTTTAAAGAAAAATGAATATTTTTCATTTAAAACTAAAAAAATTAATTTTTTGGCCTGAGATAGGTCATGAAAGCAACAAATTACCTAGTTACTGTATCTCTATATAGTGAACTCCTTTGAAGTGAATAAGATGTAACCAGTAGAAAATAGGAATGTAGCTATTTTAGATGAAGAAACCAAAGAAAATAAGAATGTGGGTATTTTAGACATAACGAAATTAATGGAAAATACAAATTGAATTAAAGTTAACTTAAATTATTTGAATGATGTTCAGTGTTCAATATTGAAAAGTTTTATGAATTATTATTACAGAATGTTTTCTTATAATCTCATTTTATCCCTACATCTGTTTAAACAACAGTTTAATGAAACTTATAACCTTTAAAATTTACCCATTTATTACTGAATATTTGTCTTTGCCTAATTGTCGTTGGGCCCAATTTTCGTTGGCCCAATGGTCTTGAACCCAATTGTTAACGGGCCCAATTATTCTGGGCCCAATTGTCGGTGCACCATCGGGGATGGACAAAGGCAGCACTCAGAGTAGCACTATTGCCGAGGAAGGAAACGATTTATTATTTTTTGTCAAAGAAATTTAGAATTTTTAACGATTACTGTTTTACAAATTACAATCATAATATAGCAGAGGACGGTAAACTAATTGACGAACAGTATGTTTGTAATGACCTTGATACTTAGATAGGTAATTTTATCTATAATAAGGGATATTTTTTGTTTATTGTGACAGTAGTGCCAGTGTATATTTTTGTTTATCTCTGGGGTTCATTTTATCTATATTAGTTTTATTTATATATTTCATACGTTTGTCTAGGCCCCATGACACTAACGCTGTGGTAAGAATTCATGCGATCATTTTTAATTCCCGTCTTTAATAGTTGGTGCCATTGTCATTTATACTTATTATTGCGTATGCAATATAGCTTATTTTTGTTTTTATTGTGAATTATTTTCACTTATAAAATAATTATATATCATTCATTAATTCGTGTTAATGCAAATGATAAATCTACTACCAAAATTTAAGTACAAATATGAACCAATGTAGGTACCTCGATAAAACATACCATCTTGTTTTAATTACTCAGTATCCCATACAATTTAAAAAACGAAAAGAAAATGATAACAGCACTGAGATTCCATTTTCGGCACCGAAAAATACACTATGTGCCCACTCCTGCCCAATATCAACCAATGCAATAGATAAATTGACTAATGCATTTACTATTAAAAGCAAATTCAAATTCCATCCCGATAGCTCTAAACTTTCAATAATCAAATTATTGATAAAACAATAATTATATCCTTTTTTTTTCTACTCCCATTTTTTATTTTTGTTATTTTGATATGTAATCTCAGTTCTTTATTGCACAGAAAATTAATACGCTGGTATCAGAAGCGTTAGGAAGCAATTTGCCCCCGTTCCTTTCTATCATCTAATAACTCTAATATTAGTGAAGTGAATGATCAATGAGAAATTATAGATCATATAATTTTGAAATCACTCATTTCAATAATTAGCTTTAGTCAACTATTGTCATCTAAATACATTAGAGAAGCTGGATACATATTTTGATATTAAGGTTCATAATTGTTTCGCTTAAATCTTCAATTTGATTCGCAGTAATTTAATTGATAATGCAATTTATAATTGATGTCAGTAATAATAATCAGTCTTGAAAAAATAATTACTTATTTTTTTATCTTACATCACTTTCCAACTTAGATAGGAATGGTCAACCATAATTAAAGAATAATATAAATGGAAATATAAATAACAAGTATTCTAATAAATGGAAATTGAAAAAATGTAATTGTAATGTGAATGGTGTGAAATCATAATCAAATTTTAATTTTTCAATCGGATTAGGTAGCTTACGTTGTGACAAAGAAACTATTACAATATGTGTTAAACAACAAAGCAATATATCTATGATATATGTACTACTATTAGAATAATTGTTCATTTAATTTCATCCATGAATAATATAATGATATTCCTCGTTCTCTTTCGACATCAATTAATTGTATAATTCTAAAATCAAAATATAATTTTATAATATAATAGAGTTATATCAATTTCGACATCATTTGAATAATTGATTCAATTTACAAATTATTACATGAATGTTAATTCTCCAAAGAGTATTCACATTTTATAATTTGATATTCAATTATGGGATATATTAATAGGTTTTCAATTTCTCTCCCTATTAAATTCATTTGTAATGTAAAAGTTAGTGTTCCAATTGTCTCATATTTCTTCTTAAAAGAATATAGAACTACGTAAATAAATTTTTTTTTATTTACTATAAAAAACTATAAACTTATACTGAAATAGTCAATCCTGTATGATATGTTTTAAACCCATATCAGTTAATATGAAGTTGATATAAAAGAATAGTTGTTCAAGGAAAAGTAATCTAAATATTGGGAGTAAATTCTATAGACTTCAGATCGATTTTAGTAAACAGTTCAATGATTTAGTTACATAATACGTATGAACGTTATTTGTTCAACATAGTGAAAATAAGCTTATTTATACTAATAGTTTCATTGAAATAAAATATACAATTTACATGGTGTCAAATTTAGGAATAATTCATATTCAGTGTGGTAAATTATGTTATAATTTTCTATTTTTTTAATAATGTGCTATTTTTCTGTGGCGATAAAATATCATCAGTTGGCATTATCATAATATGGCTGTAAATTTTTGGGGTAACTTTCGGGAGAACCATTGATTTGAGGTAATTTACCTGAAAGTTACTCAACCTAATCGTTTACCGAGCTATTCTAGAGAGTTCAAATTGAGAGTCCGTACCAGACACAAAGCTACTGAGTTAACCTTACAATGATGGGCTAGGAATAATTGAGAGTGAGAGCACTGGAGGCGGAAATTGTGTAGTCGCATGAGATCAGATGAGGACAAATACAGCTTACTGCATGATAGCAGGGAAGCAGCACATTGACACAATACAACTTTCACCATGGGAGACATGCAGCGTCGGTTACCTAGCAAACGTCCATAATTGCAGCGTCGATGATATGAACGTCTAGCAAAGGGAATTGGCTGATCGAACTGGTTAGTCACTTTCTCGGTTTTTTAACTCCTTTAGTCATATTGGTTCCCCTGTGAAATCTACCCAGACTTTAAATCTCTTTTGTCAAAAAACTACCTGAAATTATAAACTATACATAACAAGTAAAAATTCTAAACTGTTATTTTTATAACTTGTTAAAATTAATCTATTTATTTGTTAAAATATCTATTGAATATTCGTGCTTCTAAAATATTTTCTTGTTGAACAATTAAACTTTTAAAAATTATTTACGTAAAACTTAAAATTTATTTGAAAATACTTTAAAAACTTTCTTTTCGTTGAAACTTTAAAACTATTTTATCGCCACAGATCTGTGTTTTCAACTTCTTCTTTTTTCCATTAAAGATTGTCAGTTGAAACCTTCAGTATATGGGCTATTTAATCTAACTTTTGCTGAGAACTTCCCGAGGAGATCTGTTGTTTCATCCTATATAATATATATTGGTGATGGAGCCTTTCAATAATGCTATAAAATCTATCTAATTTTCCTTTACATAACTTAAACATCTATTTTTTCTTTCATATCAACCATGACTACCAATCATCCCTCATCCGTTAGTGGACGAAGAGAGAGAGAGGAAACTGCAGGTTAATGGCTAAATAAACTACCTTTAAATTATTACAGTGTGTGTTAGTTCTCCATCCTTGTAGATTTTTCAGTACATTCTGTACTCATAGTCGAAATCACTCTCAAATTCATTGAATAAATGACTCTCCTTTCGAGTCCAAATAGTGTTGTAAACAACCCCAATCCCAAACTTTCAATCCCACATCTCTCCATAATATTTATTTATTCGTGACGGAAGTTGATGATATATGAGTATATTTTTGTTTCAAGGCTACTCATATTGAGAGCAATGAAGTTTGATTTACTAAGACGTGTGGTTTATCCCTCAGATTTACAATGAAGAACGTGAGGAGAATAAGAAGACAATGCATGATTACAGAAGAGGAAAAACTTTCTGACACAATCACCCTTTGATATCTAAATCATAAATTGAGAGACAAAGTGAATTACCTGATAGGAATTGGTGCAAGATATACGCAAGATCATAATATTATTTTTCTAAATATATAATATATACACTATAATTGATTGGTAGAATATGTATTACAAATTTTAGACTGTAGATAATTATTGCGTATTGCCATGAAATTTATTCATATCACTAGGTTAGCATTACCAACAAAATATTTGACAAGGAGAAAAAGGTCAGGACAGAATATTCGCCTGATTTGGCAAACAAAAAGTATATTACTTCAATTATCTATATAATAACAATTATTTCTCATATTAATCATCATATGTATTTATTTTACTCTGTATACAAATATACATTTTTTCAACCATTATCTTATATTTATATTTCTCTCACGAATATAGTAATGTTGTTGAACATTGAATGGTAAGTTAATGAGTGGAAGATCACATTACATAAATTCACTACGTTTATTATTATTATTTAATCGTATCAATTTCCGCATTCATGCTTGTTAGTTTAAATCTGACTCTCAATAATATTCACTACAACAATCAACTAACTTTCTAAGTTAACAACTCTAATTACAATGCAGAATTTCTGAGTTAATTAACAACTCTTATTAATTATCCATAGTCTCCAAGTTATCAACTAATGTTTCCAAAGACGAGTTTCTAAATTAACAACTCTTGTTTTCATTGCAAAGTTTATAAGTTAACAACTCTTGTTTCTAAAGTAGAGTTTTGAAGTTAACAATTCTAGTATCCAACGCAGAGTTTTGAAGTTGACAACTTTTATTTCTGATCCAAAGTTGTCAAGTTACCAACATTTTTCCAATGCAAATTTTATAAGTTTATAGCTCATTTCTGGTTTCCAATTCAGAGTTTCAATTGTTCTCAATCACCAGTTAGTTATTCCATAAGTCTGGTGGATGTGCAAAAACTATCACTTGGATACAAAACAGATAATAATAAGAATAATTTCTTCTCATAACTAGTAAGACATCCTTTTGAGAGTGGACTGAAATAGAACATCTATACCATTCGAGAGAGTTTGGGAAAGAGAGTTAGAAAGAAGTAGGCGAAAAAATTGTTCTTAACTATTCCTCACTCAGCAGTTGAAAGATTAAAAGAAAAATGCTAGAAATTACTTTTTTACAATTTGAAGCTAATAATTATAGTACTCTTTCCTTAGATACCTTTCTTACGTATACTTAAAATACATTATAAGTAGAGCCCGGATTTCTATGCCCTTTCAATCTAGGCGAAATAGCACTAAAAACTATGCAAAATATGTTCTTAAAAATATGCTTTATAGCCCAAATCTATGCTAAATATGCCGTTATAAATTGACTAGTTATACCTCAAATAACATTTTCTTCATTCAAAAACATTAAAAACATGCCGTTTCAGTCAAATGGTAGACTTAATTACGTATACTTTTCTTTAATTTTGAGGTTGTATATATGATATTGAATAATGTTTCCTGTTTCAAATGGAAAATCATCGAAGTACATTTTTTGTAATTATTAAAAATGGAATTGGAAATCGAACCACATTGTGTGAATCGCATTTTTATTAATATATGACAATTAAATAAAATAGCAACAAATAACCCCCAGCAACCAGGACACATTGTGCCTACATGGGTACTTGATGGTTAGATGGGCAAGAGATAGCAGAATGAAAAGTAGCCTAGAAATGACATGGGGTTGTTGTGGTTTTCCATTCTGGTGGAATATTACATTGGGAGAAGGTTGGTTCAATGTTGCGAATCCATCCCATTGAATTGTCATATTGGCTCATATTGCCCAACCTGATTACTATATAGCGTATCAACATTATATGGTGGAAGCTTGATTAACATATTGGAAAGACTATTTCCTTGAATAATGAGGGTTCAATCATTCACAATTTATAAAATGTCTTCAAATTAATATTAAATTATTATTCGTTCAGCAAAACTAGTTTTTTATATTAAGTTTTAGTGACTAGACGTAGATGATCACAGAAATGATAATGAGTTAAAGTTTTAGTTTCAAGAATTAAAATTCATAGTTTTAATATAAAACAGTTTTAATATATAGCATAGGTAAATATATAGCTACAGGAATATGTAAAATGATGGCGAAGGGTAAGTGGCACCGAGTGATTTTGTAGCGTGGTTGACAGATGCTAGTTTCTATGAAGTTTGGCTATTTTTTTAATAAGCTACTGTTAGCTAATTGTGACAAATTTAATACATTTTCAAAATATTATAAGATAAATTACGAATAGAGGATAATAAGCAATCCTAAACTGAACAAGTGAACATATTTGTTTCCGGTATTAGCTTGCTTTGTATTTTCGTTTATACATACCAAAGTGAAATTTAAATATTCAGATAGTTTGTCAGTGCTTTCCGTTTGAGGAAGTATTAGTGTTTTTTAATTCCCTGTATAAGAAAATTCTTCAAAACTGCATTCTCCGGCCTATTCTAAAGTTTAAAATGGTGAGTTAAAGTTTCTAAAATATACTTATATTTATTTTAAAGTAATTTTTATAGTGTGTTCTATATAGTTATTGACTGCTTCTTAGGTGCAGTACTTAATTAGGTACCGAGCTGAATAATAATCTATTTAGCCTATGGGCTATGGCTAAATATATGTACCAAGGGTAATTTTCGATTTATCGACTTATCTTACCACTTTTTCGATCTTGATAGAAGAAGAGTACTATACCTGAAAGTTAAATGATAATATTTTTTCAAACTTGATCGAAAACGTGAAAACGTCCGATAACTCGAAACTTACCATGAAATATTAATTCAAATTCCTTTTTAAATATAATAATTTAAATTTGAAATGCGTTCCGATTGCTCAAAGTATATAACCAGCATCTAGGTATATAGGCACCTATTATTTAATTTAGAAATAGTTACAGAGATAACCTGTTAGGTAACCATTAATCACTAATTAGATACCTAAAGTATTACAACAATTTTTGATAGAGGTACTTTTGTTCATTTCTGATAATAACTACGAAATTTGCTTGCAAATATAGTAAATATCTAAATATAAATAATTAATGCAAATGAAATAAAGCAATTATTGCCACAAGTGATAATGAGGATTGATTAAGTAATTTATAATTTTTTTTTCAGGGTAGAGGTCATTACCATCGCCATAAAAAAAGGCCTCAAATTTTGAAAGGTATAGACGAGGCAGTTACTTTAATAACGGAAGGAAAGATAGGCTCAACAGAATGTGAACGAACCCATAGCCAAGATTAAATTATTAGACCTCTCACTAAATTATTGTATGCTTGTCTTTTTAGCCATGCATTATGATTGAGACGATTTCCAAAGAGGATAAGTTTTGTTTTGATCTCACAGTTATATTCAGCTTTTTATTATAATCCTGTTAGTTGTAATATCATATCTAGCTATTCTAAACTATATTATAATCACTCTTTATACCTATGATATTAAGCTAGATGTATTGTTTAATCACTTTAATGTTACTGTTGACTCACCAATTTAATGGAAAGGTTTTATTAAGTTCGTTCTACTCTTTTGTTGTAAAGAAATACGAGTAAATAAATGAAAAACTAGAAGACGATTTTTATTTTTCTTAATCATTATGATATTCATTTTATTAATAACAATGCTCTATTATTAATCTATTCTAAGCTTCAAAAGTAATTTATTGAACCCTGTGATTTAAATATTGTGACCAGGTGGATCCAATGTGGTAGTGCCATATTTAGCACATGGAAACCACACAGTACCAAAGTAATTTCAATATTGATTGCCAGTGCTTTTACGACCTGGGCCCCATCATTCTCGGCATCATTTTGGGCCAAGGTGGTTTCAACATTAGTAGCCCCTGCTGTTACCATGTGGACCCAGCTTGTAAATGACCACACAGTACCTATGTGGTATGTGTCATATTTCACTTGGAAACCACCTAGTACAAAGTTGATTTTAATATAGCTTGCCAGTTCTTTTACCACCTTGGCCCCATCAACCTCGACATCATCTTGGGCCAAGATGGTTTCAACATTAGTAGCCCATGCTGTCACCACGTTGGCACATTTTGTAAATAACTACACAGTACCAATATGATTTGTCATCAGATTAGGGGCTTGAATGGTACCTAGTGCCCACATTGGCCCCATTAACTGTGGTTGCTTGGGGGCCTTAAACGATAATTTCTCTGACTCTCAGTTCTACTAAGAGACAGCTTAAGTTTCATTAATATCTAACAAAATATTAGAACAAGAAAAATAAGTCTCTATATAACGATATATGGTAAATAATGAGATTTAATTATTTATTCATCTAGCTAGATACAAATAATAGTAGCTATATTTAGAATATAAATAATTTAGCAATAAACAATTTTAAGTTTTGAAAAGCTTCTTTCTACTTCATTGCAACTAATGACTTGAAATACATTGCATTTTGTGTTATATTCCTTTCAATCCGCACCTCTTTCATTCCAGCGATAATAAATAATCATGTTGGCATCATCCTCATTCAAATCTACAAAATTTACACTCATTTACGCCTAAGTTTAGCTGTTTTAAACTGTGATACAGCAT
The DNA here is from genome assembly GCA_947561585.1 of Caprella mutica. Taxonomy (NCBI): domain Eukaryota; kingdom Metazoa; phylum Arthropoda; class Malacostraca; order Amphipoda; family Caprellidae; genus Caprella; species Caprella mutica. Next base: position 50,341 of record CANNZV010001195.1, on the reverse strand, counting down.
TTGATTTCTTGTAGCTACTCAGCTTCACATTGCATGGCTAGCATTTCAAAATAACGTTTTCATTGCATAACACCCAAATTCATCAACTAAATTTCATATCATGACGTTATCAGACCGCTTAATTTTGGGTATTATTAATTAATGAATTGTTAAGACTACGAGTACTTGGAACTAAATGACTTGCTAAAATATTACAACAAAAAATAACTGTAAATAGAAAATGGAGCAACTGTAGCATAAACTTTAATATCACTTAAATAGAGTTTTGCATTCTGTAGCATAGACAAAAATATCCTTAAAAAGAATTTTATATGCTTTGTATGCAAAATAGATTAATGCCTATAAAGCATAGATCATCTATGCTTTTGTAGCTTTCTATGCTGTTATTCTGTTAGAGCATAGAAATCTGGACTCTAATTATAAGGCTTCGATTCATTTGACATAATTGGGTCTTCAAATATATTTAGTTACAATTCTCGAAAATATGGAAACCAATCATATTCTCAACACTAGTTGGACCGCAAAAACGTATTTCCTAGGTACACTGTGCGGTTTATTGTAGCCCACACTATTAAAACATGTTATTTTGACTTACTTATACGACGAAAGAAGGATTGTCTGTCGCAATTGACTGTTTCATTATTAGATAACGTTATCTTTAGATTTTTTTATAGTTAGTAATTTAGTTAAAGCATTGTTTTTAGTTAATTTACATTTTATTATGGCAAGTGAAATATAGTATGCACATTAAATTTGTAAAATGCAAGTATACCAAACACAAATATTAAAGCCGAATGAGATCGTTATATAATAAATATTTTAGACTACTGTCATTCAAATATCATCGTTATTACTTTTAGTATGTAGCGATATAAAATCAACCTCAGATAACCATACTGAATAACATATATTTCAATTAATTATGATACGTGAAGTATATTTCCCAGTCCCAAAGGCAGGAATTACATTCCCATCTCCTAGCTCCTACATCGTTTTTCTAGTTTTGCCTCAGAACTTTCCAGTGTAGATCAATGAACGAAACTGAAGTCGTTCAGATGCTGAAGGCACCATGTCAAAATCTGATTCTTCCTCTTCTGATCAGTTTCATCAAGAGATGCTATACCAATCAGTATAGCATCATTTGTAAACTTGACTAAATTAAAACCTTTACATTTGTATCCGGCAAATTAAGAAGCTACATCAAAGTGAAATTTCCTGGGGCCAAGGACGTGATGGCTCCATTATTGACTACCTTCTTACCATTATATCCACTCCAAACGGTAGCCGGTAAATTGCTCGAAAACAATTGCTCGAAAGACAATTGCTCGAAAACAATTGCTCGAAAAACAATTGCTCGAATGAACAATTGCTCGAAAGAACAATTGCTCGAAAGACAATTGCTCGAAAAACAATTGCTCGAACGAACAATTGATCGAATGAAAAATTGCTCGAATTATCAAATCGCTCGAATGAACAAAATTGGTCGAATTATAAAATTGCACAGTTTTCGATTTTATAAAAGTCAGTCATTCATGAAGTGGAGCTGCACCTAACAATGTTTGTTTCTTTTTAGTAATTGATCATTAATCATTCTTGTTAGGTGCAGCTCCACTTCATGAATAACTGACTTTTATAAAATCGAAAACTGTGCAATTTTATAATTCGAGCAATTTTGTTCATTCGTACAATTTGATAATTCGAGCAATTGTTCATTCGATCAATTGTTCGTTCGAGCAATTGTTTTTCGAGCAATTGTCTTTCGAGCAATTGTTCTTTCGAGCAATTGTTCATTCGAGCAATTGTTTTTCGAGCAATTGTTTTCGAGCAACTGTCTTTCGAGCAATTGTTTTCGAGCAATTTACCTAGAACCACTCCAAACATAGTTGGTTTACTATTTGTTCTACACAGTCTGAAATATTTTATGATCAGTTGAGAGAGACGAATCAGTATGAAGCAGAGTGAACATTAATTTTCTATATGTTCTTTTTATTCTGAAGTAGTATTGTTGTATACGTATGCGCTTCAGGTGATTTTATATAAGGTTTATTTCTTATTTCCTAAAATTCATAGTTCTGATGTTTGTCATCTTCTTCAGTAAATTCTTTGCTAGTTTCACAAAACAAGGAAAGGTTGCATGTAGTAACATTCTGAACTGTATAAGAATGGATATTTCTTTTTTCAAAAAGAGAAATCCATTTCCAAAGTATTTAGACGTCGCAATTACAAGTAACCTAAATTGTATTCAGAATTCCTTGGTCACAAGTCATGTATTCAGTGAACTGATATTGTAAATTTGTTAAATATTTCTTGCCGTATGATTCCTACAGAAATGAATGTGCAAGTGGTCAACTATTATCATACAAGTATTGTGCAACCCTGTTTGGACTTTTCAATTCATGATCTCAATCTTACAGCACCCATATATTCGTCAGAATTAAATTTTATGAGAGTGGGTTAAAATATCCCGCTGGGCATTTGAGGTAAAGGTGAAAATAATTATTTTAATAATTTAGGAACAATTGTAAATTTTTCATGAATATTGACCTCAAATATTCATTTCATCATTCATGTCAGTAAATTTCATACAAAATTCAGTAAATTTCATAAAATAGTCAGTAAATTTCATACATATAACTTATAAGTGCTTACTAGTAAAAGAATAATTTGCAGGTTTAAATGTTTCCGCTGGTCCACCGTGAATTAATAGTAATACCATATACAATGATACATATTAATATTTTATATATTCAGTTAGATGGGTCTAGGACGAAATCCCCCTTCAGACAAATACCCCTTTCGGACAAATACCCCCTCCGGACAAATACCCCCTCCGGACAAAATCCCCCTTAGTTTTTTATATCAATTGAAGGTAATTTCATAATTTTAAAGTTAGAAATTGTCATATAAACCGTTCAATGATTTAATTTTAAAATTTACTAATAAAGAATCGCAGTTTATTTTGGTAATTTTTATTTAAAACTGTCTCATTGATTTTTCAGGGTAACTATGTTACAGGGATATAATTAATTAATTTATGCCCATGTCTAACATAATTAAATAAAAATGGAATTTGGCAATGTATCATATAATTTGCCTTGTATTATTATTATATAACAATAATTAAAGTGCCTTTAGTACAGTTAAGTATTTAAACAACTTTCCTCTAAATAATTATACCGTTAATATATGTATTCTAAACTAGTAGGGACAGTGGTGCAATCATATTCAAATAATATAGTTGAGTGTCTGGAGTTCAGTATCTTCAGTTCAGTATCTGGAGCTAAATATAAAAACATTGAAGAATTCATGATAAAATACATGATACAGTCAAACGTAAAATATAGGAAAGGCTTTTAAAATTTAAATTAAGTTGCTTGCAATGTTTCGCAAAAAATCTTCTTGGGAATATTTTTTATATTGGGCCGTAACCTTCTTTATTCGCTTTTTTCTGTGTGGTTGAGACTCATGACCAGGACTATGTTGAGTCACCCGGCGGTTCTGATATTCAATTTCTGTTTTAATTAAGTCAAAGAACTTCCAAATATGTGGATGTGAACAAACACACAATGAGAAAAACCGTCCGTGCCAAGCTTCGACGATGTTATTAGTTCGAGGTTGATGGTCATCAGTTCTACAGTGGGTGTTCCACAAAGATACTTGGAATGTCGGAGGCCAACGTGCTTTACGATATTGCCTCCCAATATAAACATCCTCAAAATAATTCAATATCTGAACTCCTCCTTCTGGCATTAGAAAAAAACATTACCTTTTGTTCCTCCTGACGATATTTTAATATCGTCAGGAGGAACAAAAGGTAATGCTGCTACCATGCGCATCATAACTGTAAAGTCAGCATCTTCTTGATACTTGTTTGTAAACCTGCCTTCTGAACTCATTAAAGTCTGTTTGTCTGCATCCAGAGGGGGATTTTGTCCAGAGGGGGATCTGTCTGAGGGGGATTTTGTCCGGAGGGGGACTTTGTCCGGAGTGAGATTTTGTCTGCAGGGGTTTTTGTCCGGAAGGGCTTTTGTCTGGAGGGGGATTTTGTCCAGAGGGGGATTTTGTCCTGTTCCTCAGTTAAATATACCGCAAGTTAGCGGAATGATAAGGAAATAGTGGAATAACTAATATAGTAAGAGTAATGCCAAATTTAAATAATTTTTTTTTTTTTTTTGAGGCATGTGATATAACAATAAAAAATCACAAAGTTCCATTGAATGATTTTTTAAATTAAATACAACAAATTCATGTTTCGGTAAATTCGTCCTTCGGTTAATCTATATTTCAGTAGATCCGTTTTCGGCATTGCGGCAAATTTGTGATTCGGCAAACACCTGTTTGGAGTATAGCGAATAAGTTTTCAGTAAATTTGGTTTCAGCAAATTCGTTTACGGAAAATCAGCCTAGACCACCCATTGAATCCAGTTCCTTGTTTCTCCGTACAGTTTCGTTCAAACCACCAATTTTTTTTTCATCTGTATGGTTTCTTCCAAAATTACCGGTTCATATTTTCTCTGTACAGTTTCTCTTGGAATCATGCAGACTCCCTTAGATAAGGAAGTCGTAAAAACGCACGCTCCTGAGTTCTCTATAGCAATTGACTGAAAGATGTAAGCATCATCAAGGGTGTAGTATTTTTGACATTTATGGTTCACCTCAGATCCGTTAGCATCAACCGCTTACGTATCACGGAGTGTCTAGGCAAAAAAATTCTGCTTTAATTTAAAATAGTTCAATATAATTTTAAAAAGTTCAACTTTAATTTAAAATTATTCAAGTTTAATTAAAAAAAAAATAAGTTTAATTCAGAATAAAATTCTATGTGCCCTCGATATCACACATAGGAAGCTCTGCACTAATATCATTATATTAGTAATGGGAGGGGATGAGATCATGAGAGTAGTGAAATGAGAGAAGTGAGAATTTAGTGAGAGGAGAGAATTAAGATGAGAGAAGTGAGAGAAATGAAATGAGAAAGTGAATGAAATGAGAGAAGATAATTGAGATTAAAGATGTGAGTGAAATGAGAGAAGTGAGCAATGGAAGATTATGGTGGGCAATGGAAGATTATTGTGGGCAATGAAAGATTATGGTGGACAATGAAAGATTATGGTGGTTTATGAAAGATTTATGGTGGGCAATGAAAGATTATAGTGGGCAATGAAAGATAATGGTGGGCAATGAAAAATTATGGTTGGGAATGAAAGATTATGGTGGGCAATGAAAGATTATGGTGGGCAATGGAAGAGTATGGTGGGTAATGGAAGATTACTGTGGTCAATGAAAGATTATGGTGGGCAATGGAAGATTATGGTGGACAATGAAAGATTATGGTGGGCAATGAAAGATTATGGTTGACAATGAAAGATTATGGTGGACAATGAAAGATCATTGTGGACAATGAAAGATTAAGGTTCCAATGCAAGATTATGGTATACTCTCATGATCTCATTCCCTCCCATTACTAATATAATGATTTTAGTGCAGAGTATGTGTGATTTCGACGGCCAATAGAATTTTATTTTAAATTAAACTTCATTTTTTAATTAAACTTGAACTATTTTAAATTAAACTTGAACTATTTTAAATTAAACTTGAACTATTTTAAAATTAAACTTGAACTATTTTAAAGTAAACTTGATTCATTTTCAATTAAACTTGATTTTTTAAATATAACATGATTTATTTTAAATATAACTTGATTTATTTTAAATTAAACTTGAATTGTTTTAAATTAATGTTAAAAAGCTGTAGTAACCTAGCCGCTGTTGCTGGAACACCAGTGAAGATGTAAAAAAAAACATAGCTTTAATTCCAAACTGATTTGGAAGCTATATTTTCATAAATATTACTTTTTCACATAAATACATACAATTACACAAACACGAACGTGATAAATATCAAGATTATTGTAATTATCATAAGCATTCAATCATATATGTCAGGAATATATGAGAGACCTATCCAGGTACAAGATGACCTAATTTGCTTGAGAATATAAGGGAAAATCTATAACTATAAACAGTTAACTGTAACCTTTAGTGGCTTAATTAGATGTGCGAGAATTTGCATCTCGCCAAGTTCAGTCCAGTGGAAAGTCCCTACAACAGTAATACCTATGAAACATTTACTTCGTATTTTTAATTTATTACGTTTTTAAATGAGAACTATACTTTTTCTTTTTCTAATGGATGTGTTAATAATAAATATAGTTTTTTTATGAAGAAAAAATATCGAAAACTGTTTTTGTTAAAATTTTAGAAGAGTTTTAGTGAGAGGTGGATTTAGCACACCAGCTGTTAGGTTAGTGAACAAACTTTTAAGGGCTAAGTTATTGGGGTTAAAGAAACTAATGGAAGTTTAATTTATATATTAATTTTTACTACTGGCTAAGATTTTACTCCAATATATTAATATGAATAACATAAAATTCAATTTATTTGTTCAACTTATTTCATCATTATTAAAAAAATCCAAATTCCTTAGTACAAACCGACCAAGAACTTCAGAGTTCTGCACTCACCAGGCGCACTCTAACCAAAATAACTAGGATTAGGTTTTTTCATAGTAAGAAGATTATATATTCCATTGCATACATCAACCAAAAGAATAACGCTTAGGTTGCTTTTCAGTAAGAAGACCAAATTCTAAAGCACATAATAACCAACAGAACTAGAATTTGATTGTTTCATCGTAAGAAGACATAATTCCATAACACACATAAACCAAACGAACTAAAGTTAGGTTGTTTCATAGTGATGAGACATAGTTACATACATCAACCGAAAGGACTAGCATTAAATTGCTTTAGAAGACTAAATTCTATAACACATATCAAGCAAAATAAATACAGTTAGGTTGCTTCCTATTGAAGTTGTTCTGAACGACTCAAACAAGTACAAATGTTGATTTAAGGAGAGTGGTTCACTGTGTCAAAGCAGCCAGTTAATTTCGCAGAACAGAAGAACTAAATAAGAGATGTTTATGCAGTGAGTTTAATAACAAATAACACTATCATACCGAATGACAATCTTTGAAGTGAGGAATGTATCAGATAATCTGATGGTTTTGAATTGCTTGCAGGAAAGTCACTTTATGATTAATTATGGTCAACTCAACGAGATATTAATCTGTTAACACGAAAATGCGAACATAAATAGCATTTATCATTAGAAAATACATTTTCGTACAAACGTATTCTAATCATCAATAAATTTTGAAAATTGTACTTTATTGAGTGATATGTGTATATTTTTTTCAACATGACCATTAATTGAAATAGAAAATTATGAGTTACTGAATATTATTTATTCATATGGTAATTAACATATAATCATGATGATGAATACAAAGCACAATATAATGGTAAGAGTATCGATATCTCATTCAATTTAAATAAATTTAGAATATCTTATGTATCTAAATTTATTATTTCTTGTATGATATATTCCAGAATGTATTGCATTTCCTTCAAGATTAAACTTCTCATTAATGTAAAGAACCAAAATATATTACCTTATTTCATGGAATCATCTTTCTCATTCAGTTCTAATTTCCTAAAGTGAATTGCAACAACAAAAATGTAGCAAGTTCATATGAGATAAAATGAAAATATTTAGTTACATAATATACAGAATACGCTGTTCATGAAATGATCCAGTTATATTAAGGGGATCGTCCCCCCAAGATTTTCATTTTTTATTGTTGATTGTACAATTTTGAAATTTGATACACATATAAAACATCGAAAAAAGATATTTTTTGTTAATGGTGCAAAGTCATCTTTTCTTCATAGAAAAAGAGTTATGGAAGAAGACGTATTGAGAATAGAACAACAAATGAAACTGAAAAAAAAACTGAAAAATATTGAAAAATAAAATAAAGAAGTTTTTTTCTTTATTAATCTCAGAGATGGATTTTTCTTTTTATGCGAATTTACTTCTTGTTGCCCAAGTCTTCTCTGCTTTCAATGATACCAATATTATTACTGTATGTTAAAAATTGACTCTCACCAAAAATCACGTTTTCTTTGATATTTCGTTTTCTATGAAAAACTGTGATTTTTTCCTTCAACAAAAAAGATTATAACAATAATTTTATATTTGTGTATCAAATTTCAATGTTCTACGATTCATAATAAAGAAAAAGTTTTGTAAGGGGAACGATCCCCTTTATACCAAAATATTTTAAGTCGGTTCAGATTAAGTTAATGAAATTACAATATTTTTACAATATGAAATAAATACAGTTTCTTGTTCCAATCTGGATATCATTTTCAAATGCTTGTAGAACATTAGATTTATGTTCCTCTCCAGAAGCCAATTTGAAGCTGCAACAAATATGCAAATTGTCTAATTTCGATCACGAGAATCGACAATAATTCATCTCCATGTTTTTATAAATTGTTATAACATTATCATCATATTAAACTGTATAGTGTATATGAGTATTATTCTCTCTATTCCTCTATTACTGCAATTGAATTACATTATTTGATTCAAATTTATTATACTACAGCGTAATACTGTATAATATAATAAAGTTCATAGCTCCATAAATGAGATAAGAAGCAACATCATAGCAAAAATGATAGGTACAAAATAAATTATTTTTTCTTCACAGTTCATGCCTGAATTTTTAATCTTTCTAATATAAAGCCAACTCGTGTAGTTAATTTAACCATAAAATATTAATAATTCTCATTTTCTAAGTATATAATCAAGAGAATTTCAGTTTTCACATAAGTTCATTTTAAGAGATCAGATTTTATTGCAAAATTTAAGTTAAAACGTTACTGATATTGAACAATAGTAGATATTTTACAAAATTTTAATCCTTAGTTTGAAATTATAATAGAAAAACGGTTATTCTTCCAATATCAAATAATGATACGGAAATTATATTACAATACTCTCCTTCTGAATTATTATTCATATTGATTTTCAAGTTATAATCTATAGTAAAATAACCTATCCTAATTGATATCCTAAAATAATAGAATTAAAATATAGCTCACAGTGAAGAATGCTTAATTAATTCATTAATTCTCACCACCGCAAAATGTTATCAATACCATGTTAAATCAACGAGTAAATTTACGTATTCACTAATCATGAAAACACTATAACCAAAAATTATCAACATGTAACCAAATTCATATGGAAATACATTTGTTCATAGTTACTGCTATTTAAGTAAATAATTGAAAATTTATATCAAAAATATAAATAGCATCATTTTGTACATTCAATAAGTTCCGTACTCCAAAACAAGAAATTTTCTAATAAGTAAAGGTCAGACAATATTATCTTACAGCTCATCATTTTCTACCCATTGTAATGTTTCTGGTATTAAAAGAAGAGGATACAGTAGAATGGAATGTTGCACCCCTTTGTCTACCAGATAAAATGAACTTTAAAATGTCCAGGTATTTATAGCTCGTTGAGATGATGAATTGAATATTTTAATAGGTTATTCAATGCATTTTGAAAAGCTTTATTACTGTCAATTTGAGTTACATCTTCCATTGTCAAATCTCAGGGATAATGCTAAAGTGTATGAATATTTCTATATATATTGAAATTTCAATTGAATCACTATTGAAATTTTAATTTACTCTTATTAATTTTTGACGCTATTTTTTTAATTTCTAACAATATTTTTTATGACAAACAGATATGTTTCAGAAATATACGGTCCTACATAGTTACTCTTCTTCATCATGTACCAGAATAGTAATCTTGTTGCTTACCATACATCTCCGTTACTCATAGAATATAGATGCATATTTTACTGTGATGTTGGTTATGAAATATGGATATCTATATCCCTTTGAACTGGATACCATTCCGTGAAACCCTCTTCATAATTGTACAAATAAATTTCATGTCGGACACGTCCTATAATATGAAGATATTCTATTTATTCTTTGACAAACATGACGTCTGTATTCATTCGGAAAATAGATTTAAAATGACAGAATTTATTCATTTGCTCACTCCAATTAGTGTTTCATCGCTAGGTTTGAGTTTATGATCAAAAATATTTGTGTGTAAAAACTATCCTAACGTTGATGGAATCATTTTTAAAATAAATATTTTAATTAATACCGAAATGTGATACTTCAACATATTTAAAATAAGATATTGAAACACTTATTTTCACTTGAGGTTACCATTGACGTATAAAATTTTCATGGGCTGGGGTAAGCTCGAGTTATAAGACGTTTCTAAATTTATTGATATAATTTTCTTTAAAACGAAAATGCAGATCCAATGTCATTCATTTATGATTTAAATTTATACTTCACTAAAACATTATCAAATCGTAAATATCCGTTGATGTTAATAATCCTATTTACTGTAAAAGAATAAAGGAAAAACCCTAGTTATGATTAGGCCAGCTAATATTGGAAAAAGTCTCTCTCGAGGTAGAAAAAAACTCCTCAAAATTTTTAATATCATTTAACACTAATCATCGATATTTATTGATATTAAACGTTGAAGTCAGTTTCCATTGCTTCTTATTTTCCTACAATTAATAATCCTTAAAATTTGTAAGAGATTTCCCCACAGACTACTGCCACCTAACTTTGTATTTAGTAAAAGTAGGAAGAATTGTACCACATATTCCTTTGTATTGTGTACCCAAGTCTTGTGTAAGGAATATTACAACTTAGTCCTTTGTAATTAGTAAAAGTATGAAGAATATTGACATCTGCTACAATACAGGAGTGGGCAAAGTCCACACTCAGTGCTCTTTTGGCACTGAGAGTAGCACTGGTCACAGGAGAGAAACGGTGCTATATATTAGCCTAGAAAACGAGATACTGAAAGAGAAACAAATTTCAACAAAGAAATACTCAAATTCACAAGTGACAAAGCGTGGGCTTACGATCGAAATTGACGCTCTATATTTCAGTTCAGAAGACACTGGTAATTAAGACTTTTGTGATTTTTTGTTATTTCAAAAGGGTTTTAGTCAATTGTAAGGATACAGCATTTAAATCTTCCGAAATATTTTCCATAAAATATATGACATTCTTACTGAATTTTCCTTTTTTCCCTTTTTTAGAGATACTCTGCTTGTACGAACTCACCCGCACTTCCTGGTGAGTTCGTACACACGAATATAACTTATTAAAATCGATATTAAGAGAGAACCATAAGGTTTAAGATAATTTAGTTTGTAGTTATAAGCAGTTGAATACCTATAAATTCGATTGTGCGTTAGAACAAACTTGTATCCCGAATAGGTAAGATTCAATAAGCCTTGATAAGAACAAACTTGTATCCCGAATAGGTAAGATTCAATAAGCCTTGATAAGAACAAACTTGTATCCCGAATAGGTAAGATTCAATAAGCCTTGATAGGAAGAATGTACGAACTCACACGGTCCTCCCCTAACATTTATTTATTCCCTTTTGTGCAAATGATAAATCTACTACCATTATTTCATTATTTATTTGTAAAATATGTGAGATTGCACGTACCTCAGAGAGATTTACCACCTCATTTTAATTTTTTCAGTATCCAATGCAATTTAGAGAACGAAAAGAAAAGAGTAAATGCACTGAGATTCCATCTGTAGGCACTAAAAAACAGAATACGTGCCACATCTGTTCTACCTTGTATTGAGTGCCAGTGATAGAAATATTAAATCTTTCCACAATATAGAAATGAACATGAAGAGTAATTTCCTATTCTAAAAATTAATTCCGAAATAATACAGAATCAGCAATTTAATTAGAAATCATGAGTGTCCAATAATCTATGAAAATATTTATTGGGAAATTCTTTATAACAAATATATGATCATTTTTCACTTACGGTCCGAAAAAGGTTTCTTCACTTGTACGTTTACGATCCATTTTTTTACGGTTCGAATTATTCTTATGAGTAAAGCGATCCCAAAATAAACTTTTTTATAACACATTTTTATATTTAATTTTTATATAAAAAATAGTGTAATTTAATGTTCATGGAGACACTTTCTTCTATGACTACTTCTTAAAATTCATTTTTTTTATTCAAATCATAAGAAGACGGTCAACCCCCTTTTATAATCCAAAATAACTTTAAATTATCCCATTTTATGAGGATTCCTTTTTTCCTCAGCTGAGGCATGATCCATTGATCAATCATTGCTGTACTAACTTCATTAGCGGTCCAAAAGTTGCCAATCATTCCTCCATTCACATGTCAAAGTATCAGCTAATTACCCTTAAATTAGACATATAAATAAAAAAACAGCACCTATAGCAAATGAAATTCTGAAATTGAAAATATAAATAAATTCAGGCAATTTATGCCTCAGTCAATCAATTAATTAAATCGTGAGCAGATACGGAGAAGACCAGTCGTTTCAGGTTGGTCATTCCATAATGAATTTTAATTTGATACTTAATTTGTATTCATTTATTGAAATCACATGCAGATATTGTATGGGTGAATACCAATTGAATCAATTTGAACTTCATTTACTGATCTGTTCAAATTGGAATATTATCATTAAAATAAATCATGAAGTATTTGGAATCGTAAAACTAATTAATTTTGTTCCACCAATTTAAATTTAAAGAAATTGTGTTCCTTGCGAGTTGTGTAGTCCATAATTATTCTTAATGATCATAACTGAATTTTTAATTTGGCACCTGATGGTATAATGTACAGAGTTCAAAATTTTGAAATAAATTTTTTTCAAAATTTAGTTCATTTGTTAGTGCAATATAATGTAAAACAAAAACATTTTTATTTTAGGCAGGTGCACTACAAGAATGACAATTTTTGCAATATCCAAAATATTTTACCTTAAATTTGAAAATTTCTTTTATCAAAAGAGGTTTTTTTTCAATAAATTTCATAATATGAATCATTGTAGAACAATTATTACATGGGAATATGGAATTGTTATATTTCTCTCATAGATTTTACTTTAGTATTTAACCTAATCTTCTTCTTATATGTATATTTCAATTTTGATAAATTGACTTCTAGTAAATTCAAAGAAGAAAAGTAGGAATTAATAACATAGTTGTGTATCATGAAACGCTAATTGGCAACTCAGTTCATTGCTAAACTAAACAGCAATCAATTTAAATTCTTTGAAACATCGAACCGTTATCGGTGCATTTTTTATGTCATTTTACGCTCTAAATTTCTCGGAGGGAGTTACCCATTGAAAGACTGAATGTTTATAGAACACATGCATTTCTGATTGCAAATTGTATACTCTGAGAAATCATTGATTTATACAGCGTAATTGATTGCTATTTACAAAGTTAATATAAGATAGCGTGGCAGAACTCGGACCTTTAATCAGATTCACAGTACTAGGAAAGTGATAGTTGAAATATAATAATTAGTAAATAAGAAATTTCTAAAGGTTACAGTACTGTGATCGCCCGTGAACTGAAACGATAATCTACATATATAAGGTGATAGTTTCTTTATTTTTATTTAAATTAAAAGTTGGTTGTTCACGTTGAGGTCAAACATGATGTCCTCTACTAAAGTATAATCACAAAATTGAATTAAATTCAGATGCGTAATATGTCTGATTCTACAATATCAGACCCCACCAAACGAACACTCCCAAAACACACATTCAGGATAATACCACCACTACAAACAAACCAGTCACCAATTGTACACAAATAATAAAATAAATTATCTACAGAAACAGATCCATCACCACAGTGCCCCTCCCACATAAAACACCTATTCACGGTGCATATGTTGAGACAAACTTTTCCCCGGTGGATCTCTGGCAGAATCCCGTGGAAGTGGCAGTGCTGCTATTCGATAGAGGTGGTTAGCATTGATGGGAGCTTGACGCTGTTTGTATCTGGCAAGGGTCGACATCTATAACATCCAAATGATGCAGCAGATCATCAAAATTGGATGGAGATCAACAAAATGAAGAAGGAGGTATTCAAAATGAAGAAGGCGGTTATCAAAATGTTGCAGTTGGCTGTAAAGTAATGAAATAAAATGACTTGAAATGAAATTCGCAGATAAAATCCCACATAATGTTTAGCAAATGAGTGAAAGTTCATTTATAAGAATCTCTTCTCATATTTCAACAACCCCTCTCTTCACCGTCTCCTCCATACTCTCAACCACTCTCACTATTTTCTCAACAGTCCCTCTACTTCTCATTATCTCTCACTTTCTTATCGAAACTACTTTTCTTTCTCATCTATCACCTCACTCACTCTCCTTTTCATCTTATCCCACATTTTTTCAACACTTTCTCTCACCATCTCACACTCTCTTCTCCCTACTCCTTCAAACTGTGAAGACGTTTTCATCCACTCCCACTCACTCATGAATGTCTCAATCAGTTATACTAAGTGATTACTCTCAAGAGTCTCATGGAACTAATTATCTGTTGTACATCCAAGTGAACATATCGATAGTATTTGTACATCCTCCAAAACTTATTGAATATCTATCTGGCGATTGGTAACAATTGAATCTCTGCATTGGAATCAAGGTTTGTTGACTTTGAAATAAAAAATTGGAAACAAGAGCTGGTAAACAAAAAAAAAAAAAAAATTAACCAATGTGTATTGATAAGCAATAATTTGGAACAAAATATAATTATCAATATGATTTGCAAATTAAAACAATATGATGTGCAAACGTATGTACATGTTTGATTTAACTGTTCCTAATTGAGAGGAATATTGGATGATAATTGGGCTCATTTGAAGGAGAACACATTGAACTTTTATGGTAATATTGGGGAAAATGAGTGTAGTGGGAAAAATGATTGATTTGGAGAAAATGAGTCTAGAAGGGGAAATGAGTGGGGATAATGAAAGGAGAAAAAGAGAGGAGAGGAATTTGAGTGGGGATAATGCAAGGTGAAAATAATGGAAGTGGGGTATTTGAGTGGAGATGATAAAAGTAGAGAAATAGAGGAGAGGAATATCAGTGGGGATAATGAAAGAAGAAATTGAGATGTTTGTATGAATTGTTAGATACATTTCCTTAGAATCAAATTCAATTCTTCAATATTATATAGAATAATAGATGTTGTAAAGAGTTTTCTTTTTGATTTTTACATCCTTATTATTATTCATAAATTTAATATTGAGTTTGATTTAATTGCAAGTCATTTTTCTCTATGGGGTAAGTTCCAAGTTATTGGACGTTCCACGTTTTTATTATATGAAAAAATATGTAGCAATCATATTTTAACTGCTATTATAATTTATGAATGAATATAAAAAATGTCTTACATGTTAGTAAATATGGAGCTGTCGAAGATATACATATATTATTTTTATTATTGTCATTAGCATCGCAAAGTTTTTTTTTTTTTGAAGGCCCCCTGCCAGAAGAAGCAAACCTTCCTTAAATAATTAAAAGTTGCGGAAGTTTTGATCCGCAATATTTATCCTAGTACGAATTTCAGGATCTTTTTTAAATTTACTTGTAATCTTTTTATTCGCATAACTCAACAGTTATTCAACAAAATAGCATGAAATTTGGTAGGATGATTGATCATTATCCAGGAATGACTTTATTAAATTTTGAATTAATCAGGTCGAAGGCAAAGGTCTTTTATAACTCAAAAAGTATTTCATCCAAATCGCATGAATTTTGGTGGTACAATTGGCGTTATCTATGAGATATTTGATAACTACAGTACTATAGGAGCGATAAGGTGAAATGTCAAGGTTAAGGTCATTCATAATTTTGTACAATCTATTACTGTTTTGCATTACAGTGTCCCATTTACAATAAATACAATACGTTTCATGCGTAAAATATTATAATTAATTGTGAAGAACCACTGTAAGTTATAGTTAGAAGTACGTACTATTTGTTGTATAAAAATATTTTTCCATATTTTGATACTCTGACTAAGAATTTTGAATTTCCTAACTCTAAATCCATATTACCTACACTATCATTATTGTAAAATATTCGCAATTGATGAATTAAAATAACTTCACTGAATGTGAAGAGGGTTATATTTCGAAAATGATGATGATTGTCTCAAATTATTAGAGCGATATTCTAATATTATATTTACTAAATTATCGACACGAAGACAGAAATACATCGGAAAGACCTTGAAAATTAAGAATTGACCACACATAGGCCTTCAGAGTCGAATCATGATTATGGATAACCTTTTCAATGTATTATTACTTCTTCTTAAATTAATATAAATTATGTTAATTCATAGATTTCGATAATTAGAACTAGTTTCTTTCTCTTTCAGTTTCTTAACAACGGACATTCAATGAGGTTTTACTAAGTTCCGAACAATCAAGTTGCGCCTCTTGAACTGAAATTTGTTGCAATTCCTCTTTTTGTTCAATGCCATTTAAAAATTTTGACTGACTTGCTTATTACATCGGAATTGACTGTTTTCTTGAATGATCAGTTATAAAATGGTAAATTCAATATTAGTAAATTAGTAACAAAGTCTTGTATTTGATTATTGTACCATTGATCTAATATAAGCGGGGAACATAATTATGTAGTTCATTAATTTAACAATTAGAAAAATGTATGATTAGTATCGTAACTACAAATTCATGTCACAACGATGTAACCATTTTTTCTTTATTACCTTTACTCTGTCTAATTAACTACATTTAAAATCATACAGTGTTCAAAAGAATCGATTTGAAAGAGTACCGACTAACGGCTTTCCATTCATGATTTTTATCGATGACAAAAAGATCATCCATTTTCAACGATGAAAATCCAATCGTTATTTAATATAATTTTGACGTATATTCCTGATGATAATGTCCGAAATTTTTTATATTTATTTTGATTGTTAATTTTAATCAGTTAGTTATCTTACGATTATAAATTTTCCAAATTGGTCAATGAAATTCTTTTAGTGTCAACATTGCATTTCTGTTTAGATGAACACGCGACTATTATGTTAATTTGTCTTCCATTTTGTTCGAGAAGAACTGCAAATTAACCGTAAGCTCTGTTAGGTTTTAAGTTACGGTCACCTCGCTTCCAATGAACGGGATTCGCATATTCATATTTATTATTCAAATACAAGGTGGTTGAAATTACCTAATGGAAAATTCCATGTATTGTTATTTCGGAATACCTATAGTTATTTGGATTAGTTCAGAATAATTTAAGATTGAATGAATTTTAAGGTATGCCGGCAATTTTTTTAAAGCAATTTCCTTTCTTTTTCTACAATGCGGTAAAGACATGGAATGCTTTACCTAACTATACTGAAACTGTGTATCACTTTATAATAGTAGGAAATTTAAGCGTGAAATCAGAAGATTGATCAGATCAGATTTAAAGATTAAATTGGGTAGAATTTAGGTTAGGTTAGGCAAATACTTTTTAACGATTATTTGTCCTTTGAAATTAATATTGTATTTATATATTTTTGTTATCACGATTTCATGTACAATTTGTTTTTATTTCGATAATTATAAATTTAGTAATATGACAATAAAGTTCAATAATTATTATAATGATTATTTTTTGTGTAGCATTATTTATTAACGGTATATTGGCCTAGAAAAACGAAAAGTTTGATATTTCATTTTATATTTTACTTTGAAGAGTTACAGTAATTAAATTACACATAGACTTAAATATTATTACTGTATTTCATGAGTATACTGATTATACTGTATAGGTATTTTGTATCTGTAAAACGATTAGCCATCTGTTGAAACCTTGACTAAATTAGATATCTGTTTTTGCCTTAAGCACACATGCATATTTATTCTCTAATGGAACAACTCCTAAAGGAGCACAAAAACTAGCTAATATGTGGAAAGGATACAGAGACGATCGTAAACTGACTAAGTTTAATGTGTTTGTCGGACACATGCAAGGAGTAATGAAACGCAATTCAACACAACACTTATATTCACTAAGAAAATGTTAGAGTTACAGAATGTTTGACAATTTAGTTTGCACAGAGTGACGGCGTACAGACGACGATTGACTCATACTAATTAACGAGCTTTGCGGAACTTTACTGAGCTCTCTATGAAGGGAACATACCCCTTTTATAAGGATACTTTCACCAAGTACCTAGGTGCGGGGAATTTGGAAATCGGAAGAGAAATTGTGTCGAGGTAATATTTAACTAAAATCAAATATTACAAAAAATGTATTTACTAATTTATAGAGAATTAATCTAGCACAAAAGAAAGAATTCCTAACTCAATAGTGAATAACACCCAAGAGGGTAGTCTAAATATATACCCTAATATTAATTGACTAAAAGACAATAAGTAACAAAAGTCATTAATATTATTGTTCGATTATATCGTAGCTGTTACTCTAAGAAATGTTTTTGTATTTGTCATTTTTACTCAATTTAGAGAAGCTTCGGTATTATTAATTTTATAATTGACCAACAATACTCAAATGAAGAGTACCAGGACGGGCTTCATAATAAAATATATGTATATATTCTTTCATAATTTTTTTTAGAACTGTGCTTTTCTGAATATATATTCTAATTCTCATTCATTTGGATTTCATTCACTATAGTCAACTTTACAATTTTTAGACTGAAATACTGTAAAAATGACAGGTAAAATTAATTTAAATTGATTTTCAATATCACTTACTGAACGTAGTACTTAATTATTTTTAAATTTATTCAATCACATATATTTCTTAATCTACCATTGAGCAAAGAACCAATCTCAATTAGTTACGAATGCTCTCGACCAATATTGCATATGAATAACATAAACAATTTTTTCTCAAAGCCTCATTTCCCACAATGTGTCCGTTTCACCGATTAGTGCCAAGGAAGCCATCAAATTAGAGATTTTACACCGATCTCTTCACTCGACATTGAGCTGTACTTATCTCTATTATCTCTGGTTGGGAAACGAACAAGAAAATTATTCTGGTCAGCAAACATCGACATGTAATTTGCATATCTGCGCAGCAAATGTATAGAAATTTAAATTTTATGATTTTTTTATTAAATACAATATAATTTGCTAATATACTAAACAAAATGATTTTTATACGAAGATAAATGATTCGATGAAATCGAAATAGTAATTTATCATAAATTCAAAATACTTATAGGATTTTCGTCAGAAATTCTTTACAAAAAACTATAATGCTTATGTGAAACTATTGTATTTTGCCATTAAATACGATCATCATTTACCGTAACGGACGATATAAGGTGAAGATTTAGCGATGATGCACTGAATGACCTTAAAAAATAATTCAATCTTTAATAATGCTCAACAAAGACACATAACTACAGGAATTACGGAATAATAATATATAAAATTTACTCTTAATTTATTTCATCCACCTCTTATTTTTTTGTATCATTTCCCATTGATTTAATCATTTTGCATAATGAGTTTGAATATGCGAATCCTTGTTCATTGTAAGCGAGGTGACCGTGACTTAAAGCCTAACAGAGCTTACGGAAAATTTGCAGTTCTTTTCGAACTAAATGGAAGACTAATTAACATAATAGTCGCATGTTCTTCCGAACAGATATGTAATGTTGACAGCAAATGAACTTCATTGACCAAGTAAGAAATTTTATAATTGGATGATAACTGATTATGATCAATAATCAAAATCAATATCAAAATTTCGGACTTTTGCTACTTCAATCTCATAAGATATTAGCCAATATTATCTGCAAAAAAACTCTTTGCTGATTTTCTATTGTCTGTTCTCCAGAGTTTTCTGCCCGCGTCAAAAGTACACATCAAACCTCCGCAGATTATCTCCCCATTTTACTGCCATGATCTCCGTGGTTCGTGGAAAACAATGGTGGAACGCAGAGATTATCTGCTCAGCGCTGCTTAGAAATGTTGAGACTGACGTAAACTACAGTAAAACGTCCGCTATACAGGGTGGTGCAAAAAAAAGGAAACCCATTTTTAAACTAGTTTATTCTACAAACAACCAAAGCTAGAAATATTCTTAAAACATAGTTCTATTCGTTCACTTTTTCTGCATCTATCGTGATAAACTAACATGAGTTACGACTAAAATTGAACATCCTAAAGCGAATTAAAAAAAGGAAATAAAAAGGGCTTGCGCGAGCACGAAATACACAAATTTCATAATAGGGATAATTTATTTCCATATGGTAGTGGTAAAAATATAATTAAATCCTACAATTTTACATTCATTTAACATTCTTTTTATTGACTCTTTCAATCATGGAAATACATCTTCATCACCAATAACGATATCTTCTACAAAATGTGCATTTTTTTGCAGAAACCATTTTGAAAAATTATTTAGACTGTGTGGTAAATCAGTTTTAAGAGTTTGAACATTACATGCTTCTTCAAAGAATATTATCTCAAATTGTGTTTAACAATTCGGCGAAATGTCTCTTAAATTATATCTAATCCTTACCTTCTGATTTATATTTTTTGTATTCTCAATATGCTGTTCATGAAAAAGATTAATGTTTTCATGTGTTCATTCTTTTCTCAAATGTTCAAATGTAAGGTGGTTTCTTCCATTTTGAACTTATTAACATTCGTCAATATGGTTTTATAGTTGTTGGAAATCTTTCCAGAGAGAGTTGTTCAAAATGTGGTTGAACCTGCGTAAAAATATTGTCACAACAAAAACTCTTTGTTCTTTTGAAAGCTGCATTTTGAGGGTTTCGAATAGGAGATACAAATTAACGGCGAACTGATTTTTATAAAGATATCAATTTTACTTTCAAAAACCAACTTTCATATGGTAATTATTTGTTTTATTTTATCTCATTTCTTACAAAAAATAGTAGAATTTAATGTTTTTACATCCATATAAAATGAAATATACTAATATGATTTTTTGTTTCAATATTTCGTGCTCGCGGAAGCCCTTTTTATTTTTATTTTTTTTAATTTGCTGTAGTATGTTTAGTTTTTGTCAAAACTTATAATAATTCTTCATGATAGATGCAAAAAAGTAAACGAATAAAACTGTGTTTTTAGAAAATTTCTAGCATTGATAGTTTGTAAAATAAACTAGTTTGAAAATGGGTTTCCTTTTTTTGGCCACCCTGTATATACGGCTGAGTTATATCAGGAATCTCATCTTTGGGGCCATTGTCAATATTAGTCTTTGTTTTCTCCTCCAAGAAACTAACAAAAACCAATATGATGAACGGTGCTACCAATTTCTTGCCCATTCTTTCTAGACAACTTAGTACAAGTAACCAATTGTCTTTTGATGAAGCAGCAGAAAATGATGTATTTGTTCTCTCTCCATCTACTTACAAAATGTGGACACACGTAGCGAATTAATTTTTGTCATTATGCAAATGTCCTTAGGCTCTGCGTCAACACACAATGATTAAGTTTTTGTACAGGACTAGTTGGTTCATTGGCTTTATTGTATCTATTAACATATTGTTATCAAATAAAATTATGGGATTTTATTATCTTACGAAACTTATTGAAACAAAATCACTGTTAAATATTTTTTTTTCATGTACATTTTATACAGGAACCGTAGAACGTCTCTACAGTAAACTTAAAATAGTTTACTATACCTAGGTGCAGTTTTGAGAGTTGTATAGAAAAATGCCTCATCATAGCAGACTACACATTTTTCTTTTCTTTTTCGAATAAATTCATTAAACCACATATTTCATTTCTCAGGAAACAAAATCGGGATTTTTCACTATACAATATACATGACTTCGTTGTGTTTTTTGTTCACTGGTAGAAATCTTCCTACGTGATATACATCTAATTTACTATATAGAGATGCTTAGAAATCTGATGATCATCTGTGGCAGAATAAAAATAAAATGTTTACTGCAGAATTTAGTTCATTATTTAGGTTTCTACTAATCTGGATGAACCACAATACAATATTTCGTTAAAAAGGAGTGTAGCTTTTTTTTTTTTTTATTCAAATCCAGAAAAGTTACAAACTTGTGGGACATTCAAATATATACATCATTCTAAATTAAAACATGAAAAAAATACTAAACTAACTAGAAATAAATAGAACGATGCAGTGGGTTAGCTTAAAATTAATCAATATATTTATTCATACAGTATTCTTTAAAAACGGTTTTAAATTTAAAATCTGACATGGGGCATTTCAAATTATCGGGTACATTATTAAAAAGATGATTAGCTCTATAAATAATAAAATTTCTTTCTGGTTCAGTTCTAAAATTAGGTACATTAAAATAGGCAGATCTGTTTTGGTATGAGTGAATAGGGATATATTCTCTAAAATAGGTATTAAAAATGTCAGTATTGAAAAATAGGGCATTGCGAAAAAAATTCAATAAAAATAATCATAAGCATCGTCAAATTTCAGTAAATTTAAATTCCTATATAAATCGTTATTTGACAAGTAAAACCTACCATTAAAATCTCTTTTTACATTTAAAATAATTCTCAAAATACTGTTTAAAATAGTTCTCAATGGCTGGAGCAGAGAGTTGAAAGATTTTCCATATACTAAAAAGGGAGTAGGCTAGGGAATTGTACATTAAAATAAGGGGCTGCTGCATATAGAATACCTTTAACCTGACTAAGTTTTTTTACATAAAAATGACATGTGTTGTTAGACAATGATTATAGTCAAATATTCAAACTGAAAACTGAATTCCATAATTGTTAGTACATTAGTAATTACGAAGTTAAGTTCTGAGTTAACGGACTTTTTCACAGTGTTGATCGTATGAGAAAGATTAAATAATTAAAAAAAAGTAATTTCAAAATAATATATTCTACTCGTTATACGTATGATCGAAAATCTCGAAGTATGCAATCACTTGAAACCGTGGCCCGACAGTTGGGCCCAAGACAATTGGGCCCCGATAGTTGGGCCCAGGATAATTGGGCCCCAGGACAATTCGGCCTAGGACAATTGGGCCCAGGAAAATCGGGCCCCATGACAATTGGGCCCACGAAAATTAGGTCCCGTGACAATTACATTTTTTTCAATTTTTTTTCAGAATTTACTGTATTAACTCAATTTCAGACCCTTGCTACTGTAATAACTAAGTTTGTGATAATATGCGTTTTGTATAAAAATATAGTCTTGAGCATACTTAAAATGAAGAATATTCCTTACATGATTAAAATATTCTCGTTATGAAAAATAATTATTTTTTAATAGAACAATTTCTTTTCAGGATTAAATGCTATTATTCTATTAAACTACAATAATTTTCTGTTCTGAGATAGGTCATGTAAGCAACAAATTTCCTAGTTACAGTACCTCTATATTGAAATAGTAAATGAGTTAGGATGAAGCCAATAGAAAATAAGAATGTAACTATTTTAGATAGAGAAACATTAGAATATAAGGATGTAGGTATTTTAGACATGCTGGAATTATTGGAACATACAAATTGAATTAAAGTTAAGGGGACCGTCCGTAAATTTTGTAAACAAATTTATTAATAAAGCTACGGTTATGAAACTTAGTTCCTAAATATAAAATTGAATAATATTATGTTTTTGTACCTGGCATTTTTTCGATTAGACGCATAGAAAACAAGTTATTCGAATTTCGAACGAATTTCGAACTGGGTATTCAAACATGTACTTCTAATACAGTTTTGTAGCTACGGGTTTGCGGTTTTTTTCATTCAATTTTCCTGGTGATTCTCTACAAAAGCCCGAGGATCGATTTTTGAATTTCGAATTAGTTTACGAAAAATTTGATTTTTCGTGAAAAAACTAAAATTTTCAAAAAAAAAAAAATTATATTTCTAAAAAAAAAAAATTATATTTCGAAATTCAAAAATCGATCCTAACGCTTTTGTAGAAAATTACCAGGAGAATCGAATGAAAAAAACCGCAAACCCGTAGCTACAAAACTGTATTAGAAGTACATGTTTGAATACCAAAAAGTTAGTAATTTTTCAACTGCAAGAAAAATGAGTTCAAAGTTTTTATTTGGACTATGTATGGCACTAAATCCCCGCGGGGCGAAGTGCCCCGCTATTACTACTCAAAGGTAGTGGGTATCACTGGGCGCCACCCAGCTCTCTGTAGTAAAGTTTTACATAGCCAAACAACAACCGCTACAGAAAAAAAAAACAACAAACAACGAACACCCATCAATATCCTCCGGGTTGATAGTCATGGGAGGGTCCAGCCTCATCACGCCGACGACGCTTCGGTGTCATCTTTGCTGGTGTACTAGCCTCACTATTCCTTCTCTTCAGAGTTGTCTTTTCAGTAGAAAGACCCAGACGTGTCAAAAGAAAGCCATGAACATTACCAAAGTTATAAACAAGAGCTGTATCAATAGTGACGAACTGAACTCTGTCGAGTTTAGCGTCCTTCACTTTGAGAACTCTCGTCCACAACTGCCAGATCTATTTTATTAGATTGCTTCTGAGAGGCTAACTTTGAATAACAGTTAGCCAATTGTGAAACAATGATGTAATTAGCAGCCACTTAGCTAGGCACGCATGTGCCAAATCTAAGAGTTAGGCGGCTCACCCACGCTGTGCCAGATGTAATGGCGCGCCAAATTCCAAGCTCCCAACCCCTGTGGAAGGGGAGGGGGGTGATAAACAGCTGATTTTTCTTTGTGAGATCAATCTTAGTAATATAAACTAGCTATTTAAGCAATAAAAAAAATATTGAAAATTTAGTGATTTAATCACGGACGGTCCCCTTAACGTGCATTATTTGAATACTGTGCAGTGTTCAATAATTAAGAGGTTTATGAATTATTATTACAAAATGTATTCTCATAATCTCATTTTATCCAAACAACTGTTCAATGTAACGTTCAACCTTCAAAATTAACCCATTTTTTACCAAATATTTATCTTTGTCAGACGATAGATCCATTGGATCCATATGTCGATCATGATTCAAAATAATACAACTTATTTAAAGACTTCAAAGATTTTCATTAGATTGAAACATGAGATTAGCATCCATATGTGATTTAAGGTACTTGCTAATATATACCTTATCAAGTATGAATCGAATTAAAAAATATAAACATATTTTAAGAGAATATAAAGCATATTTCAAAGATAATATTGTCACTTCCCTAGTAAAAACAAGGTAACATTTCTTTATTGTGTCTTCTGTCCAATTTTTTCCTGGGCTTAATTGTTTTGGGGCCCAATTGTCGTGGGCCCAATTGTCATGGGGCCCAATTGTCGTTGGGCCCAATTGTCATTTAGCCCAATTGTCCTGGGCCCAATTGTCTTGGACCCAATTGTCGGCGGGCCTAATTGTCGGGGCCCAATTGTCCTGGGCCCAACTGTCGGTGCACCACTTGAAACATACCCTATTCAACACATATAAAGGTTGAAGTATGTTCCAAAATCACTATTTCACTCACTACGATGTTTTATCAAACCACTTCCTTAGAAGATTTAATAATAGATATCCTAGGAAATATTTAAATGGCGCATCCTAAGATGGACTCGTCCATAATATGTTTTATATACCACTTCCTAAGATGTTTTCATAGGACACTTCCTAATTTTTTTATTAGAATCTTGCTAATTTGTTTTTATAAGATACTGCCTAATTTGATTTTATATAGTACTTCATTAGATGTTTTATAAGACACTAATTAAGGTGGTTCTATAAAACACTTCTCAAGACGTTATTATAAGACACTTCATTAACATCTTGTTCTGAGATATTTCTAAATGTGTTTTTGAAATAACACTTCTAAAAATATTTTTATTAGACACTTCCTACGGTGTTATTAAAATATACTTCATGAGATTTATTTTATATTACACTTCCAAAGATGTTTTTATGAGACAATTCCTTAGATTCTTTTTATAAAACACTTCCTATCATGTTCTTATATGACATTTCCAAAGATACGTAACGAATAATAATAAATTAGGCTAAGGAAACTGTTATGAAAGAAAATTGTCGTAAACAGCTATTCTTCTCTTAGTGTACAAGTAAAGAAATTACATGAAAAAATCAAATTTCCGGCTCTAAACCACCAATTACAATGCTGAGTTATTCTATTGATACTCTTAATTTGAAAAATATTTATTGATCGCAAGAATTAAATAATTAGTAATCGACTGAACTAGTTTCCAACAAAATCGTTTGTGATATTTCAAATGTAATAATCTAATTTTCTGCAAACACAAATGTAGGTACATATCGATTTTTGTTTTATGATGATACAATCAATCGTTCGATATTTTTCATATACTAATTAAAACATATCATTCTGATGATTATAACAATGTTCCTACTTTTATATTTAGCCAAATTATTAATCAGTTTTCACAGTAATGACTTCATGTTCCAAAAAAGGTAATTATTAGTGTTCTGTTAATGGCACAGGTTGTTTGTTAAATTAATTAACAATTCCAGATAATTTATTATGCTTTTCCATTATAGCTTTTACACGTTTATAATTTTATTGTATAGTCATTGTAATATAAAACTATGAAAATAATATTATATTGGAAGCAAGTAAATAAAAAATTAGAAATAGTTATATTGTAAGTACAATCACTAATTTTTGGGTAAAATAAGAAAATGTGTGTGCATAGAATTGTAGATAATTAAAATATAACTATTTTCTCATATCAATAAATGTAGGTAAAGCCTGAAAAGTAAGTACATTGGTAGAAAGTAAAATTATTTATAAAATTTGCATGAATAAAAGTAAAATTATACTTATCTGACCTAGCTAGATTCTTTTATTTATTCATTGGTAAAAAATAAATAAAAATAAAAATAAAAATGACTGGAAATATACAAGTGCAAATTTTTTATCGTTTCTTAAATTTGGAACAATAAAATTATTTGAACTTCATCTCTAAGTAAATTTCAAAGAATTTAGCTATGCTCATATATTCTATATATCAGTCTATTAATTCAAAAATATATTTGCTAAACAAAATTCGTTCATTGAATAAATTATACTTATATAATATATTTATTCAATAGAAAATAGAAGAATGTTAGAGCCAGCGGTTATGCTAATCGGAGTAGGCACCAATGCAGTCACGGAGCAGCGAGAGCGCAACATGGAGCCAAACTGACCGCTTTAGGGACTAATTAATTCCACTTCGTCGTGACTGCGCAGAGCTACTCTGAGCACATTGCTCTTATTTGTCTAACGCGCTGACTAACTGCGGAACATCGTGGCTATGGGACGCGTATCCGTAGTTAGGCAGCGCGCTAGGTAAATGAGAGCATGCGCCAAGAGTAGTTCTGCGCATGTGATGGTGCAGCAGAATTAGCCTCCAAATTGGTCAGTTTGGCCCCAACGCTGCTCTCTCGCTGCTCCCTGACTTCAGGGGTGACTACTCATAATGTCTTAATCGCTGCCTTGAACCTACTCCTATTTGTAATTGGGTATATGCATTTTTATTCCAGATTCAATAGTCTATATATAGTAGTATATTTCAACGAATTTTCGGTTGCTGGTCAATTGATTTCGGGTTATTTAATCCCCCTACTATTTTATTCTCGGTCAAATGGTTCCTGGACATTTGACTCCCAGTCATTTTATTTAGTTTGCTTATATAATTAGCATTGAATAATTTATTACGATATTTATTTCTATTTACAAATTGGCAGCTACTATTTCAATACTATAAACTTGTAAAACAAATTAGAATCTACTATTTAATTGAAGAATTTATGTAATAAACAAATTAGCAAAATAAAAGGAGCTAGAACTGATTACTGCAACAAATTAATTGTCTTCTATCAACGAATAATTTAAATCTACAACTAGTTGTAAAGCATCTAACAGGTGATAGGGAATAAAAAATAACTATTGATTGGTTGATTTGCATGTGAAATGAATATACTTAAATTTCAGTTAAGCTGTTTTTACTTTAACTGTTGCAATCATTCTGATCAATGTGGTATAAATTGAGAATCATTTTATGCTAAATAGTATTCTTAGATTATTTACAGTTAAATTATTTGTGATCTATCCCACCTTCAAAAAGATAATAATTGTAAAACTAACGGCGAAAACAGTTTTTAACTGAAAACTACCGATAAAATTGTCAAAAGTTTCTCCTCAATTTGTTTCAGTGCCATAAAAAAGTTAACCCAACTTTAAATTTGTGTATTTCAACAAAATTCGTGGATAAACTTTTCTTTAAAGTATCACATTGTTGATTGAAGCTTTTACCATCAACAGTTAAATTTATTAATAACGTTTAATTCATTTATGATGATATAATAACTATTTTATTAATGTGTGCTGAAAATGGCCTTGCATAAATGGTCAGAAATCGGACTATGAAGTAAGTTCAAACATAGAATATATCTTTTTTAGATAACAACCCTATTAATGAAACAGATTTTTCAAGGTTTTAAAAGTTTCCATAGAGCTCCTCCTTTTTATAAAATATTGACAATGTGGAGGAATGTGATTTTTTTAACAAGGGTCGTTCAGACCGCAAGAAGACAGTACGAAATGAAGACAAATCATTTGTGTTCAGCAAATCCATTTTAAAAATACGAATGTTTCTGTTAGGAGGAATGGATTAAATGTCTCGAAATTGTATCCATTTCCCTGTGATGTTTGAACTTACTTCAATGACCGTTTTCTGAATAATTACAAATTGCATTCCACAATCCATTGATAAATTAGCTATTATATTCACAAAAATGAATGAAACTTTATGAAAATTCAACTAAGGATGGGAAAAAGTACAATTAACAAAATGATACCATGTAGAAACGGGTACCTACGATAGTTGTTGGAATATACTACTTTAAAGTTGTGTTAACTTTTTTGTAGGAGACCCTGTATTCCTGATTTATTTGATTTGTTCTATGTGGGTGTTGTGATAAGAGTGGGGAATCCCTGAAAAATAGATTTTATAATTGATATTTTTCTTTGTTACTTATTTTATTGTTACATATTTGTATAATGAATTCTTGTTAGCTGTTTTATCCTTATTACTAAGTTTCTATGAAAAACATAATCGACTGCAAGGTCCATATGTCATTTATATATTCACAAATTATAAATGAAAAATAGGATCATAATCGGACAATAGGACTGGGAATCAAATGCTATGTGAATCAAATCACCAGGGATTAATTGAACTTGATCCACATTTTCTTATAATCAGTCATTTTTTATTTTAATACGGGTTTTCGAGATATTTGAACTTTTTTTTAAAGACATTCTAGAACGTAAGATGATGCATTGTGTCATATTTTCACAATTATAAACGAATTTTCATTGTTGTCGACTATGTTATATTATCCACTCAATTTAATTTCTAGGATATCAAGGTTTCAATTATCTATATTGATTTGAGAAGATTAGTTTGCATTGTTCTGTGTTAGTCCTTTAGTTAATATCCGGTGAGAGTATTTCATCTTGACGACAAAGGACTTCAATATCCACCTGAGAGACTAACATTCTCTCTTCATTGACTGAAGGAAATCATTGGCACTCCTGCTGACAAGTTAGAATGAACAGACTATTTAATTGGTATCCTTAATATATACAGGTATCATGACTACCAATTATATCAGAATATGAAAAAAAAATTATGACATGATTTGATATTTGAAATCGACCCATAATTCGGAATTTACCTTATTTGAAAAAGTAGAAAATATCGGCACCAAAACTTTTTGAATGAATTCTCAGGTTCATGAACTCTGAAAACAGAATGTATTGTGTACTGTCATGTGGTTAAAATTCCTGATGCATTTGGATTTTTTCTGGATGGACAAATAGAGAATTTCAAAGGAAATATAAATTTATTATAAAAAATAGTACAATTATATTACTATTTCAATTTTATATTTTACTTCCTATTTCACTTTTATTTCATGTGATATTGACAACCCTATTCAATTCAAATTTTGTGTTCGTGAGAATTTCAATGTAACTAGGACTATGTTTACTATGAATTACATTAGAATCATAACATGGAACGATTTATATAATTTATACTGAAATTTAGATATATATATACAGTTGGATAAACAGTAGCGAGCATAAGTTAAGGGACATTGAAAAAAGTTTAACATTTTTGTTTATTGTGAAAGAACTAGACAACGAAAATACGTGAAACTTAACAACAATAAAGTTACACATACTGTGGGTATTTGGTAGAAATATTAGCAAAATCAAACACATTTTTACCAAAATATTTACCTTTTGCCATCAGAGGACAAAAAAGAGCAAAAGTTAAGGGACAGTTATTAATAAACGGGTATAAACTTAATAATCTTAGTTTAAAAGACTGGTTCAATGTATTAAATTGTTAATAAAGGTCACCAAGTTATTGGAACAAAACCATCGCCACCATTACACCTGCTACTCGGAATCAAGTATCTGTCTGTGATAAAATTATTTTTTTTTTACCATAACAAGGATGGAAAGTCACTTTCCGTAATTACAAGCATCATATAAAGATCTATGAGTGTTGTGCATCACATTCTTAATAATTTCAAAGAGTGTGCTTCAATTGATGCAAAACGTGAATCAAGAATACCACCAAAACCTACTCTAGATAAAATCGTGCCATGATGAGCCTGTGCATAAATGACCATTTCAAGACTGATGCAGGTATTTCTCGCCAAATGTTTAAAACGCATGGTCTCAGTGTCTCCAGATTCACAGATTCTAGAAGTTTGAACAGGGTAGGATTAAAAGCCTGGATGCATGCATCGAAGCCTCTGATATCAAAAAAGAACCAAAATGCAAAGCTTCAGTTTGCCATGGAGCGAGTCATTCGGTCGAAGGAGCAGTGGTCCATGGTTCATATCAGCGACGAATCTAAGCTTAATGTGAACGGAAGTGACAGCAGAATGTACGTTCGAGGTAATGTGGGTGAACGACTGACCCTGAAGTTTGCTTAGGAACTATGAAACATGAGAGCATTAGCTTGATGGTCTGGGACATTCTTTTCTTCAGCGGGAACAGGCCCAGTCGTTCGTGTGCATGGGGTGGTCAACGCAGCAGTGTATAAGCAACTTCTCATCCACCATTGCATTCAATATTTGCAATCACTTGATGCTCAATCACGGATTTTGATGCAATAAAACTCTCCTTGTCACATGGCTAAATCTGTGAAAGCATACATAGAAAGTAAATAAGTTTCTCTTATAAGCTGACCTGCTCAGAGCACCAAATTGAGCCCCATTGAAAACATTTGAAAGCTAATTGGTGATGGTGCTCAAGAATGCAATCCCAAAAATCAGGATTAACTGTGGGGATTCCTGAAAGAAGATTGGCAGAAGATAACTCCATAATTCTGCTACAAATTTATTAATTCCTGCAATAATCGATGCAATGAGGTCATCAAAAATATAGGACTTTTTACAAAATATTAATTTTGTATATCTAATTAGCCAATGGTTATTGCAATAACAACTGTTCCTTAACTTTTGCTCGGTGTCATTTTTGGTCTCTGATGGCAATAGTTGAATATTTAAGTAAACATTTGTTTGATTTTGCTAATATTTCTAGCAAACACTCACAGTATGTGTATCTTTATTGTTGGTAAGTTTCACGTATTTTCGTTGACTAGTTTCTTTGCAATAAACAAAAATGTTGAATTGGTTTCACTGTCCCTTAACTTATGCTCGCTACTGTATCTATAATTTGAAATCAAAATGTGGCAGAAAATCTATATTATCTCAAATATATTCGTTGAATGTATATTTTTCGTTATTTAGATGTTCTTCGTTTTGATGAATTTTTGAGGTTACTCGTGAAGCTTTTGCTTTTTCGGATCTCTATGTTCCTTTACAATATGTGCTTCTTTTTGTGTTAATGCTAGGACCTGACTAACAGTTATACATTTTAAGGAAATTATTGTTCAACAATCTAATAAATAAAATAATAATGTTTAATACTATATCTAAAATCAATCAATAAAATAATAACACTCACTCTAAGTTTTAACGCCCTCTCATCCTATCAGCATATTCAAGGCGTTGTTTCTCAGTCTCATCAGTTGATGTATTGAGAGATTTTCTTGGTGTCATATCGGATCACTAATGAAAAGACATTGGAAAGTCTTATCGGGCAAGAAATTGAGTGGGAAAGTCATTAATTTGATTTATATAAGTATGTTGAAACCATATTTGTGTATTGTGCCCAAATTAATTCTCATTGCCTTACTACTCATTTACATATACATTTTTTTTATTCTGGGTTCGACTACACACTTCGTAGGGAGTCGAATATTTCGTGACGAATCCTATCCACACTTCTCTCAGTTCAATGTCCTCCAAATACGCCATGATCTTGGAAACATTAAATGTGTTAGAGTTTTCACCCAAGACTGTCTTCACTCTATCAATAGATGTTCCAAAGAAACAACCTCTGCACAGTGATCACAAAGGGGGTCTTCTCTCTCCGTGAGATGTCTGTTGGTGGTTAGAGTATGGCCAACTCTGAGACGACAGAAAACCTCAACTCTCATTATTCTATGAGTTGAGGATAGCTAAGTCTTCTCTTATCTCCGTCAGTTTGTTGCCTACCACGTCTCTCTATTCCTTGTTCCAAGCGTCTCTGACGTATCACTATAAGCCAGCTTCATACTCAGCGTATTCCACAGCGTATTCTTATGGCTCTGTTTGATGCTTTGTCTGCCACCTCATTACCAGCAACGCCTATATAACTGGGAACCCAGCCGATGTGTACTGTTCTGGGATCCGGAAAATTGATCGAAAGCAATTGACCGAAAACAATTTATTGAAAGCAATTGATCGAATGGAAAATTGGTCGACTGGAAAATTGATCGAAAGGAAAATTGGTCGAACGGAAAATTGGTCGAAAGGAAAATTGATCGAAAGGAAAATTAGTCGAATGGAAAATTGATCGAAAGGAAAATTAGTCGAATGGAAAATTGATCGAAAGGAAAATTGATCGCACAACAATTGATCGAATGGAGAATTGACCGAAACAAAATTTATCGAAAATGATATTGGATCTATTTACACTTATTGACAATGATAACTAAAATCATTGATAACCACCAACCAGGGAAACTTACTTGCAATATATTACAGCTAGTAGATCTTGTTACCATGATTTATATGTAATAATAATAATAATGTATACAATAATAATATAGAATAATACTTTATGTATAAAATTTCACCAATCAACTGTTTTTCTATAACAAAGAATTATTATATGCTTTGAAATATATTATAATTTGAAGAACTTTAAGTTTTCTTAGTTCTAGAATTTAGGTAGTTCTAGATAACTTGTGAAATGAAAGTTAAATAATTAATTAATTTAGTATAGGTTAAACATCTGTTTTGCCGATTACTGCACTCACAGAGGGAAGAAAATAATGAAGCTGATCTATTCGATCAATTTTCATTTCGATCAATTGTTGTGCGATCAATTTTCCTTTCAATCAATTTACCATTCTACCAATTTTCCTTTCGATCAATTTTCCATTCGACCAATTTTCCTTCCAACCAATTTTCCTTTCAACCAATTTTCCTTTCGACCAATTTTCCTTTCGACCAATTTTCCTTTCGATCAATTTTCCATTCGACCAATTTTCCATTCGGTCAATTGCTTTCGATAAATCGTTTTCGGTCAATTGCTTTCGATCAATTTTCCTAGACCCGTACTGTTCTCTATCCATTTTCGATTTCTATAAGCCTGTTGTGGATTTCTCATACGTTAAAAGGTACGGCGAGTTTAAAATTTCAATGGCAGCGAGCGCACTTCTTGAGTCCGAACAAATGACAGGGATGTCAATATTTTCTTACATAAATTTTTTTAGAGAATCACGTATGGCCATTAGTTCAGCGCTGAAGATAGAAGAATCATCTTGGATTCAAACAGAAAATGAGCCATGCTCAGAGAAATAGGCATACTCAACTCCGTTTCCCAATTTTGTATCTATCAGTGAACATTTTTATGGTGTTTTTCTTTTAGGTGACGGGAAAAGTGCATTCTGAGATAGCGTTCGGGCTGGTCCTTCTTCGGTTTATCGCAAAGATTTCGGCAATTAGAGATAAGTTTTCAGTCTCCTTGTAGGATACCATCGATTATACTATATTCTGCCTCGTTCAAGAAATAGAGGCTGCTGTGGACCTCGAGTTACGCTGCAGACGTGCATAATGCCGATGGCAGAGTTGTTTACATCTGTGGAATGATGGGTGTTCTCCAGCCTCCGATAGAAGACTAGCGATTAGAGAGGAAGTGAAGGCACCAAGGGTCAAACGAATTTCGTAGTTATTTATATTATCCAATCTCATCAATAAGCTGTCAGGTACAGCTCCGAAATCCATAGTTCATTTTACTCCTTTTTAGTGTTAGATAAAGTCTTAGGAGGAGGGTACATTAGTTTCCTCCCCAGGAAAGATGCACTGCTGAATTCAATGCGTTCATGTCTAACATGCATTTTATCCATAGAAACTCAATGTGGTTTTGCCATTTTAATGTTCTTTTAAACAACATCATCAAGAATTTGACGCATTCTTTAAATTCGATGACAATGGTCTGAGATTTTCACATTGTGTGGATCGTGGGGAGAGTCTTTCATCTGTAAAAAAAAGATTTCTCAGAAGCCAGAGTAAACCCGTTTCTTAATGCCCAGCTAGTAATTTGGTTTCCACATCACTGGATTAAGAGTTCGGCTGTTGAAGCATGTGTATAGTGTACACGTGAGAGAAATGACCACTAGTCAGATCATCTACATACAAGGGTGCAAGTACTCGGACAGGAAGATAGTTTGTGACTTTTTTCATTGCTACGTGAAATTAAGTGCAGCTTGAGACACTTCATTGTTGAACACCTTGCTACTGATTGAAAGTGTCAGGAAAGTGATAACCAACTTATACCTGGAATGTCCTTTCAACCATAAAGTTTCAAACAAAAATGATAAGAAGTCCCCTTATACCTTACTCGTGAAGGGACTTCAGGATACCATTTTTCCAAATAGTATCGTAAGCCTCCCTTATGTATAATAGAAAGGAAAAGAGTATCTTGCTTCTAGCAAACGCTGTACAGACAACAGGCTCGAGTCCGGCGATAGCATTCTCTGTTCCCCCCATACGTCGGAAAAAATATTGCACAATGCATATCGTTCATTAGGGAGTTTTCTTCCAGGGTATGCAATACTATGCATCAATCTATCATTTAACTTCCATATATTTCCTGAGTGTACTGTATATTCAAGCAAATATCGTTGTACAAGAACACTTATCGATCTCCGAGAGTTGGAGCATCTGTCTTTAAGCAGACAGACCATGGTTCTTGAAAACTTTTTTATTAATGAAGACACGGTTCTGAAACTTGGCATCCATATGTAAAATTAAATTCCCTTTCAATTTTGTTTGTGATATTTTTTCGATTCGACCCATAGAAAACGAGTTATATGAATTTCGAATGAATTTCGACCCTTTTCAAAAAGCCGATGGCTTTATTTTGGTTGAAGCAGTTTTTTTTTCATTCGATTCTCCAGAGTATGGTCTAGATTCGTAGTAGAATTTTGTTCGAATTTCAAATTATTTTTCGAAATATTGAAAAAAAAACCTATATTTTTTAAATTTTATTAATTCTAAAAGTAATTTGAAATTCGAACAAAACTCGACTACGGTTCTAGATAATTTCCTGGAGATTCGATTGCAAAAAACCGGCAATGCCGTAGCTTCAACAAAAAACAGCCTTAGATATTTGAATACCAAAATTTGTAGCTATTTTGAAGTGCCCCAAAATGGCATTCAAAGTTATTGGGGGACCGACCATGTTTTTTGAAAAAAAATTATTAATGAAGCTACGGTTCTGAAACTTCGTACTTATTTATAAAATTGAATTTCCTATCGTTTTTGTTATAGTCATTTTTTCGATTAGACCCATAGAAAACGAGTTATTCGATCTAGAAAAGTGCTATACCCAACCCCCTTCTCCCCTCTCCCCAGGGTCATAGCGTCACATAGGCACACTCTAAAATTCTCATTTTTTGTACAATTATTTATAAGGTTATTGGGTACTTATTTATGTAATAAAAAAAATGATAAAATTTGGAGATTTTTCAATGGTCGGACCCCAAAATAGGCCAATAATAATATTTTTAAGTTCGATTTGTGCTGAACTTACGTTAAATCCCATAAACAATGTACTGTGAATGTCCGTATAATGCAGTATTCCACTTATTTTGCTATATATTTTATAAATAGCTATAGAATATATAATTACTTTTGAATGCGAGAAATTCATTTATGAACTAATTTCAATTAACAAAAAAATAATGAATGAATTTTTGAATCATAATAGTCAATACAATTCACACAACCACATCAAAATATACTTGCAATTCATTATCAATTTCCATCTACAAGAAATAATTTGCAGCGTTTGGCGTTCAGACGCTTCTGTTTTCCTTCTACTTCTCCAATTCGAATTCTCTCATTGAAAGTTTGAAACTCATATCAGTTGCAGACCTTGTCAATTCGTCCTTTCCTTCCCGAGAAAAAGCAAATGCAATTTCAATAGTTTTGAGATGAGAGTTTAGTGTTAGTATCTATTGAGTAGTGATTGGAGGAGGTTGTTGTAATTAAACACCTCTGTTAATTATTTCGTGCGCCAGACCTGTGTTTCGATTAGGCCACTTTCACACGAGTCACTCAGTGACCGTCACTGGTGACGGTCACCAGTTAACAGCCATCATTTACTATGCATATAACCGCAAAAGTGACATAGCCTTTCATGCGAAGTCACTTCGGTTGCCCGGTTGCGCAACTGCATTTTGCAGTGACTCGTCGGGTAACTAGTGACCGTGACTGAAAGTTGCCGTTAATAGTAGCTTTCACACGAAGTCACCCAGTGATGCAACTTTTTGTGAGCTAAGCCCGCTGTCTGCAGTATTCAAAAAGCTTTCCTCTTTATTTGTGGTTTGGAAGAAATTTTAGAATTCAAAATTATCAGCACATAGCTACATAAATTGTTTGAAAGTGTATGATGTAAATATTTGTCTATTCTTTATGTTAAATGGAGATGAGTCGAAGTATCGGAATTGGTATCGGTAATTTTTCTCATATCGGTGTTAGTAATAAAGAATCGATACCAAGAGTATTTCAAATTTCTTGAATATAATTTATTTAAACAATATCTATTCTAATAGTAACTATAAATTAGCGATAACAATATTTAGTAAGTATCGACATCAGTCAAAATCTGGGAATCGGTATTTGTGAAAATTTCGGTATCGTCCCATCTCTAACCCAGCAAACAGTGGTACATCTAGCCAATGTCTAAATGATGCAGGCATCCGACCTTAGCCAGTATCGGCCAACATTGGTTTACCATCGTGCATGCACTAAAAGACATCGGCAAGACGCTGGGTTAACGTACCCGTGCAACCAGGCCAATGTCGGCAACGAGCGGCAAAGCGTCGGAGTGCAGTCATCATTTAGATGATGGCTAGTATCGGTACAACGATGTTTGCCAGGATCTTTTAGATGGCGGCTAGTAGTTACATAAAGATTTCAAAAATAAAATTGCCTAAATTTGGAATATTACAAATTATAACTACCTATTGGATAATGTTCCATTATTTATCATAACTTCTGAAATTTATAAAGGAAAGACAAATGAAATAATACAGCAGATGTGTTTTAAATTTATTCCACACATTAATCACTTATGTTTCGTGTCAATGCCATTCTTTCAACGAAACAAATGCTTGGGCATCAGAGTGTAGACATGCCTGTCACTTTCAGTCACATGACCTTAGCTTGCTCTGCCATGAGGGCCTTCTCCACCAAAGCCTTCAACTTGGCCCTTCACTAAGGATGAACAATGCCAGCTTCGTAAGTATTTGGGTGCTAGGGAAGCAGATCTAACCCTTGAAACAGTCTGACGGCCCTGACCTGTATGCTGCTTCTTTGCATGGACCTCAAAGGTTCATTTTCGAATTTAGTCCTACGGGAAAGAATAAAATCATAAAATTGTATAGGATTAAAATTTAGTACCGAAGTCATTTTTGCAGATATGTAAAAATTTCTAAAGAACAATGACAATTTTCAATCGTCCGTTAAGCACATTCAATTTAAGGAAAGAATCGAAACAGCAAAGTAGCGCCATCTATCACTCTTGTATTTACTTACCTCTTGTCAGTAGTGATTCTCTCGTGCCTCTTAGGTCGGTAGCCGGTAAATTGCTCGAAAACAATTGCTCGAAAGACAATTGCTCGAAAACAATTGCTCGAAAAACAATTGCTCGAATGAACAATTGCTCGAAAGAACAATTGCTCGAAAGACAATTGCTCGAAAAACAATTGCTCGAACGAACAATTGATCGAATGAACAATAATGTTCGAATTATCAAATTGCTCGAATGAACAAAATTGCTCGAATTATAAAATATCACAGTTTTCGATTTTATAAAAGTCAGTTACACATGAAGTGGAGCTGCACCTAACAACCTTGTTTCTTTTTAATAATTGATCATTAATCATTCTATAAATGATTTTAATTATTATTCATCCTGCATAATCTTTTTTTGGACCGTTTGTGTCAACTCGTATGTAACATGTGAATTGGAATCATGTGGTGAATCAGTACCATTCATGTTTTTTTATCATAAAAACCGATTTTTTTTGTAGATTTATGAAAACTCAGCCATAACTTCGAGTTATTTCACCTATTGAGGTACCACATACAGATAGGCTAGTAATAAATAAATTTTCGGGTTTTATGATAAAAAAACATGAATGGTACTGATTCACCACATGATTCCAATTCACATGTTACATACGAGTTGACACAAACGGTCTAAAAAAAGATTATGCAGAATGAGTAATAATTAAAATCATTTATAGAATGATTAATGATCAATTATTAAAAATAAACAAGGTTGTTAGGTGCAGCTCCACTTCATGTATAACTGACATTTATAAAATCGAAAACTGTGATATTTTATAATTCGAGCTATTTTGTTCATTCGAGCAATTGTTCATTCGATCAATTGTTCGTTCGAGCAATTGTTTTTCGAGCAATTGTCTTTCGATCAATTGTTCTTTCGAGCAATTGTTCATTCGAGCAATTGTTTTTCGAGCAATTGTTTTCGAGCAATTGTTTTCGAGCAATTTACCTAGAACCTCTTAGGTCTGCTTTCCCTCTGAATAGGTCTCCTCATGCTCTTGTCAGTTATTGCATTCACACAGTTGGTGATCTTCAGAGTCAACTCCCAGAAGTCAGAGTCTGATATGATAAGGAAGAGAAATGAGATGGAGAATTTTAAACAAATTCATGAATAAGATATAAGAAAATCCCTTATAAATAATTAATTAATTGTATCTAAAAAATCATGGTTCTCTTATAAATAAGATCTGCCAACATTGTTCTTGTCTTTTTCATCATAGATCAAGACTTTGAATTTTTCTTCAGCGTCTTCAGTAATATGAAATCAGGAAAGTTTGCCTGATGATTGAAACAATAATGATGATTAAATTATTGCAGAAGTAGTGTAATATACCTCGCATAGCTATACAAAAAAGTTAATAAAAGCTATTGATGTAACTAGCATATTATAGACTATAAGTATAATATTTATTTAAATATAGCGTTAGAGTTTACAAGTGATAAATAATTTATAAGAAATTGAAAATTGGTAGGGATTTAACGTCTGCTCCGACCATTTCTGGTCATATCACTGACGTCAAAAGGAAATAAGTACAAGGGACTGAAAAAAACAGTCAAAAAGGACTGGCTACACGAGCAAAATCATGTACCACCGTCAATAACATGCTCATGGATGCAGAAAAGCTACTCTGTGAATACAGTCACTTACCAAGTAATATGACGCTCACAAGCACCAGAGACTGCACTTACGGATCCAAGAGGAAAATGAAGAGGTGATAGTAAATGAAGCCTATGTAACCCAAAATCTGAGACCTTCTAGTTAAAGAGCATAAACTTAGAGGCTAGAGCTATCATCTTTTCTTCCATTCACCACAACTAGCTTTAGGATAGATCTCCTAGGGGTATAAAGGTTATCGAAAGCACGTTAATGTGGGCAATGCACCACTTTATTTACCTATTTACCTCTCTCCCTCCTTATTGAGTGGAGAT
The DNA here is from genome assembly GCA_947561585.1 of Caprella mutica. Lineage (NCBI taxonomy): Eukaryota > Metazoa > Arthropoda > Malacostraca > Amphipoda > Caprellidae > Caprella > Caprella mutica. The sequence continues at coordinate 10,343 of CANNZV010001195.1, read as the reverse complement.
TTCAAAGACTTTCTCTCAGTTGCTCTCAATCTCTGCAATGTGAGCGTACATTTCGATCTGCTCTTCCTTCAGGTGATCCAGATTGATGACGTCACACATTTAGCATACGACATACGACTTAAGCTGAAAAGACATAGAAATTATTGACCAAAAAAATATCCATGGAAAAAAGGGTATCTTGTCAAATAACCAAAATTCATATTAGGAGTTGATAACATCATTCAAAATTTTAATTAATTATAGAAGATATTTTCAAGATCAACCTTACATATCACTCACAAGAACATGTGATTCAAAGTGAACCTTGCATGTAATACAGTAAAATTCCTCTGTAGTGAATGTAGATTCCTGAGTAAGAGATTCACCGCGAATAGTGAACAAATTTTCTTTAATCTACCATGAATGGCCATCAGTTTTAAAAACTAATGGCCCTTCATCGCAGACTACGATTTTAAATGTATGCACTACGCAAATTCTTGAGTTATTACATTTATTAAAGGTTCTTACATTAAAAATTATTGCTTTATATGCAAGTTATCCAATAAGAGTTATTCATTATCTAGAGTTAAGTGAATGATGAAGACACACCTGCATTGGGATATCCACAGAGTAGAAGGCAGCATAGACCCCAAGCAACCATGACACATTGTGCCAACATGGGCACTAGATGGGTAGATGGGCAGGAGATGGCAGACTGAAAATTAGCCTAGAAATTACATGGGGATAATGTGGTTTTCAATTCTCATGGAATGTTACCTTGGGAGAAGGTTGGTTCAATGTTGCGAATCCATCCCATTGAATTGTCATATTGGCCCAACCTGATTACTATATAGCGTATTAATATTATATGGCGGAAGTTTTATTAACATATTGAAAAGACCATTTCCTGAAATAGGAAGGACTCAATCAATCGCAATTCATAAAATGTCTTCAAATTAATATTAAATTAATAATCGTTCAGCAAAACTATTTTTTTAATACTAAGTTAAAGTGACTAGACGAAGATGATCACAGGAACGATAAAGAGTTAAAGTTTTAGTTTCAAGGTTCAAAATTTATTGTTTTTAAAGAACACAATTTTAATATAAAATATAGGTAAATAAGCAATATGATGTGTAAAATGATGACGAAGGGTGAGTGGCACTGAGTGATTTTATAGCGTGGTTGCCAGATGCTAGTTTCTATGAAGCTTGTCTATTTTTTTAATTAGCTACTGTTAGCTAATTTTGACCATCTTAATACATTTTCAAAATATTTATAAGATAAATTACGAATAGAGGATAATGTGCAATCCTAAACTGAACAAGTGAACATATTTGTTTCCGGTATGAGCCTTCTTTGTATTTTCGGTTATACATACATAGTGAAATTTTAAAATTCAGGTAGTTTGTCAGTGCTTTTCGTTGGAGGAGGTTATAAGTGTTTTTTTAATTCCCTGCATAAGGAAATTCTTCAAAACTGCACCCTGCGGCCTATTCTAAAGTTTAAAATGGTGAGTTGAAGTTTTTAAAATAAACTTATAGTTATTTTAAAGTAATTTTTATAGTGTATTCGATATAGTTATTGTCAGCTTCTATAGGTGCAGTACCTAATTAGGTACCGAGCTGAATAATATTTTTTTTAGCCAATGGCTAGATATATGTACCTAGGGTAATTTTCGAGTTATCGACTCATCTTACGGTGTCACTTTTTCTCGATCTTGATAGAAATAAAGTTCTATAGTAACTTGAAGATTAAATGATAATAATTTTTCAAACTTGATCGAAAAAGTGATAACGTCCGATAACTCGGAACTTACCATAAAATATTAATTTAAATTTGTTTTTAAATATTATAATTTAAATTTGAAATGCGATACGATTTCTGAAAGTATATAACCACTATCTAGGTATGTGGGCACCTATTATTTAATTTAAAATAGTTACAGAGATAACCTGTTAGTTACAACAAATTTGGATACTCGTACTTTTGTTCATTTCTGATAACTACAAAATTTGCTTGCAAATATAGTAAATATTTAATTATAGGTAATTAATGTAACTGAAATAAATAAATCTATGGAACTCTGCAAGTGATATTGAGAATTGATTAAGTAATTAATATTTTCTTTTTCAGGGTAGAAGAAAAGCTTCAAATTTTGAGAGGTACAGACGAGGCAGTTACTGCAATAATGGAAGGAGAGATAGAAACAACAGAAAGTGGACGAACCCATAGCCAAGGATGTAAATTATTAGACCTCTCACTGAATTATTGTATGGTTGTCTTTCTTAGCTATGCAATTCGATTGAGACCATTTCCATAGATAATAAATTTTGATTTAATCTCAGAGTTATAGTCAGCTTTTTATTATAGTCATGTTAGTTGTAATATCATATTTAACTATTCTATACTATATTATAATAACTCTTTATACTTATGATATAAAGCTAGATGTATTGTTTAATGTTACTGTTGAATCACCTTTTTAATGGATAGGTTTTTTTAAGTTCGTTCTACTCTTCTGTTGTAACGATCTACGAATAAATAAATGAAAATCTAGAAGATGATTTTTATTTGTCTTAATCATTATGATATTCATTTTATTAATAACAATGCTCTATTATTAATCTATTCATGGCTTCAAAAGTAATTTATTAAACCGTATGATTTATTAATTGTGACCAGATGGGTCCAATATGGTAGTGCCATATTTAGCACATGGAAACCACCTAGTACCAAAGTAATTTATATATTGGTTGCCAGTGCTTTTTCGACCCTGGCCCCATCATCCTCGGCATCATCTTATACCAAGATGGTTTCAACATTAGTAGCCCATGCTGTCACCATGCGGGCCAAGCTTGTAAATGACCACACAGTACCAATGTGGTAGTGTCATATGTCACATGGAAACATCCTAGTAACAAGTTGATTTCAATACAGCTTGCCAGTTCTTTTACGACCTTGCCCCATCAACCTCGACATCATCTTGGGCCAAGATGGTTTCAACATTAGTAGCCCATGCTGTCACCACGTTGGCCCATTTTGCAAATAACCACACAGTACCAATATGATTTGTCATGAGATTACGGGCTTGAATGGTACCTAGTGCCCACATTGGCCCCATTAACTGTGGTTGCTTGGGACAGGGTCTGCCTCTCCTCCTCCTAGAAGACAGAGACTGAAGTACATCTTGCCAATCTTCACAGACACCATGCAGTCCATGGCTATTCCTTTGAGGGATTTGTGGCGGAAGAATGCCTGCATACCTCATCAGCTTGATGTAATCAGCAGCTAACTATAAAGGAAATAGTTGGTGTCATTATTATGGAACAGTCATCAAAACTTAACAACAATCATCTTATAGCTATTTGTCAAAAAGAAGATAATCACAACTTTGCAAGCTTGAGAAAGAAGTCATGCAGCTAGTTATATGAAATATATATTCACAATCGTTCTTAAATTTACATGAAAAATTAATTTCAAAACAATTTCTATAAATTATGAGTTTAAATATGTATAGAATTTTCCAAATAAAATAATCTCCATTTCACCCAATTAATTGCACACTTTCAATACTGTCCATTGTTATTGGCATGTAAATGTATTATCAACTTCATTCAGTTTTCAAAATAGGTTCAATCCTTTTTAGTCATTTAGTGGATACTATATTTGTTTATCTATAGTTAGCAAGCTAGCTATATCTCCAAAACACATGCAATAATTACATGTAAATATAGGAATTAATTACAAAATAGTTCAAGATCTTGCAAAGATATATTTCCCCTCAAAAAACGTTTCCATATATCTTTGGTGACATTGACACACTTTGCAAGCTGGTATATTACTAAAATTAGCTGTACAATCTTTGCTAACAATAGCCTTAATTATTAGCAAAGATTTCAGAGTTGTGCTTAAAGAAATACTTACTATAGGCAAAAATAATGCATGCATTCCAATGCACCCAGTAGGCAGTACCTAGTACTAACCATCAATATTTTTGGACTATTTTTTTTATAAATTGAAATATATATGATGAAGAATTTAATCATACAGTCACATATACTAATTAGTAACCTTGGTGACTAACTAGTACAATCAGATATTGAAACTCTGATTGATTGATAATAGGCTATATGAACTATTAATAATTAAGTTAAGCCTTAAATGTAGGCATTATTACTATTATTGCTGTAAGCTGGTGTCCCAGTCTGTTTTGGTGCACAAAAAACCAATGACTTTACAAAAAGATAAAACAATCTACATATATAATTTCAATAATTATAATATGGCTGATTCACCAATATTCTCCCAAGTAAACCAGTAAAAATTAATTGTAACACAGAAATAAATAGCTGAATATCCACAGACTTTCCTAGAATTATAGAATATTATTTTCAAAGGGGAAAAATTTCACTGAAAGCTGATGGAACTGTGAAATTTACACAGTTATGGCTGTGGATGGTGTCCATGACATGATGACACCCACTGTATTGGGTGCACTTAACTCCTTTGACTTTTGGCCATGTTTCAGGATAAGTTAGTTGAATCCAATTACTTGGCTTACATTTCCCAGTCAGTCTCCAGATATTTAATTTTTCAGACAATTTCTCTCCAAAGATTTTCAAATTTCTCGCTAAAATGACCCAAAATTGCAAAATACTCTCCAATAATTACATGTAAAAATAGAAATTAATTGGAAAATTGTCGCCGGATATTGCAGAAGGTCAATTCAAGGCCTCATTATTTTCCAGATAAATTTCACAACTTCACCAATCACCCATCTAATGCAATCAGTCATTTCATGATTTCAAAGGATCATAAACTCAGGTACTAATGTCAAATTAGTTTCAAATTTAGAATTAATTCCTATGTTCCCATCAATGATCATATCCCATATAAATTTTCAGAAATCCTTTGAGATTTAGGTTAAGCATAAGCTCAAAATTGGCAATTGGCCTACAGTTTGGAACTTTGGCGTTTGCCAGCTTCTATTAAACACGCTACCAGTTCCTGCAGTCTGGTAATCTACCAACACTTGAAACTTCCAACATTTTTTCACATAAAATAAGAAGATACTAGTTAGTAAATTTAATGGAATATACTATTATTAATTACTAGGTAGTAATTACTATATGGGAATATATAGTAAACTGTAAAAGGTACTCTTGGGCCCTTGGCACATATATTGCATAATTATTTCTCCAATATAAAGTTTCTTGTCATGTCAGAGGACTTTATGCTATATATAATCCTATACCTATTACCAAAAATTTAAACATGGGAAATATAGGAGGACTAGTCATTAGCCAAAATTATGAAAAATTGATCTTAGAAAGTCTTAGAATAGTAAAGAGTTCACATTTCAGTGCACCAAATGGCCTAATAGGTACCTATACCTAGCTTAGCTACTGAGTACAGATTACAGACAAGACTAAGACTTCATCAACACTAGGTTTAGGTTACAGCAACACTAATAATGTCTAGTGTCTACCAGGAACCTACCTTAAGCTTAAGGTTCAAACTTCAACGTAGCCTCTAGATAATTAATAATTAGGCCCTAATATTTTATAAATTATATCATATTATCAATCAAGCAGAGTAAGTTTGGCTGACATGGTGACAGCCAAATTGACCATGACACTTCATAAAATGCTATTTCGCATAACGGATAGCATATCTAGTACATACCAAGTCAGACCTAACGGTCATAGTCTACATGCTAGGTAGGTACATAGGTACTTACCTTAATGGGAGACTTTAAAATTGAAAAGCCTGGTACCAGGTAGGCTAGGTAGGTACTTTACCGTACTTACCTTTTTGTGTTAGGTAGAAAATTCTCTTTGGCTCTACTACCACTTTTTTATATTGCGATAACATGGGTACCTAATTATAACTCATACGATGTAGAATTAGTCTGGTTAACAAATTTATGATACCTATTTAATATTTAACTGGCGGTATATAACAGATTTAGAGTTTCGTTGGACTGACGCAGTGACGCTACATTGCTCTGCTCGCATTGTTCCAATAATGTCGACGCTCGTATAGTTTACGATAACTAATTCTAGGTACCTATAATAGCATTATAATTTTCATCCAGTTACCAAAGTATTTCTCAAAATTTGTACTGGATAATTTTGATCAATGAATAAAATCTGAGGTCGAGTTTCCCAAGAATATTTAAATTATCGGTATCAAGGTCTTTTTAAAAGAACGTTCTGGATAATATATAATCCACTGTGCGGCAAATGGTTTATGATATAGCTACCTACGTCTGGGAGATCTAAAGCGCAAATTAATTTGCAAAATTAATGTATGTTTTATGAAGAAGTTCGTAATATGAACGAAAAGAACTTATATGTCGCAGAATATTTATGTAAGGAGTAACTAAAATGAATATACCTACATTTTGTGGTTTTATTGATTCAATGATTTTTATTTTTAATATTACTAGGATAATTTAAAACTCTTTATATGATTTATAAATGATAGTAATAAACAATGGAACGCAACATGTAACTCTATTTTATATTTTTTTACATAGGCCTAGGTACATTTTTGTAGGTACATAGTTTTTTTTATATAATTTTTTACATACATTTTCGATATAGGCCTACATTTTTTACATAATTTTTTTACCATAATTTGTTCAAATTAATATTTCTTTAGCTACCAAAAAAAAATTAATTTACATAAATTTTTTTACATAATTTTTCACAAAAAAATTTACATTAATTTTTTTACATTCATTTTTTACATAGTAAGCGGCTGTTATTTGTTTTGTCAACATCGCAGCGACAAATACTTAATATTAATTTGCATGTATAATTATAGTTGTTTTGCCAACATCGTGCCAACACTTGATATCTATCAAGCAGCCGATTGTTGGGTATTGACATCGTGCCAAAAAATAATATTAGTCTGTCGGCCGACTGTTGTAAGAACGACGTCCTGCCGACAAATTATATCCATCTGACGGCCGTATGTTGGGTAGCCGACGTTGTGCCGATGTCCAAATGAATCAATTTGCCGATGCACGACGTTGCCATAAGGTTACCGATGCACGCCAGCATACGGCCGACGTTGCAATGTTTGCTGGGAATGTTAACATCTCATGCGTTTGCAATTTTTTTTCGAGAGAGCGTCTCTTCCTTCTTGAGCAGTAAAGCCAATAGAAGTAACTCCTCATATGATGAAGGAACTCTTCAGATTGAGTGTTATCTAGCAAGGTTGTTTGCAGTGACGGTCATTAGTTGCCGAGTCTTTCACACGAGTCACTCAGTGACTCGTGTGAAAGGGGCCTAACTAGTGAACACATTCGAGTGATCGGTGACTGTACTTTGCTGGCTCTGACTGTACTTTGTAATTGTTAATCCCTTATAGAGCGTAATTAGCAGCATTACTGCCATTATTTAGTGCCTTTATTTAAGTTGTTTTTATTGTCAGGTTTTTCTTTGATTTTTAACTCTTTTAACTTTATTATTCTGTAGTTAGCTGGTAAGTTAACCTTGTTTAGTTGTGATGCAGGAAGTTTAAGTTATAGCTGAGGTAGGAATTGTTGGTCTGCCTGGTCGACTCTGAACGTCTACAAGTGTTTCCAGAGTACTGTGCAGGGAGGTTGTTGACCCCTGAATGCTCATGGGCACTCCGGTTGAGGGGTGCTGGTGGCATTTGCTCTGTTTGGCCAGTCAGACTGCTGATTTATTTTAATTATTGAGGGTGAGGATATGCTATGTAGCTCATGTGACACACGAAATAACCGAAAGAAAAGAGTTAAATGTGCACTGTGTTCTGGATGGTTCCACATGTCGTGTATGGGACTGACCAGGGCACAGGCGTCAATCATAGTTAAATGGGTTTGTGTGGGGGCAGGGTACAATCGATGACCCCCAGGAGCAGCCCAATCAGCTGGTGAATTTGGAGGCGTATATGGGTGGCTGTCGTAGCAGGTTTGGGGTACTAAATACGATTCCAAGGGGACCAGTAATAGCTGTGGCAGGAGCTCTTTAACTGTTATTGCAGGAGGCTCTGACGCAGAAGACCCAATTAACAATAAGGAGCATCTACTCAAACTACACATGTATGTATGCAGTGGCAGTACTGATGTTCGAAGGCATAGCAGAGCAATCATGGGACAGTTGCACACCTGTTTAATAAAATACATTCATTAAAAGGTCATAAAATTAAAAAGTTAAATACATTAGAAAGTAGCAAATTCAGTTCGGAAAAATTTATTTGGATAATAGTTACCTAACTGTGGTGATCTTACATAATTTTTATCTTTTGAAGAATTTGCCAGGGAGCTCTGTGATTAAGTTTGTGATATAATTCTACTACAATCTTTAAAATAGATTTGTTCTGCTCTGTTATATAAAAATATAAGAAATCATTTTAAAATAGATAGGGTGAGTATTGAGTAAAAAGCTACAAAAGGCTCTTTGTTTTGTAGTCACCTTCCTGTGCTTGAATGTAAATATTTTTCTATTTACAGTAAATGCAAATACATTTTTAACTAGCTATATTCAACTAAGTATTTTGTGATAAACATAAGCTAAATGCTCGAGTTCATAATAGCCTACTTCTATATTTATTTATTCTTTCCCATCACTAAACTGTTTACTTTAGAACAGCAAGCTGTTGTGCATAATAAAAATTAAAAAAAATAAACAGATCAGTTGTTCAAATGAAAATATCATATTTTTAAGATTATTTGGATGAAAAGAGGATGGTACTTTATACTGAATATTAATTTTCGCATCAAATTAGCTACCGAGTTTAAACTCACTACACATTTCCCAGTAGCTAGATATTGTTTTCCATCTTCACTTTTATCAAGATAATTAAGAACTTTCTTTGCTATATTTATATTGATTGTAATGACAAAATAGAACTACTTTGTCAATAGAATAACATTTTATGACATTGGTTAGATAATGAGACTTGACTTAATTTGCAAAAAAATGTTCATAATTTATTTGTGAGATAACTTAGCTGCAAACATTCGATAAATATTAAACACAAAATTCTCATTCAAAGAGATCAAAAAAAAATATATATTCAAAATATTCAATTTTGAACATTTTTAGGAGAAAAATCATTGTCAATATCAATTAGCCAACTTCAGACACATTATTATGTAGTTATGATACTTTAATCAGCTATAGCTAACTTCAACATATAAATACAGTGAAAAGTCTACTCACATAGCAAATCAAGATGACACTACAAGTTATCCAAGGGTGAAGTATCAGGAGATGTCCTTTCCCAAGTCTTGATAGATTTATCTGAAAGGAATAATTGTTTAGAAATTTTGCTAAGCATATTACTGATAAGAAAATTTAACTGTTCATAGGCACACATCACACAGCATATTGAATATTGATGAATTATAGCTACTATATTTATTTATCAAAACATAAAATTTAAAATACTTTCAACAGGTTGCATAGATCATAAGATTCCTTCTTTAGATGGTTTCAAAGTTTTTGTTCTCAAAGTTGACCTTTATTATCAACTGTCCTATTCTTAAGCCAAAAATGAATAGCTTTTCAGAATATTTTTATACCAATAACTTGACTACCAGTAAGTAGCTACACTAAAAATTGTATCATTATGGCCCATTGCCGCCATAACTAAAAAACAAAAAAGGAGTTTTAAGTTTATGAATATAAGCTAAATAATTGTTTAGTAGTCATATTTTCTATTTCATTTTCCAAATATTTTAATTCATAGCTGAAATATAAATACAACATCTTTTTTTGATAACTGTAGCCAATGCAAAATATTTGCAAGTTTGAATGAAATCACAGATAAACCAATCACACATTTATAGACAATAACTTATTAAATTTAGCGTCGGAATAATATCACTGCGATTATTTACCCCACAAGTGCGATGCAATTACCCTAATTCTTAGTAAAGGTATGCTAATAAATGATTAACCATAAGAGATACAAGATTGAAAATAGGTACACATCATTATCGAAATGATATCCTAGGATGGTGTAAGTACGGAGCTTCTACCTGAATTAGTTCTTATGTTAGATCAAAGTTTGCAGGAAAGTGAGATGGAATAGTAGAATTCCCTAGTCGATGCTAGGGTTTTAGTGAAAAAATGATTAAATTGGAATTATAAGTAGCTACTTTACTTGGTTTCAATAGGTAAGACTGTTATTATGTACATGAATCTACAAATTAACTCTTTAGCTGAGGATTTTCAAATTCATTTCAATGTTAGAATGGAGAGAAATTCTTTAGCAATTTCAAATATATATATTTTTGAAAATGAAAATACTGGACTTATTAAGCATTTTGCTCATAATTATACTTCAATTAGTAATATGGATCAAAGTTTGGTACTCCA